>CANSZD010001237.1:600000-999308 GCA_947648045.1 Beta corolliflora
CAAGCTAGTCACTTTCACATTCAATCTAATGTCAAAATATAATATGATTCTGATACAAATTACTTTGCTCAATTTCTGAAGCTCGTTGATTGGTTGAGCTAGCTTTATGATGTTTTCTTGATCATATGATTGCTCAAAAGAAGAAACTAGCAAAAGTTTACAACATATAACGACGAACAAACAGGAAAGCAGTGTCAGAGGGGGAGAAGATAGAACCATTTACTCAAAACAGCAAAAAGATTGAATTTAGATCTCATGAATAAATAAATAAAAACCATAGTTTATATTTGTAGAATTGTAGATAAACTATTTTCTAATGTTGGTAAAAGTTAGCCACCTTGGCACCCACAGGTGAATAGTATTACTATAATAATTTAAGCACATTACATAAATTTTATTAACAAGTTAGGTGAATTTTATGATGAGAAGTATAATGCGGAGAATGTGGGTCATGGAGGTTTAAGTAATTTATTGTGTGACATTATTTTCCCTTTTCCTACTTATTTACCTATTAGAAAAACTTTAAGCTCAAGATATAACTTGTTTTGTGCAAAAAATATTTGTTTGAATATGACATGCTAGTCGAGGTAATAATAGTTAACCGATATGTTTTATTTACTAATTATAGTAATATAGAGAACTGTTAGTTACCTTTTATGTCGATTTTTCCAATGTAATTAGAAGATTATGTTCTCGATGATTATTATTATTATATTCGTTTTAAGTGTTTTTTTTCAATATTACCAATTGTTCAAAAAGTTTACAATGATAATAATTATGAATATTGGTGGTCAAAGATATGTTTTGAAGATCACGAGAAATGCGAATGAGAAAATCTTGAAAGAACAAAATAAGTTTAAGTAATTATGTAAATAAGAACACAAGTCAACCTTATTGAAAAAAAAGCATAATTTCTTCTACTCCTTTCGTTCCTTATCGATGTTCCTAGTTGGAATTTTGGCACTACTTGGAATAACATAGAATCTTCTAAATTTTTCTCAATATATAAGAAAAAACATAGTCTGTAAATTCATACATTGACAATAATATTTTTTTGTAAGCAATAAGTTTTCTCACTTTTTATTGTCCAAAGACAGAAGTTTAGCATTTTGTTGGCCAGTATGATAAATTGATAAGTAGTGTAGACTCTAGATCAGAGAAGCTTAAAACATTGATTGAAATACAAGATATCCAAGGTATTTCCTGGAAAGATGCTTTTGCCTCCTTATCAAGCTTGTTTCTAGTAGCAAGTAGCACGTACACATGCCCAACATCACAAAATTGAGGCCTTATTTCATCTTCACATGTCTTTGTTCCCCTCTAGCATTAACTCCCTTTCCTTCTCGCATACAAACAAACAAATCCCATAGAAAATTCATAAGAAGAATAGCGCCCAAAAATATTTTGGAAAACGGAATGGATCCATTTATATTTATTACCTTAATTAAGATCTATTGTTTCTAGAGGGATCATCGAAATAACAGGTTTAAAATCACGATCAAACTCTTTTTCGGATCCGGCTACGCTTGCACGAGCCCTTCCCGAATGCCACAAATGATTTACGAATAGGAAGAATCCTAGAACAAAATGAGAAGTAGCTAACCAACTTCTAGGAGAGATATAATTGATTACATTGATCTAGGTAGCTATCTCGCGGAGCATGAGTCATTGATTCAAAGCTTTTTCCATTTTTAATTAGGTAACTAATTTTGATGTATGGGCTCAATTCGTAAGTGTGGATATTAGAATTTTTTTAAATGTATACTGTATCGGGATTTTACCTAATGTCTATTTTAGAAGTTTTATTGGAGTTTTATCCAAAGAGGGGGTAATATTTGAACTTGGGTGAAGGGGTCTCCTTACCATCTCAACCCAAGTCTCATAGTAGCAAATACTGTTCAAGAACGCTTTAATCCTATTATATATATTTGTTAAAAATTATCATGTCGCTAGTTTATTAATAAGTGATAAAATAGTAATAAATTTTAGTATGTGTGTATTTTGTAGAAAATGTCTTTGAATAACATTCATAATAATTATTATATCTTGGAGAAGTGGCTAGGCATGAAGAAATGATTAGAGACATGGGGGGGTTAGCTAGGTTAGGATAGGTTATTATCCAGAATGCAGTATAAAGTGAAACACACCCAAAAGAAAAAATAGGTTAAATTAAAATGGGGCTGATGGAATATATTATGATACAATAGACCATTGTCACTGACGGCATATGGACTTATACCTCTATTTCAATTTGGTGACCTTGATATTTTTTATCAATATTTTACAACGTGATAACCTCTTTTGTACAATTTTGTGACCTAATGTCACCAGTAGATTAAGAAATGAAATTTTTATCAATTTTTTAGCTTTCTTATATTTGTACTAAAGTAGATTATCAATGGTAAACTTTATTTCTTATATAAAGAATAAATTACATATTTCCCTATTCGGCTTTTTTATGTTTACGATTTTTTTAAATGAGTTACGCCGAGAGTAATTCATGTTTAATTTCATTTTGATATTTATTTTCCAAAAAATTAAGAACACCTTATAAGTTAAAAAATATTAGAATGTCAATTTCAATTCCTAGTCTATTCTTTTTCTATTATCGAGAGTTGTTCCTATCTAAACCTTTATTTTGTACTCCATTGTTCATGCTTTTTTGTGAAAAAATGATCAAAACTCATTTAGGTCCTAAAAATTTAAAAATCTAATATATAAAAATACTCCTACAAGTTTAGCATTTGGATGAATACTGAAAATTAAAGAATTAATAAATTTCATTTTATGAAATACTTATAGCCACCCTTATTATGGGCAATTTTCACCACTACCATCAATCCCATGGCATGAAACCAATTAACTAATCCATAATTAGCACCAAAATTTATCCCCTCCAGCCCACATCTCCAATATTATTTCAAATCCCAACCTTGCTTCCCCTCTAAATGGCAAATAAATAAATAAGATTTCTACACAATTTGCTTAAAATTAGATGAGGATAAAATAGAAAGCCTAACTTTAAGGCATTATGAGTTATATGACCAATCAAATTACTCCTCAATGGATAAATTAGACTAGATTCGTTTATTCTCTTTTAATTCTTCTCACTTTATTCACAAGAGTAATTTTGACTTTTAGTGGGTTGTCAAATTTAGCAAATCAATAAGCATTAAATGAAAATTCCTCTATGTTTAAGTTTTTTTTTTTTTTACCACATAGTACTTCCTAGACCCTAATAGTAGTACAATCACCAAAAGGAGATGGGGATGACATAAAAAAAAAAACTCAAAGGACAAAAAAAAAATGAAAAAAAAATGAAAAATATTAAATAAAATGAAAAATAAATTTACCTCACCCACCATTGTAATTTTTTACTGTCTTTTGACTCTGAATGGATCTCCCTATTTAGTAGGTTCAAGTTGATCTCATAATTTTAATCCTCCATTTTTAAAATTTCCTAAATCTTTTTCTTCCTTTTCCTCTTTCTCTCTCCTCCATAATCAAAATCAAATCTCCTCAACCTTTGCCTCTCTGAAACTCCAACCCCTCCAAAAAGGCTATCTCATCTCCACATCCACCATCAACACAACTAACCTCTCCAAGAAACCATAAGATTCCTTCTTTTTCTTCCCACTATCCCTCCCTTATCTTCAACTCCATTTTCTTCTCTCTTTATAGAGAGAAAAACAAAAACAAGAACAAACTCCCATTGTAATTTGCAACAATATTCTCCAATTTACCCTAAAAAATTCCACATTTTGAGCAAAACCCAGATACCAAAACTCAATTCTGAGCAAAACCCACAATTTATTTTCCCCTCCCATCTGTATTATTCATCTTAATTTCAGGTGGGAAGATTCTATTTTTGTTTTTGGGTAAGATTTGGTATTGTTTTTGGGTTATTGGTGTTGAATTCAAGAAATGGCTCACATAGATAACTCCCCATCAACACCAGGAAAGTTCAAGATGGAGAAATCTGGTTACAACATTCACCACCAATACCATAATCGTTTAAGATGGCCTCTTACAAAAGTTACATTTTGGTGTTGCATATTCCTTGGCCTCATTCTACTATATTTCTTGAGATCATCATCATCTTTGTATTCAGGGTCAGATATAGATAGAGATAGAGATAGTGATAGTAGTAGTAGTCGTCATTCCCGGTCCCTCCGCACCTTCTCATGGGGCGGCCCCTCCTGGGAGAAGCGCGTTCGAAACTCGGCTCGAGTTCGAGCTCCCAATGGTTTCTCCGTTCTAGTGACTGGTGCTGCCGGTTTTGTTGGCACCCACGTCTCTGCTGCATTGAAAAGACGAGGTGATGGTGTTTTAGGATTGGATAATTTCAATGATTACTATGATCCTTCTTTGAAGAGAGCTAGACAAGGTCTTCTTGATAGAAGTGGTGTTTTTATTGTCCAAGGTGATATCAATGATGAACCTCTTTTAAACAAGTTATTTCAAGTTGTTCCTTTTACCCATGTTATGCATTTAGCTGCTCAAGCTGGTGTTAGATATGCTATGCAAAACCCTTCTTCTTATATTCATAGTAATATTGCTGGTTTTGTTAATTTGCTTGAAGTTTGCAAATCTGCTAATCCTCAACCTTCTATTGTTTGGGCTTCTTCTAGTTCTGTTTATGGATTGAATTCTAAAGTTCCCTTTTCTGAAAAAGATAGGACTGATCAACCTGCTAGTTTATATGCTGCTACTAAGAAAGCTGGTGAACACATTGCTCATACTTATAATCATATTTATGGTCTTTCACTTACTGGCTTGAGATTCTTTACTGTTTATGGCCCTTGGGGTAGACCAGATATGGCTTACTTTTTCTTTACTAAGGATATATTGAAGGGGAACTCCATACCCATCTTTGAGGCTGCCCATCATGGGACCGTTGCTCGTGATTTTACCTACATTGATGATATTGTCAAAGGTTGTTTAGGGGCTTTGGATACTGCTGAGAACAGTACTGGTAGTGGGGGTAAAAAGAAGGGTCCTGCTCAATTGAGGGTGTTTAATTTGGGGAATACCTCGCCTGTTCCTGTTTCCGATCTTGTTTCCATATTGGAGAGTCTGTTGAAGGTCAAGGCTAAGAGGACGGTCATGAAGTTGCCTAGGAATGGTGATGTGCAGTACACGCACGCCAACATTAGCTATGCTAAGAGGGAGCTTGGGTATAAGCCCACCACGGATCTGCAAGGCGGGTTGAAGAAGTTTGTTAGATGGTACCTCAATTATTATAAACCAGGAGGGAAGAAGAGCTCTGTGTGAGTCGTTTTGTGATGCTGTAACTTATTCAACGTTGCACCACGGTAGGATTATGCCAAATTCTAAACTTGTTCATTGATTCTTCGTATGATTGTTTTTTGGAGGTTTGCTGCGTCGATTATGTCCTATTTGTGTAATCTTAGCAATGCCTTATAATGAGAGAATACTTGCTTCACCCCGTGATGGGAGAAGTTTTGGGATTACAGAAAATCGTTTGGGCATCATAAGCTGTACAAGAACCATCTATTTTTTTTTCTTTTCCCATTCTTAATCTCTTTCTTGAGAATGTAATTCGTTGTAGTTTCAGCAAATGTAGAATTGATCATGATTAATCAAACGTTCCCAATTCATGGACTTGTGTTATTGCAATGCAATTTGAATAAAATTAGGACACAATGCCTTCATATATACTCTTCTTTTGCTTTCTTTACACAAAATGTCATTGATAATCTATCTGTATATATTGTCCTTAGAATTTTTCTTCACTTGTTTTGCTTCGGCTTTAAATTGCATTTATCTTGCTAAGGAATTGTATGTGAAGTTTCAACCATCAGAAGCTTCTTATGCATTGTTTTCATAGTTAACATGCTAAATCTCTTGTTGGAAAGGTCTATTGTTGTTTACGACTTTGCCTTTAATGTTCTTGCTTGTCAATAGAAGGTGACTCAGGGACCTGAAAAAGGTATCTCGTGAGTTTGCTGGTTATGAAAAATTTGTATTCTGTACCGATTATAGCAATCATGTGCACTCTAAGGTATTTCTCTTCAACATACATCAAGTATATGGAACTCCTCCATGGATAGAGTTGAAAGATGTAAGATCCATGTAGTTTTGAAGAATAGATGCCATTATAAGGTGCAGGTGTGGAGCTGCGGTCAAAGTCAGAATGTTTTGCACTCTGGATTCGCTCTGATTAAGGATGTGGAGTTATTCTACTATAGTAAATGAGACCATTTCATGTAGCAGGTAACTCTGGTGCATATTTTATGGATTCAAGTTATGTAGATTACATACTCTAGTTTCTTCCATTAATGTTTTAGGAAATGTGGATCTAAGTTTTAGATTTGTTGCTGTAAGTATCTTCTGATTTTGTGGAGATGCTATAATTCTATATAAATAATAAGAAAATGAATGATACCAGATCCAATGGCGCAAAGTATGGTTGCACAGGCTTGCAGCACATGTAGTCTCTGCTTTCGTGTTTTCTGGTATTCTTCTGTGGTTTTTTCCCCTTGTGGTTTTTATAACCTTCAGATGATGAAGTTCGGCATTACAATTCTTATGTTGCTGAAGTAAGGTTTTTTTTTTTTTTTTTTTTTAGCGTGGCATTGGGTAGGAATCGGCTATTCGACGAATTTAGCTATTAGCTATTAGCTATCACACTAGCTCTTTGCTGTTGTACTAGCTATTAGTACTCAAACCTTAGCTGTTACGGTATTTGGTTATTGTTCGACATATTTAGCTATTAGCTATCATACTAGCTTTTTAAGCGGCTATTTTACTTTCCCAAATATTTTTAGTTTGACGATTTTTACATACAATTTTGATAAGCTACTTAAACGATAGTTGCCGGGTTTTTGCGCTAAGATTATCAAGGAAACATTAGCTTAATGTCCCATTTTTATTGCTTTTATTGGCATGAGAGACCTCATCTCTAGTTTCATAATGCTGGACCAGAAAACCTTAAACCTGGACATTCTTTTCCTGGATGAAATGTCATGTTCAAATTGGTGATGACTGTTAGATTGTATTAAGAATAAAGTCAGAAAGGAGTTCTGATAGGCTCAATTTAACAAACACAATGAAATGTCATCTTTCTTGATTAAGCAAGTTTTAATTGCTTTAGCAAAATTGTCTTAAATTTGTTAATTGTATGCCGATTGTGATATACTGATGTCTTCCAAGCGCTTTTATGGTATTGTTTGAATTCATAGTCATTGGTCTATTCCAAAATTCACATCTTTATAACCTTTTCTCTTCTTTTTTCCTTGGCATGTCAAGAAAATTTGCAAATTTCTAATCACAATCATAGGAAATTACATACTATCCCAACATCTAGTTGCACCTGATTGAATAACTAATATGACGGCCAATATTTTTGATGACTATAATTACCCGTTGTCTCAACAATTAATTTTGTCGAACAAACTCGAAACACCTTCAAGTCACAAATAGTAGTGAATATTTATTTTGGTAAAAAAGGTGACCCTTATTGGTGACTATTGTTTGGTGATAATGAGTGATGGGAAATTGTAAGCTGTCAAATGTGAATATGTGGTGTTATACTTTCATAAATGTAGGGGTGGGTAGGGAAAACAATTGAATGCACTTCTGATATATACTTCTTCTAACTTCTAACTTCTAACTTCTAAGGTGTGTTGTTGTGTTGGCTTTGCTTTCATGAGAATTGACAAGGACAATGGTCCTTCCCCTCTTCATCTCCTCCCTGTTCTTATATGAGACTTTTCTGCCTTTGAAAAAAAGTTACCTTACTCATGTTATTGTCATGATGGAATTCAAAACCTTTGATCTTCTAATGTAACTTCTTGTGTCTTTTTGTACTTGTGAATTACTTATTGTTTTTGTTTGGGAGAATATTATGCTTTGTTTTCTCCAAGAGTTTCAACTTCAATCATCTTCTGTTTGAGACCACAAAATATTGTGCACGTTAAGAATATGCCTAAATCTCTTGTCTCACGAATTAAGGGAAGCAAGAATAAGCAAGATCCCAAGTGTTTTTACCTCATTATTATTTATTAGGACCACATCAATTCATATGCCCATGTTGCCATTTGTTCCTGTAGTACTTTGGTCACTGTACTTTATTTAAGCTGAATTAGGATATAAGATACCTATTGTCAATATCATATTGAGTATGGACTACGAACCTATTTGAGATGGAAATTAATGGTATCATCACCCGTAATATGAAGGTCCATTTTAATAAGGATGTATTATATTCAATTTATCTGAATAGTTAGAACTTATATTAACTTGTTCTTCCTAAAACGAGTCAAAATAAGTTGAGCAGAACAATACTTAACTTTCTCACTTTTAAGTTGTAGATTATGTTTGTTCAATTTACATCTGAGAAAATAAATTTTGTTCAATTTCAACAAGTTACAAAATAATTTTCAGTAAGTCGAGATAAAATCAATCAAATGAAACACATGCATAATGTGTTATGTGTAGGAATGTCGGTTTGCCCTCTCTGAGTTTTCAACTTCTCTATCAAAGGAGGTTCACCGATCACCATCCAATATATGCTTCATTGGCCATGTGGCCTATGACAATCACCATGAAATCGAATTTTTCCATTCACTTCCCCCACCAAATAAGGACCTCCCATGCCTTCCTTTAAATCGGGATGGCCATAGAGTCAGTGGCCTTCATTTTGACATCCATCTTTGTTAATCTATGCAAGTATAGTTATCATACAAAATTTGGATATATTATGTGCGTAATTTATACCAATACTTATTTTTCCTTCATTTAAGCTCTCTTTTCTTGAGTATATTTTCTTCATTTGGAGGATTTCTAATGAAGCGATAAAGCATGTATTCCAGTAATTGCAGAACACCAGGTGTAAGATACATGTTGTAATCAAATGCGCGCAACCTCCCTTAATACTAAAGCGTTGTCTCCTTGTAAATAATTTTCATAAGGGAAAAAAAAATTATATGACAAACACATACACTTCTCATCTATTGTTGTGGTCTGTGGACAGTTATTTACATTTGTTTTTGTTCTAAATCTACTAGAATGCAATACCTCGTTGAAGTAGATGTCATGTATCCTGGAGGTTGATTGCTGTGAGTATCTGAGTACATGTGGCACGAAATCAACTCTAGAGTTCTCACGCCATGACTTCATTCCATATGAGCTTGTTCTATACCTTTTATTTTAAGGGAAGCTTGTTCTACACTTTGCTCAGCTAAGTTATACTTACCTCCCTCCCCCATTGAAGGCAATCAAATTATACTGAAATGCTTGTAAAACCTACTATTGATTGGTTTGACATGGATGCCTATCACATAAGTGATAAGACAAACTTACATGCCCCCATTTATGAAGCTCTCCTTACCCAACTTGGGTCAAAAAAAAGCCCCAACTTTTGCAACAATTCTTCACTGAGACGAATTTACAATAACTTATTATGAGACATTACAAGGTATGTCTACATAAAGATAACGATTCACCCTTAAAAGTACGAAAGTCACCTATCTTAGGAAAATTTAATAGGAATAATCTCACCTTTATCCGATCTTCTGAAAGTGATCATACCTTTTCATAAGCTGGAGAAACAACCAACCTGTTCACCATATCTTCTTAAAACAAGCTTTTACTTGTGGCTACCTATTGAAGCAGTTAATAAACATAATTGAAACAAACTTCCCTCCCAAATCAATGTACCCCAAAGCTAGTTGTTCAACTTCTTCATCCCGTCGAAACCTCCATTTGCAGACTACCTCAACCAAGCTTCGGTTGACTGGGACAATGGCATCTGAATCAGAGTGCAAAGGCTGGGGTTTGCTGCAGGCATTTGATATGCAAATGCAGAAGAGAAACATTTCCGAAATCCGATAAAATCCAGAGTAGACATATTGGAGTTGTCGTGGGTTGAAGGGCGAGGAAATTGAAGTTGATAGGTAACGACCTATTTTAGGTAGACATACCACAAAGTTGGGATCATTGCTAGATTTTTAAAAGGTGAGACTATTTTGAGCAGAACGACAAAAGGTGGGATTATTCCTATCAATTCCTATCTTATTGTAAGTCCACTCCATTGCGGCGTTGCCTACAATTTGGGATTGTCCGAGAGCTTAAGTAATCAATTGCTCCGAAATCTTCTAGAGGGTGTTTGGTTCAAAAAAATAAGGTTTGCAAAATTTTAGATTTCTAAACCCATATCTCAAACCCATAAGGTACGGGGTTCAAAAACCCAAGGGGGGAGGTGGGTATGACTCATACCAAACCTTCCTGTCTAAAAATAAAAGGAAAAAAATCATTCCAAGATAAATCCAAACACATGGAATCAAGTATCAAGTTCCAACCCCATACCACCCCGGTTTCATTCCTTATTCCAAACCTATACCACTTCGTGAACCAAACGCCCCCTAAATGAACCCAAATTATTGGCTCCATATTTTGTTTAAGGAAAATTAAAGTATGTCCAATTGGCTAAATTGTTCATTGGCAAATTTGAATAGCCCCATAGTTCCAGATCCATATATGCAGTTTAAGGGACTTCCATCTGAAGTATCATGATGACTTTACGGGCTCTTCTTTCCTCTGACAGTAAGAGTACGCAACTGATAACTCACATGCTCTCTAATAGCATTTCCTGTTCTTGAATTACTCATTACACAGATTCATAAAATCCCAATTTAAAAACTGTAATTTTCGTTGAGAATATGCTCAACAAGCCAGATACAATCCACATAAACATAAAACACAAACTAATAAGTAGTAACACTGCCAGTTTTGCAAGCTTGAAAATGGGGCAATAGACAATACTTGTATAGTGTATCCAAGGATCACAGTCACAGCAAGGTATTATATCTTCATGGAATGTGTAAAATCATTTACATTAATTTACTTTTTCAAGTGATAATGCTTATTCACAGCTTCAAGCACTTCAAAAGTAATCTTCAATCCTTTAGGGAACACAGCCATGTCACCACTTTCTATTTCGAAAGATCCATCATGTCCATCAACTGAAACCTTGGCTTTACCTTCCAGCAGGTACATTGTCTCCTCCGCTTCAAAAGTCCATGGAATTATGCTTGGTTGAGATGTCCACCTATTCACATTTTTGTGCTATGTTAGGTAATTTTTTTTCACCAATACAAAGCAGCTCATGAAAGCATCTCTGAGACCGTGACAATGTGATAGGTACAAGCTATACAGATTTTACATGCTACATAATATATGTTCATATATTATGGTAGAATTTGTATATGAGATTATACAAGTATCAATGTCAGGCAAAAGACGATATCTTATATCCGTAAAGTCTTCTTGCATTAATCAACAAATAGTAAGTTTGTAACTGTGATGAGTTCTACCAAATACCAGAGTATATGGCTGAGGTTTCAACAGTGGCTAGCATACCCAACTTCTAACAGAAAATACTGCAGTAGCAACTAGCAAGCAACAACTACTATTAATCAATGATTCAACATTTGGGATGATCCAAATGTACAGGCCAAAGGATCAGGAGAAGATGTATGCACCAACAGACGGGTTTAATTATTTGGGGAAAGGAAAGATAAAGGCCTTCTTATAGGAGTATCCATTACTTAATTGGATGAACCGAAACTTATTTCCAATCATAAGCAACATAGGGTACAAGCCATGCAGTGTCCTTCAGTGATATTATTGTCCAGTTAACCTCGTACACATAAAAAAAATTGAACACACAACGAGAAGGATTACAGGGCCTTCAAGCCTTGTCAGATAAGCCTTATGTGAGCCACCTTTCCTGGTCGGTCCTACACTCCTACCAAAAGTAAATTGCACAAACTCGAAAAAAAATATATATCTACAAGGAACAGTTTAGAAATTGCAACTTTACAACCTTAAGAGGTACATAATTATTAAGCAAAATATCAATATGCAAGAAAGAAAACACAAGCAATAAAATCAATTTTTCACTCAAAGCCTCAACAGCGTTGAACCATAAATTTTGGTTCATTAATGTGACTCATACAAGCCAGACTCTTACGGCCGCTTAATAACTAGTAATAAACAGTGGTAATGGTATACAATTTATATGTATTTTGTAAAAAAAGTCTCACACCAAGCGGTAATGGAACTTCAACCCCTGTACATGTGATCTTCTTGACAAATTTCCATTACCACTTAATACCACCTCTAAAGTCGTAGTGTGGTATTGGAAATTTATGAAAAAATAGAGGTTTTGAGGATGGACAAGCATTACCATGAACATTTGTAAGATACTTTCTTCACAAATATACCTATAAATTCATTAAGAATGATCATGCGTCGGTAAAGCATTGTATGTCCCATAATAGGTCCCATTCTTCTACCCTTTCCCGGGAGTCGATGACTATTCATAGTTATTACAAAGTTCGATCCAATGCTTTATTTCCGTCCTATTTGTTACCCCCATTAATTTTCATCTACCAAACGGACTGATAAACTGATAGTGAAAACCTAGCCTTCCAGCAACAACCCCAAAAACCACTGCGCCATCTCAAGGATTGGGCAAATAATCCAACTTTAAGCACTGAAAATAATGTAACAGAAGGATACAGTATACTATACAATATACCTTCTTATTTGGAGTGCAGGCAAATATACCATAAGGGGACAAAGCAACCAAATCTTTGAAATGGGTTTATCCTCTCTCGCAACACCCTCCCTATCCGCTCAAATAGGGGGGGTGGGGGAGGACCGGAGGAGAATCCCCCATTCAACTCCCTGAATTAATCACACCTTAACCTATGATTTTTGGTTGCTGAATGTGAATCTAATAAAGCTAGCCCTTAGCAATTTACACGCAGATTAGCAACTCTAGTTGCAACTTCATGCTATAAAGAGGCTCCTATAACCAATGCCAGAAATACATAATGAGCAAAGCAATATAGTCAAGAGCAAATAAACTAGACACAGCATGGTCCCATTTAGCTTTTGGAAAATGGCTAACAATACACAAGCTTCGCATATAGCATTCGGCTATGCTCCCAAGTCCCAAGCATAGAGATTAGCAAAATACCACCACCCCTAACGCTTTGGCGCTACCTTAAACCTTACAATACTAGCTGGGCTTTGGCACTATAAGCTTGCTATCAACCCATACTCAACCATTTCTACCCAACAACAAAGAGATCAATCTTCCTATGAACATTCAAGCTACTAGACCCCTATGGCCCTATGCCACTTCCACCTTTTGGCAACCCATTAGGCCATTTTATTTAATCCAATCATATTATTTCACCCAAGAAACATGGACAATTATCAATCAATTACAAATTGAGCAGAACCCAATATCCACCAACTTGCATTACACAACAATGCAACCAAATTTGTGGAATTTTAGTTCCAATTTCTAAACAAAGATAACTTCTTTATCAACAACAACAACAACAATGCCAGAGCCTTAATCACATTAAATGGGTCGGCTACATAAGTCAAGTTTTATCTCCGATGGCAATCGTAATTTCTTGATCAACAATACTCCAAATTTCTTTTGAATAAAAACTTAGGAAGGAGAGACATTTATGTTCCAATTCCCACTACCCCATTCACCTACCTTACATTTGCACCTTAACCCAGAAAAAAACAACCAAATTCAAGAAACCCCATAACAAAAATCATGAAACAAACCTTAAAAATCAAAAATTATACAAGAAAAAATGTTCTTACTGGGGCCAAGTGGTGACTTGAAGTTCATCAAGCTTAGACTGAGGAGGGTTCTTCTCAATCTTCACTCCATGAATTTCTGAGATAGGCGTGACATTATTTTCTGCTGCTTTTTCCATTGAAGTGATGATTTCCTTTGAATTTTGAGGTTTTGTAAGAAAAACAAAGGATATAATTATAGAAACTAGTAACAACAAAAGAGATGGTAGTAATAATAAGGGTTTTGAAATCTTCATTGACTTCCCTAAAATAGCATGCAAGCTGGCAGGAAACTTTTTTATTTATTTCTTCAGTGGTTGGTATGCTATAAAATCCGGCGTCTTCAACGGCGCCGACGAGTTCATTGTTTATGTTTTTATTTTAGAGAGAGAATGGATTTCCGGCGCCGATGAGTTGAACGGATTGGGGGCGGACAACACCAATGGTGGAAGGCAAGGGAAAGGGAAACTATGAGGGTAAATGGAGCAAAAAGAGGGTAAAAGCCAAAGGGAATGGGGAGGGGCCGAGGGGGGTAATACTTAAGGGGTAAGGGAAAGGGTTTAAGAAAGGAAAATAAAGTGAATGAAAAGTCAAATCCTTAAATTTCATAGGTTATTTGTTTCAAAATATCTTGGGTATCGGTCATAATAATAATAATAATATTAATAATAAAGAAAGGGTAAGTGAAACCTTGGGGTGGGGTCAGGCCCGGTCCTGAGGGTAGTTTGGAGGTGCGGCCGCCTAGGGCCCAACGCAAGAGGGGGCCCAAAATTTTTAAAAAAAAATTCAGAAAAGATACTAATTGACTGTCAATATACAATATACTGACTACCGAGTTTAGCTCCAATTCTTCCGTAATAAATGACGGTTTTGTTTCCCAAACTTCATTATTTCTATAAATTATCCCTTTCATTAATTAGACTCCTTGACTTTAAAAAAAAAAAGTTCCATATTTCCAACAAATAATCAATGTCACGGGGGTAAAATAACATCCCAAAGTATTATATTTCAACTCTTTGTTTTACCAGAAGAAAAAAAAGTAATCCAAAGAACTTTTCAGTTCTACAACTAGAATGAGAAAAATTCAACAATGTAAAAGAAGTCCAATTCTTTGTATCTTTAATTCGGCTTTACCAGAATGTTGATTCAAGAGTTTGACAGAAGCGGGTCGGCAACTGGCCGACCAGGAGTCGACGGTTGGACGGCGGCGAGCCGGCGACATTCTGCAATCTTCATTAATAATGGCGACTTAGCTGACTGGTTTTGGTGAGGTAATTTCCAGATTTTTTGACTCTTATCTCCTTATTAAAAATGGAGTAATGATAAAAAAAATATTGTGGGGAGAGTAATGACAATTAACTAGAGGTATTGTAATTTATTTTTTGCATAAGTCAAATAGGAGAATAAAGTAAAGTTAAGTGACTCAAGTCTTTAGATGCACATGCACATATAGCACAGTAGCACTAGCTTTTAATTTATTTATTTTTTTATTTTACATAAAGGAAACACTATGATGACATAATTGATGTTTAGATTACTTAAATATAACTAAGAACTTTATTTTTGATAGCCTAAATATTACCAAGATCTTGTTTTAGTGTAAAATACAATATAACTGGATTATCTTGTTACAATTATAAACTTAATATATTTATAGACCAAAATTACTAGTCACAAGAAAGCTAGGTTGAATGGTTTGGCAACTTTATCAATTGAAAAAGATATGCTGGAATTTTTTTTTATATCAGAAAAATTAACATTAATGGAAAACATTATGTTGATACGGTTATAAACAATTTTGCCATTCATAGTGCTCAACAAAACCTTTTTTTAATGATTTAGCGAGACGCAATGTGGCCATGGTTTAAGGGCCCCTATTTTCATACTTCGCCTAGGGCCCATCATATGTCAGGAACGGGGCTGGGTGGGGTGGGGAATGATTGTAGAGGAGTTTGGGGGTAAGGGTAAGGTAAAGGGAATCATTGAATTGACAAAACAAACAACAAGTAAGGGAATCAGCTCACTTGATTCCCTTATCCTTTCCTGAAAACCTCTAACCAAACGTCCCCCTAAGGGTTGTATTTCTATACGTATTTAGGGCGATAATATATAGAGGGAAGTATGGTTGGCTCAAGTGGTGAGTTTTTCCATCTTCTCTAGTAAAGTTTAAGGTTCAATCCTATCCAAGTATTTGTTTGGGATTTAAGGAGGAAGGAGGTTAGCTGGTTAGGGGTATGTGACTTGTTATGGGCCTTTGGGTGGAGGCACTGTGTAAGGGCAGCCCAGGAGATTTCTTCTTACCTATTTAAAAAAATAGCAAAACCCTATTTTAAAATGGTTATATGAATGAATTAATACATACCTGTCGTAGACTCGTAATCATTGACAATGGACTAGGCATGGGACCTAACTGGAAGTTGTGTTGTATCGTGTCGACCTCTTGATCAATTCTTTGAAAACGAGGCTCATGTATGACCTAACTCATGCAATAGGCTACTCGGAGCCAAGTTTTGACATATTAGTGGTTTGTTTAAGATTTTTTCCTTCTTTTTCTTTGGGTTAAAATTCAGGAGGTCAACCTATTATATTCATATCGATTTTTCGAAATACTATTCATGCACCATCGAACATCATGCCTTTCATCCGGTGTCTAGTCATTAGCAAATTTATGTGTAAGGTCAATCCTTATATTAATACGGTCCATACGTTGTGGTAAGTTGAATTATAGAGAAATTAGACAGCCATCCCCTAAAGGAGAATTTCTAATTTATTAGTATGAAGGAACAAAACAAAAAACATAAATGACCACTTTATTTAACCGAAAATATGATGAGAAATATGTTGCTGAAGAAGATATTAGGAACAAATGTCTTCAAAGATAGCAGCTATTTCTAAGGACTAATTATCTCCCTCAATTTCGTAATATTGAATGCTAAAGTTTGTGCTATGAGCCTATGACGAAGATCATTGCGTATTTGCGTAGAGCAATTGCTTCCCAGACTGGATATAAAACTCTCTACTTGTCCCAATATAAATGAATTTTTTTGCTCAAGTCAAATTACCCTGAAAGTATTATGAGCGCATTTAGCAACTAATATAGAATAGTTTGATCCATCAAAACTAGGTTTTTAAAACTTTAATTGTAAGAATAGGCAACGCACATCAAGATTCAAGACCATGAGAGAAATAGTTTTTTTTTCTCTACATAAAAAAAGTAGGTTATAATTTTTTAAATTAAAAAATGTAAAATATTTATCATTTTTATTTATTTCGTCAAATTCAATGGTAACTTACAAGTTTAGGGTTACCTGAGACAGGCGTGCAAACGTAAAAATAGATTTAGAAAATGATCTAAACGTTATTATCTCTTATAAATTTCTGTAATAAATTTTTTACGGTTTTTTCACCAAATACCCCTGACAAATAAATTTATTCACCAAATACCCCTACTTTTTTCAAAATTCACCAAATACCCCTGACCTTTAAAAAAATTCACCACATACCCCTGACATTTCAAAAAATACCAAAAATGCCCTTTTTGGCTAACGGACGTTAGTGCTCCGTTAATTAATTAACTAATTAACCTAAAAAACCCTAATTAAACCTAAAAACCCTAAAACTCTAACTAACCCTAAAACTCTAACTAACCCTAAACCCACCCCCAAGCCCACCACCCCTCCCACCCCACCCTCGCCCCACCACCCCCCACCCCCACAACTCCAACCCCACCACCCCCTCCTCCCCTCCGCCGCGCCTCCCCTCCCAGACCACCCCCGGCCGCCGCGCGCCTCCTCCTCCCAGACCACCCCCGCCCCGCATCCCCCTCCCCTTCCCGAAAGAAATCGGTTGCCCCACCTTTCCCCCTTCCCCCGCTAACTCGGTCCGCTCCCCTCCCTCTCCCCGCCGCCACCCCCAACCCACCGAGCGTTCCCTCCCCCATCCCTCCCGAATCCGCCTCCTCCCTCCCCCTCCCCCCCCCTTCGAATCCGCGCCTCCCCCTCCCCCCCCCCCCTTCGAAGCGAATCTCGTGTCTCCCCTCTCCCACCTTCGTTTCGCCCCAAAAAAGAAACGGAGGAGGCGACACTCTCCCACCATTGTTTCCGCCCGTAAAGAAACGAGAGGAGGCGGCACTCTCCCACCGTCGTTTACGCTCGGAAAGAAACGGAGGACGCGGCATAGGCCGAGGTGGGCCGGGAAATCATTCCAAACGGAGGATCGGAGGTGCCGAGAAGTGAGAAGGTCGACTTCTTTGGAGATTGAAATTGCGCGCAGGTGCGGGGAGGAGGGGGCGTGGGCCGCCGACGAGAGTGAGGGAGGAGGAGTGGGACGAGTGCGCCGGCGAGAGTGAGGGATGGGGAGGCACTGGGGCTGCGTGGGGGGGGGAGGGGGGCTGCGTGGGGAGGGGGGGGGGGGCTGGGGGTTGGGGTGAGGGGGGTTGGGGTGAAGGGGGGGGGGGTTGGGTTAATTAGGTTTTAGGATTAATTAGGTTTTTAGGGTTAATTAGTTAATTCGTTAACGGAACACTAACGTCCGTTAGCCAAAAGGGTATTTTGGGTAATTTTTTTAAAGGTCAGGGGTATCTGGTGAATTTTGAAAAAAGTGGGGGTATTTGGTGAATAAATTTATTTGTCAGGGGTATTTGGTGAAATAACCGTAATTTTTTATACATTAACATTTCCGATTAAAATTTTAACTTAAGAAATCAATATACAAAATACTCATACATGACAAATATGGCCTGACATGAAAATGACAACCCAAATTGACGTGAACTAGTAAGATATGAACTCGACCCACCTCGAAAATGACCCAACATGGATCAATGAGAACTATACAGTCAACTATGATTCCCCACTTTAAAGTGAACAAAACTTTAATTTCCTGTTATTTTAATACTATTATTTATTTTAATATTATGTCTTAAGTATTGACGTAAAATATCATATTTTTGTTGTTATTTTATTTTTTTAATTATATATATAATTCAAATATTATCTGGACTTAAAATAGACCCAACTTGTTTGCATAGACGCGAAACAGACCCGATCCGAAAAGTAAGTAAACCTAAAGCAAACATGACCGAACGACCCGTTTGTCACATGTAGAAATATGAAGTATATGGGACCCTATTCCTTTAAAAAGAAATAGATATGGGAGTTGGGACCCTATTTAGTCGTTTGTGGTTGGATCAACGCACAACATGCAACTGCAACAAATGCCCAAGCCCAACTAATCACCCCTATAAAAATAAATAAAAATAAATAAAAATAAATAAAAATATTAATTAAAAAGAAACTATATCTAAGCGTCGTCGTTTTTAACTAGGGTTTTGGCTTCCTAGATGAAAAACCTAGACTTCACAAATATATTCTCACTTGTGCGTTTTGAGCCTCCACCACCAAGAGAGAGAACACCGCCGCTCGGAACCTCACATCCCATCTGCAAAAATGGTACATCAATCTTCTCTAATTTTCCTTATTTCATAATAAATAACAACATAATTATTTTGATTCTGGACTAATTTATCTGCTTCATTGATTAATTGTGGCTTAATTTTTTCTTGTAAATGAATAGTCTTTGGTGGCAAATGAAGAATTTCAACACATTTTGCGTTTGTTGAACACAAACGTTGATGGGAAACAGAAGATCATGTTTGCCATGACTTCAATCAAGGGTATTGGTCGTCGTTACGCCAATATTTGCTGCAAGAAGGCTGACATTGATATGAACAAAAGGTATGATTTTTCTGGGTTTATGAACAAAATGTATGATTTTTCTGGGATTTTTTTTCTGGGTTTATGAACAAAAGGTATAATTTTTCTGGGTTCTAATTTTTTTCTTCTGGGTTATCTAAATTATTAAAAAGGAATTAGCTTTATGCTAATTTATATGAATGAATGATATGAACTTAGTTGAGGTTTTTTTAGATTTATGGGTATGTGATTATTATTGGGTAATTGTTTATATTATATATTCTCGTTTCTTTGTTTTAGTTTTCTGGGTTACTGTGAAATTTAGAAGGAATTAGCAGTATGAGATAAAGTTTTTAGTTTAGGGTTTTGAATCTTTGTAGCTTAATTTAGTATGCTATTTCGATAGCTGGGTCGGAAAATTTTAATTTTGGAACGTTTTGTTTGGAACTTATTTCTTTTAGTTGTACCTCTTTATTAGGGTTGTTTATAATTTGATTATTTAGGATGTGTACAGAAGAAATCAGTGAAGGTTAAGTGTGATGTTGGTTTATGGAGCTGTGTCTGTTGTAATATCTGGTTCTGATTAGTATTTTAGTGTCTTTTGATTCGATATTAGAGTATCGAGACTAGTTAATATTATCGACTGCTGTGAATCTGCTATAGTGTTGTATGTTGTTTGAGATTGACATCCTCATAGTGTGAATATTCAATGCGTATCCAACTGCAGTTCTTCATTTGTATTTCTATTGTTATGTTGTTAGTTTAGTAGGCTATGGAACTATTTCGCATTCAATATTGATCCAAAATTGTAAACGCTGTGGTTGCAAATTCGCATTTTGTAGGAGTTCTTTCAGTTTATGAATTTGGTTTTCTATCAGGCCATCCATGATCCTTGGATATTGACAACTAAAGCACTTGGCACATTTTTTGCCATTGCTTTAATCTCCTGCTTCTCATGCTTGTGTCCGGACATGTGAACTTTTGATATCGATTCTATGTGTTGCTCTAGAATATTAACTTTTGGGTCTTAGTTATTACTTGAATAAAATCTCAAGTGTGTATTCTTTTTTCCAGGGCTGGTGAGCTTACTCCTGCAGAGCTTGACAATTTGATGACAGTTGTCGCAAACCCTAGGCAATTCAAAGTCCCAGACTGGTTTCTTAACAGGCAGAAGGATTACAAGGATGGCAGATTCAGTCAGGTTCTTTCTAACCAACTTGACATGAAACTCAGGGATGACCTTGAGCGTCTGAAGAAGATCAGGTGTGTGTTACTTGTGCTGAATTAGACCCTAGCTGTGTCATACTACCTTAATAAAAATAGCAACATTTTGAGTTTTGAGGTCCAAGTTAAATAAGATTTTATTATTTACACCATAAAATATACTTAAGAACATAGTTAAGTGGGATGTTTTATTTTCGTCTTAGTTTATTTCTACCATGACAACTTTTTAACTTATTATCTCATACGTAATTAAGTATTTAAATGGTCAAAGTACCTCACTAGAGACTTTTAGAATCATAGCGTTGCAACTTTTGTGAAACGGAGAAAGGGCTCAAATCTGCCAAAGGTGTTTAGCATTTTCACTATATATTGTGAATCACTTACTGAGACACAGTAGCATCAAACACATTTTAACTTTCTTCTAGCTTAAACTGCTTTATGTTTCTGCCTTTTGTTTTAATTGTTGAACGTTATCTGATTTGCTTACATGAGTTGATGACTGCTCTCCTTACAGAAACCACCGTGGACTACGTCACTACTGGGGTCTGAGGGTTCGTGGACAACACACCAAGACTACCGGACGTAGGGGAAAGACTGTTGGTGTCTCAAAGAAGCGTTAAGGATTATGGATCTTTGATTACAAATTATTATGTCTTCTTTTGTTTTTGATCAAAATCTAGTCTGAGAATGATACAAGTAATGTTGTTTTGGCCAATTGAGGTGGTTGATTTTATTTTTGTAGATCAGAGCTTCCAACTCTTGATGCTTTAGTTGAGAGAAGGTATGCTTGTAGACTTTGCGTAGTGAGTAAAATACTTAGTCGTTTACCGTGCGGCTTTATTTGAACTTTGAAGTCCTGAATCTCTTTGTTTAAGGCTCTGTGTGGCAACACATTTAAGATACCTTAAATGAGTAGGTGCTAAAAGTTTAAGTCACTTAAAATAAATAGTCGTGTTTGGGGTAAGAGCTTAAATAATATTTAAGCTAAAAAGTTGATTGAAATTGAGTTGCTATCAAATATAGCATCTCAATTTAAGGTGATGAAATTATCAGTTATCTTATCAGTTCAGCTCATTTCAGTTACCTTATCACTTTCAACTCCATTTCAGCTTATGTTCCCAAACATAGCCTAAGTCGACTCCTTTTTTATAATTGCTAATTAGATTCCATTTGGAATGTTGCCATTGATCAGTACATGGTAATATAATCGTAACCTGTTTGATTTTCTTTATGAATTATATTTCCACTAAAATCCCACATTTATGAGTTAATTGATTTTTCTTTTTTGAATTTTGTGTCCATTTAGTATTACATCTAAATCGGTATTGGATGATAATGCAAATTTATGGAGAAAGTTTACCCCTTGTTCTCTCTTTTTCTACGTTAACTCGTTTTTGTTTGATTTTGGTTCAATAGCGGTTATACCCTTTATTTTAGTTCCAACTTACTTATCGCATTTTAAGCATATACTTTTTCCGTTTTAAAAGGCTTGATTGATTTTTCCACTATGCATCCTTTTTTTTTGTGAAATTTATATAAAGAAAAATATATACTCATGTGAGATCTTGTTAGACTCGTCTCCACATATAGTTCAAAGACAAATTACTTTTTAAAGATAAAATACCTTTTACTTAGAATAGAAAATTAATACTTCCTCCGTTCTGTTTTAAATGAAACATTTGGTGAAATGACACTATTCATTTATCACTTTTGACTCCAATTTATCGCCATTATATAAAGAAAACACATAGTCAAGTGAGATCCTGTTAGATTCGTCTCGATGCATACTATCAAATTATAACTTTTTTTTTTATTTTTTACGTGTGCACAACTAAAGATATTAATGATTAAAGAAGCGGTTGCGTGAAAAAGCAAACGTTTCATTTAAAACAGAACGGAGGAAGTAGGTTTTTTCTTTCTCTACACAAAAAAGGAATAGGTTTAAGTTCAATAGGAGGAATTATAGAGGGAGAAAGTGGTGGTGCGTGGTGGTGTCGGAAAGAAGGAGCGTTAGTGGCGGTGAAAAGATCCTAAGAGAGGGAGATTGACATAGTGGCGGCGACGGCGGCACAGTTAAAAATAGAGAAGGGTTTGAGTGGTTCATGGAGGTGGTACGTGGTGGGCTTTTAAGATCGATGGTGTTTTCTGGTGGTGGGGCTCATGGGTTTTCGTGCAGAGGTGGTGGGCTGGTGGTATTGGGGTTGTGGTGGGCTATACTGGGGGTGTGGTAATTTTAAGGGTGTGGTTGGTTGTACTTAGAGTGGTGGTTGGTGATGATGGTGGAGGAGAGATAAGATGATTAGATGATGGATGAATGAGGAAGGAGGAAGGAGGAAGGAGAAGACTTTGGGAAGAAATCATGTGGGTTCTTTGTTTTATTTTTGGTTTATTTTATAAAAGGAAAAATTATTATCTAACTCTCTATGGCGCTCGTTAGCGGGCTCGTATTTCAAAATATCAACTTTTGAAACAGATAGAGTATATAACTTTATATATTCAACTTAATAACCACTTCTTTTTCAATTAAAAAGTAGGAAAAACAACTATAATTAGAACATAGAAGTATGAGAGGCCTCCTGGGGGGACCATGGTTGGCGCCCCCCCCCCCCCCCCCCCGCGGGCTGCTGCTTGTCTCCCCATAACCGTTTGTTGAAATATTTTAATTATTTTTGTGTATAAATCCCACACCACCCAATAAATCGAAGGCCCTCCTGGCTAGAAGGTATTCTTTCCCACAATTTTTCTAAACAAAAAAAAAAAAAAAAAAAAGAACATAGAAGTATGTTGTACAATTTGAATTTTACTACAATTCCTTTAAAGAATATACTTTGTCAAAATCCACTTTTAATAAGTTTTGGGAAACCATCTTCTATAATTCTTTTGGCACTAAACTACATTCTATCAATTTTTTTTGTCTGAAGCCATCCCTTGTCGAAATTCCTCCTATTAACGAAGAACCTTGAACGTCGACCACAACGTGCAAAGCACGTGACCTAACTAGAACCTCTTTTCTTACTTATTCCTTCCATTACCCACTGTTTACCCCATTTTGAGTTCCTATTGTGGGATTTTACTACTAATTTAAAGGTTGTTTGAAGGTTTTTATTTAATGAAGAAGAAAGGTCCCAGATTTTTCAAGTGAATACTTTTCTCACAAAAATTTAAGACTTGACCCTAATTCTCCATTTTGTCCAATCCTTGTAAAGTTGAAGAATTTCTCTCACTTCTAATGCAACTCTAAAGAACTGAAAATAAGAAACTAACGATGAACTTATCATTGAATTAATGAGAGGTACAATATAGATAAAATAAAAATTTCAATGTTACAACCTTGAAAGAAAAAAAACTAGTAGGGGTACAAGAAAAAAGAAGCAAAAACAAACATAGGGTACCCTATAAAAAAAACTCTATCATTGTTAGATAAGTGAAATACTTCTATAAGGACCTAAAAGAAAAGAAGGTGACCAATGAAGTGCATCTCTTGGAACTGTCGCGGGCTAGGGAGCCCCGAGGCAGTTGACTCGCTTCATGATTTAGTGAAGCAGGAGGCTCCCTCCCTCATCTTCTTATCGGAGACTAAATTATTTTCGCATGAGATGGTGAGGGTGAAGAATAGGCTGAATTTTAAGAATGGAGTGTGGGTGGATCCGGTGGGTCGAGCAGGTGGGCTGGCGTTGTTATGGACAACAGATGTTGACATTAATCTTAGGAGTATGGGGACACATTATGTTGATGTTCTAGTGAAGGAAGAGGGTGGAGTGTCTTGGAGACTAACAAGGATTTATGGGTGGTCTGAGAGTAGTAATAAGATGAAGACATGGGAGTTATTGAGAGAGTTAACAGGGGATGCTGAAATGGCTTGGATGCTTACTGGGGATTTTAACGAGGTCCTTTACGAAACGGAGAAGAATAGTAGAAATCCTTGTGATTATAATTCCGTCCAACAATTTCGAAGTGTTGTAGATGAGCTTCTATTGAGAGATGATGATGTCACTGGTTACCCTTTTACTTGGTCTAACAGGAGGCATGATGAGGATTTTATGGAAGAACGGCTCGACCGTACCCTTGCTACGGAGGCATGGTTAGGGATGTTTCCTAATGCTATAGTCACAAACCAAGTGTGGGATGGTTCATATCACTTCCCATTAATCATTGAGCTGAAGGGAAAGCCGCCGGAAATCGAAACTAGCTCAGCTTCGAGAAGGTTTCGATTCGAAGCCAAGTGGCTTCAAGAAGACCAGTTCGACAACGTGATGTATGGAGTGTGGGAGGAGGCAAACATGCTGGGCTTGGGTCAGTGGGGAGCGAGTGTACAGTGGTGTGGTGAGAAGCTGAAGGATTGGGATGCGA
The DNA here is from genome assembly GCA_947648045.1 of Beta corolliflora. Classification (NCBI taxonomy): domain Eukaryota; kingdom Viridiplantae; phylum Streptophyta; class Magnoliopsida; order Caryophyllales; family Amaranthaceae; genus Beta; species Beta corolliflora. The sequence goes on from CANSZD010001237.1 coordinate 624,906, forward strand.
AGGTGTTTAAGAAAACTCCAAAGCGGATGAAATGGCTGAAAAAGCGTCTTGAACGCTTAACAAAAATGGTTCATTCGCATGTTGTTATGGAAGAAATCCGCCAGGTGGAGGAGGAACTACGAGTGTTGCGTCGAAGCCAAGAAACAGCTGCTTGGCAACGTTGTAGGCCTTTTGTCATCCGAGACGGTGACCGCAATACAACGTATTTCCACAATAAAGCATCGGAACGAAAGAAAAAAAAAACAGAATTTCGAGAGTTGTTGACAAAGATGGTATGATGAGAGAAGAGAAAGATGAAATAGAGAGTATAGTTGGGGATTATTTTCATACTCTCTTTACTTCTTCTCGATCTCCGATTAATGTTGAAGATCTTGACATGCTAGACACTTGTGTGACGGATGAAATGAAACAGGATATTGACAAACCGTACACGGTGGAGGACATTCGCGACGCACTTAAAGAAATGCATCCATGTAAGTCTCCCGGTCCCGATGGTTTCCCTGCTCTATTTTATAAAAGATATTGGGATCTTGTAGGCACTAAAGTTTCTGATTTAGTGTTGAACTTTTTGAATAATGGCATTATGGTGGAGAATTTGAACTATACTCATGTTGTTTTGATTCCCAAAAAGAAAAATCCTACTGACATGAAAGATTTAAGACCGATAAGCCTTTGTAACGTATCTTATAAACTCATTTCTAAAGTTCTCGCTAATAGACTTAAGAAATTTCTGCCGAGTTTTATAAGTGATACACAAAGTGCTTTTGTCCCGGGGAGGTTAATAACGGATAATATACTGGTAGCTTTTGAGGTATTCCATCATATGCGCCATAATAATGCCAGAAAGAGAGGGAACATGACAATTAAACTGGACATGAGTAAGGCCTACGATAGAATTGAATGGGATTATTTGAAGGCGGTGATGACAAAGATGGGGTTCCCGGAGAAGTGGATTGATAGAGTCATGAAATGTGTGTCAACGGTAACGTATTGCTTTCTGGTCAATGGAAAACCCACTGATACTATTACTCCTCATCGCGGTTTAAGGAAAGGGGACCCTATCTCCCCTTACCTTTTCCTACTATGTGCAGAAGGGTTGGGAGCAATACTGAAGAAAGCTCAAGAAGCGAATCTGTTACATGGTATCTCTGTTGCTAGTGGAGCTCCTGTGATTACTCATCTCTTCTTTGCAGATGATAGCATAATTTTTGCCCGAGTAAATGACCAAGAAGCGCATGTAATTGCTAATATCTTGACAAGGTATGAAGGTCTTTCGGGTCAAAAAGTCAACTTTGACAAATGCGAAATATCATTTAGCAAACGTTTGAATGATAATCTCCGGGGTTCAACCAAAGCCATTCTTGAGATGAGGGAAGTGGAGTGGCATGACAAGTACTTAGGCCTCCCCACTCTCCTAGGGCGATCCAAAAAAGTGAGCTTTGCAAGTATTAAGGATAGAATTTGGAGGAAATTACAAGGTTGGAAAGAGAAATTGTTATCTCGCGCAGGTAAAGAAGTTCGCATTAAGTCAGTTGCACAGTCTATACCCAACTATGCTATGAGTTGTTTTAAAATGCCGAGTTCATTTTGTGAGGAGATTGAAGGCATTATTAGTAAGTTCTGGTGGGGTAGCTCGGGTGAGAAGAAAGGTATTCATTGGAAGAGTTGGGCAGCTTTGTGTCGTCCCAAAGAGGAAGGAGGCCTTGGCCTCCGTGATCTCGAAGCGTTCAATGCAGCGCTACTTTCAAAGCAGCTTTGGAGGGTGCACTGTCATCCCACCTCTCTCTTAATTAACCCGCATGTACAAGGCGCGGTACTTCCCTAATACAACCTTGTGGGAAGCGCTGATTGGATACACCCCTAGCTATGCTTGGAGGAGTATATTAGGGGCTCGAAATTTGCTGAATAAAGGAGTAATCTGGAGGATTGGAGATGGCAAAAGTGTGCGGGTATGGCAAGACAAATGGATAGGTGGCGAGGGGTCAGGGCGCCCAATCACCCCCATTCGTGGTTTGGCCCATGATGCATATGTCTCGGACCTGGTAGATGTTGAACATGGTTGCTGGCGTGAAGATGTGATTAACGATGTTTTCTTTCCCGTGGATGTGCAACGAATAAAAAACATCCATCTCCGTTCGCGACTTCCCTCTGATGAGCTATGTTGGATTGGTAGTATTGATGGGATCTTTAAAGTCAAGGATGCATATCGTTTAGCGATGGAGAATGTTGATAATGCTTCTAGTTCAATGGGATTCGATCCCATCTGGAAGCACATATGGAGTCTACGCATACCACCGAAGGTTAGTAACTTCCTTTGGAGAGCTACCTGGGATATTATTCCCCACAATTGCAACTTGAGAATGAAGCGAGCTGTGGAGGTTGTTAGCTGCACTCGCTGTGGGGAGGATGAGAACTCTCTTCACTGTCTACGTGATTGTGTGGGCTAAGAGAGCTTGGGAGCTGGATGGCAGAGCTTGGAGATGCGAAGAAGCTTCGAATTTTAAGGAGTGGCTGGCTTGGATTTTTGAGACTCACACAAAAGAATACCAAGAATTGTTTGCAATGAGAGTGTGGCAACCGTGGTTATGTCGAAATGAACTTATCTTCCAAGCGAGAAAATTTGTTCACAAGAGTCGGCGTGGACTCGTGCTTGGGACATTTTGAGTAGCTACAAGAAATTCTGTGGGCAGGCTCCAGGTAGGGGTGCGAGAGAGAAGGCTCGTTGGTGCCCTCCCTATGATGGGAGTGTGAAGATCAACGTAGATGCAGCTATTAAGAGTGAGTATGGTAGAGTTGGATTGGGTCTTGTGGCAAGAGATGCAAATGGGGAAGTTAAGCGCACTATGGCTCACACTCTCCTCCACGAATGGTCTGCTGAACAAGCCGAGGCAGCAACTATCTTATGGGCCACCAAAGTGGCTATGGAGCAAGGATGGACGAACGTGGTGATTGAGAGCGATGCTCAGGTCATTGTTAATGCAGTTAATGCTCAAATCCAGAGAAGAGGTGATATTCAAACAATGGTGGAAGATGTGCAATGTTTAAAGTCTCATTTTGATAGCATTAATTTTTCATTTTGTTTTAGAGAATGTAATGAAGTTGCTCATCGCCTAGCTAAATGGACTACTCCTAGTTATTGTGATGAGGTTTGGCTTGATGGGGGTCCCATCTGGATATCAGATTTGATTGTATCGGATCTTCCGAATAACTCTCGTTAATAAATTTGTCTACCTTTTCCTTTCTAAAAAAAAAAGAAAAAGAAAAGAAGTGTTTCATTTGTGAGTCGTTAGAGAAGTAGTACTGTGGTGGGGAAAAAAGAAAAGAAAATACATAGAAAATAAGTTTGTAACCCTAACTCTTCAAATTTCAATCCGTAGGATTTGCTTTAGAGAAATTCCATCTCTCTACCGATTACCGATTTCATTACAGTTTTTTTTTTCTATCTAAAATTGTTGATTTCCATCATCAAGGTACTTGTCGAGGAAAGAAATTGAAGGATTTTTTCGACGATTCCAAAAAATTGAAGGTTTGTTTAGTACTAATTTTACTATATAAGGTAAGTTATAAGATTCAAAGTTTGTAGTTTATGATTAAAATTTTGAGTTAGAAATTTTCAATTGAATTCACTAGTATGCGATGCTCGTTCAAATAAAAAAAAAAGAATCCAGATTTTGGGGTTGAGTTAAACCCACTGAATCTCTCCTGTATACGCCACTGCTCGTATCATTGTTATTATCTTGCATCTGGGCTATGTTTATAGTGAGAAAGATAAAGACAGTTGGGGGTGTAAGAGTTTTGTAACTTAAAAACTTGGAAGAAATGTTAGCTGAGGCCAGAGTGGGATTGTAATTTCTCTTGGATTGTGTATATGCATTTGAAGGATTTGATAACAATTCATAATGTCATGAAATTTACGCAACTGTATCCAGATACCACTTGTGATATGTTACTATTTACATATCGCCGTGATTATTTAGGACAACTTGTTAAGTGTAGGGTATTGGCGTATTGCTGTGTGCTCGATTTTTCTTTGTGTTAATTAACTCATTCTGTGATTGCTACATTTTCTTACTTGTATCCATTTCATTCTTCTCTTCGTGTATGTCATTGGTTTATGTATGTTTGAAGCTATTATAAAATGAAGCTATGATGCAGGATTTGTGATCCAAGTTTATCTGTTATAACCTATGGGAGGACATAAGCATCCCAGGAAGCAGAAGAACTATCGCTCCCACCGAGATCAATCTAGCTCCAGCTATGACCCATGTGTGGAGGGCAGGTCTCTCCCATCGGAGTATGATATTAACGAAGAGAGTGAACCTAGTCCTAAAGTCCAGCTTGCTATGTGGGATTTTGGACAATGTGATGCAAAAAGGTGTACAGGAAGAAAACTAGCTAGATTTAACTTGTTAAAAGAATTGCGTGTCACTACTGGGTTTGGGGGCATTGTATTGAGCCCTGTTGGGACTCGATGTGTCTCAAGAGAAGACTATCCTTTGATCAAGCAGCGGGGATTGGCTGTAGTGGACTGCTCGTGGGCTCGATTGACTGATGTTCCGTTTGTGAAACTTCGCTGTACTGCTCCTCGGTTATTACCATGGTTAGTGGCGGCAAATCCGGTGAATTATGGTAGGCCATGTGAACTATCTTGTGTAGAAGCATTAGCTGCTGCTTTGTTGATTTGTGGTGAAGAGGAAACAGCTCATTTGTTGCTTGGGAAGTTCAAGTGGGGGCATGCTTTTTTGTCACTTAACAAAGATATCCTTAAAGTGTATTCTGAGTGTAAAGATAGTGCTGAGATAATTTCAGCTCAGAATGCCTGGTTATCTAAAGAAAAAAACCCACAGCCCTCCAGTCTCCTGCAAGATCATGAAGAAGAAAATCATGAGGAATTTAGTGATGTAGAGGCCGATTCCTGTGATTCTGATGATGGGCTTCCACCATTGGAAAGGAATCTAAATCATCTCAAGTTAGAGGAGAGTGAAGAGGAAAGTGAATCAGAGGAGATTCAAGAGTAAGGTAGATTGGATTGCTACAATATTTTCCGGTTATTGAAGGTCAAGTCATCAACCACTAATTACAGATTGTCTGGAACATACCGTTGCTGTAGCCTGCAGGTGAATAGATCACAATGCGAGTGTCAGAGAGACAAGTTCTTTTCGATCATAGGATATTAGGATATATGTGCAACTTTTTGCGGACCGCCAATCTTTGTTGCTATCCTGGTGGACATGTTATTTACTTCTGTGAGTTCGATAATTTTGTAAGTTTGGTGCAGTGGCAAATGAGGATTAAATATCTGTACCAGTGTAGTATGGAGCACGATTTCTTCCTGATGTGTAACATGTTTTAGAATCGAGTCAGCGTGTATGCTTGACTTCAGTACTTTTCTAATAGAGGAATAAAAAGTGAGAACAGCTGGGTTTTTTTTCTCGCATTTGAATCCCAGTTTGAAGAGTCCTATATGTAGTAATACTGTAGTTAATATTGCTTATTAATGGAGGAGTGAGAAATATCTATCACATTCACAGATACATCCATTATCAAACTAGTTTCTGCTTTTCTTGGGGAAATGTAAGGATAAAAACCAGGCTAAGCTGATGAGACATGTCAAATTAATTTTTTACCAGAAGTGTGAAAAACTGTATACAAAGGAATCAGAGGATCAGTTGAAGGGCTGTTCTTTTATTTCATCGAAGATTTGAAATATCTAGATTAGCAATTCAGAATTGAAATGAAAAGTTAAATGGCAGCAGTAATTCCTGACTTTTGAATTAGCAAACATGAAGGCATAAACAACATAAATTACAGCTTCCCCGAATTCGACTCTAATGTATTAATCATCAGGTTACATTCACATGAGGCCAACATATGCTTATGGATGACTGTAAAATCTAGATTAGATGCTGACTCTGCTATACCAGATCAACAACTTTGTCTTAGGACGATCACAGCCTGACTATGTCCCACAAAAAGTCACCTGGAACTACAGCTCTGAAAGAGAATTGGATTCATGTGCACAACTGGAAACCCTCCGGGCACTCTCAAGTTGTCCAATCATAGTCTAAATCCTCTAGATACTGTCACATTTTTTTGCAGTAAACCGCCTTATAAACTCACATATGTTAACTGAATAACATTACAGCAGCAAGAAACACCAATCATGGTGATATTTTACATAAATTCTGGCCACTAATGTTGGATACGAGGCTGTCTCAAAAAATTTAGTGGCCCTGTACTGAAGCTGATAATTGGTCCACTGTACAAGCTATGCTTATTGTCTAACAAAATGCACAATGAACATTGAGCATGCGTAGCTGTCGTGAGAGTCAGAATCGGCCAGTTTATGAATATTTGGCAAGTTTCGGTCCAAAATGACGTGCCAACAGTCCATAAACTGAGTTGGGGTGTTGGTGTGCAACGTGGATACTATAGGAACAATATAGCTCTTGTGACTTTGGCTTTGGTTCATTGTTTGCCCAAGTTGAACTACTGTATCTGCAACGACTGTCCATTTCAATTGGTGGCAAAGAATTCGGATCCTGGTTGTGGAAAGCCTCAGGAGCTCTTTGATACCTAGATATCAGCAATAATTTTTGTCTGACTTCTGTAGATGAGGATCCTTATGCATTATATATCATCAATATCTTGCTGTAACATCATGCTTCTTTTTAGTATCTGCAGCTGGTGTCTTATTTCTTCAATCCTCGGGTGTGACTGATCACCTGATGAGAAAACTTCCAAGCTTTTCACAGTCTCGACCCAGCTCAATCCTGGATCCTTTTCCAAATTAAGTCCTCTTACTCTTTTCCTTACCTCCATGACACCATCCCAATTCCCAACAGAAGCATAGAGATTTGAAAGTAAAGTGTGAGTTGCACTATCTTGTGCATTAAGTTGTAAAATTTTCGCTGCAGCATGAAGTCCCATAGACAAATTTTTGTTAGAAACAGCTGAACTCAACACAGTTCTCCATAATGCAAGATGGTTCTTACTAAAATCTGACTCTAGAATAATTTCCACTGCCTCTTCTAGCAGCCCTGCTCGACTGAGCAAACTTACCATGCAAGCGTAATGCTTAAGCCCAGGAGAAATCCCCTTTTCCTTCATGTAATCCCACAAGTGCTTCCCACTATCGACTAGACCACAATGGCTGCAAGCAGAGAGTAGTGAAATAAATGTCACTTGATCTGGTTCCAGACCACGAACTAGAAACTCATCAAACAGTCTTATTGCATCCTCAGCCTTTCCATGGTGACTGTAGCTGCCTATCATTGAGTTCCAACACTTCAAGTCAGGGTTATCAATCTCATTAAAGATTGACTTGGTAGCTTGCAGGTCACCATTTTTGGCATATGCGTTGATAAGACTTCCACATACTGACATCTGAGAATCACACCCAGCTTTTATGGCCACAGAATGAAGCATTTCACCTTGTTTCAAAGTTGCAAGATCAGCACATGCACTCAAAGCACTACTCAAAGCAAAGTCATCAATTTTATGACCTCCTTTCCACATATCATAGAAGAACTTCATTGCTTTCTCGCTATCTTCCACTTTAGAATAACCAGAGATCATTTCAGTCCACAGAACCACGTCTTTCTTCGGGATAGAGTGGAAAACACCTTCAGCAGATTCGGTTTTTCCATGCCCAAAATACATGGCAATCAATGGGCTCCCAACATATACACTTTTATCCAATCCAGATACTATGACCTGTGCATGTAAGGGTTCTCCATAGTACGAAGTTGAGTCTCCTTGAATAGCAGAGATCAAAGCTGCAAAAGTGTATTCATCTGCTTTATGAGTGGCACAATGTTGCAGTTGGACAAATAGATCCACAGCTTTCTCCCCTTCTCCTTTCTCTGCATATCCTGCCATCATCGAGTTCCATGACACAAGATCCGGATTCTGAATTTCTTCAAATACACGAAATGCAGATTGGGTGTCACCACAGCTAGAGTACATGTCAATCAATGCATTCTGCAACGGCAGATCTAGGAACACACCAGTCGAGATAACTTGTGCATGAGCAAGTCGGCCATAAGAATAATCACTCAATCTTGCACAAGCATTCAGTACCATTGAATATGTAAATTCTGTTGGTGTTGCACCACTACTCAACATCTTTCTGAATAGACATAGGCCTTCTTTCATCCTATTATTTTTCACATACCCTGATATAATACAATTCCAGGAGTACTCATCTTTAACAACTACATTTCCAAATACTTCAATAACAGAAGTAAGATCACCAAAATTAGAGAAGAAACAAATCAAAGCAGTTTGAACCTGCACATCAAACAATTGACCAGACTTGATAATTAAGCAATGAAGAGCCAATCCCTGAAACCGATCTCGAGCAACAGAAGCTGACTGCAACAGGCATATAAAAGTTGCCCCATTTGGTGTAAAACATTGGTACCTCATCTGGGAAAACAATTTAAAAGCATATGAGGCAGAATCAGAACGACGGGCAATCGCCGAAATGATAGAATTATAAGAAATGAAGTTTCTTTGAGGCATTTTGTCGAACACAAGGTGTGCATTGATGACCGAACCGCATTTCGAATACATGGAGAGGATGTTATTATGGAGGAATGGCTTCTGGTAAGTGAAGGGTGTGGATGAAGTTAAGATGAGGGCATGTAGTTTCTGGGCTTTCTTAAGTGAAGTTATGTAGGTGCATTTTTGCAGGAGAGAAATAGTAAAAGAAGCAGCTTCATTCATATGTTTGCCTTTAACAAAAACTAACTAGACTTCGGTTTAATTTTTCCCACCAAAAACTGTTATATGAAGGGAAGTTTAACGGTTTTATAAACAATGATGGGTCTTTGACTCTTTGGTAGTTGAGAAATGAGATGGGATATGAGAATTATATTCAAATACCCACAAAATCCATATTTTGTAAAGAGATTTTATTTGGAACAAATTGATTATAATAATCTAACCGTTTTTGTTATTTTGGTTAACCAAACTTTGAATTTAAAACTTTCAAAACACTTTTGATTATTTTAGAATAGTAATGGAATTCAACTTTAGTAAATTTGGGGGAAAATCTGTTCTTCATTAATAAAATCCCGAACTCTTATTTTACCCAAAGCACTTAAGGGTAATAAAAAAAAATCGGATTATTTTAAGAAGCTACCACCAAAAGTTGGGTTTATTAAAAAATAATCAATAGATGGGATCAACTTTTTCTTTTTATTTCTGTAAAATGTTGATTTATTTTCAATAACCTATAAGGGATACCAATTTCCATCCTAATTAATCCGCAAATTCACATCTCACGCACTGTACCAAATATTCCTTGAGAGTTGAGAACATATGAAATTGGACATACGTGCAAAATATTATTGTGATATTATCATATAGAGTTATTTATTTAGTAATTTTTCACGGTATTGTATTTATCACTCTAGGCTACTTTCAAAGTTCATGTGCTTCATAATTTTTTTTTTGAAACAAAAAATGTTAAAAAAAAAAGAAGTATAAATGAGAGAAAAAGAGAAGAAAAAAAGTGTGAAATTAAAAATGATTTGCGTGTCTTTTCTACTGATGGGAAGGATAAAGAGCGAATAAGTACTTTTTTTTGGGGCCCCACTGGGAACCCCATGGTAAGATGAAAACCCGGCCTGGGTTTGCGGGCAGACACTTTGAGAGCGAGGAGGGAGGATGGTAAGGGGAATCCCTCTCCCAAAGTGTTCGCAGTGGGGATTGAACCCCTAACCTTGAGGTTGAAAGATTATTTCCTACCACTGTAGGCCAGAAAGCTTCAGAAGAGCAAATAAGTACTTGTATCATGAGTTTAGAGGACAATTTTATGTATATGAAACTGAAAATATAGAGCCCCCAACAACTTATCTCTCATTGTTATAAGTTATAACTAAAATATTAGCTATCTAAACTTTTCAATTTATATCAATGGATACACCATAAACCCAATAACTTGATACTATCTGTTTCTTTTTGACCACTTGTATTAGCTACTTTTACAAACAATATGCACCAATAATCAATCGAGGGAAAACCGACGGATGAAATTTAACTTTGAATTGGAGTTACAAAGTTGAGGAAAAAGGACTGTCTTTTTATTATTCATGCAATTTGTAACAAACTCTGCAGACTCGGAGGAAGTACATCATTTTAAGCAATTAATGTCCTTATTTTTCATGCCAAGTTCAGTGAGCCATAAACCCAGTATGCCAAATTCAGTTACTAGCAACAACAACAAAAGCTTTCAGAAGTAACCAACCGTCTAGATCTCAGAATTTCTTACTGCTGATAAAAAAGAAAAACAAATTTAGCAAGCTGTATTTACAATTTTGTAATACCAGTTAATTTTACATAGCCCATGTTCGCTCAAGCGATAAGGGAGAGGAAAAACATCACTTACCAAAAAAGATATGTTTACATTATTTTGAAACAAGCAAGAGTATATCTATGTATTTTTCCGAGAATGGCGCGTATTGTGGTACATAATACATTTGCCTAAATATTTCTTAAACTTGGAAAGGCACTGGCTGTCTTCTAGGCCATGATAAAATTTTCTGGAAATATTTGGCTGGGACAACACCATCAAAGCCTTCTGTCAGTATTACCTCATTTTCCGACTTGTAAAACTTCATCCCATCTGCCAAGGTAATAGATTTACTGATTTATGGGAAAAACAATCTTTTAGATATGATCGTGGTTCATCTAAATGTAATCTGCTATGAGCAGCATCCTATCAAGAAAAATAAAGGTATAAACATCTACAAGTTTACCTTCCATAGCTTTTTTCGTATCCAGGAAGATTAGCATATTAACATCAGCCCTCATGCCTGGAACAACGACTCAGATACATCATTGAAGAGTCGTGAAAAATAATACCAGAAATTTCTAGAATATAACCATTGATCATTTTGCAAATTAGTTTTCTTTTTGAAACTTTTCTCGCGTTCAATTATCAGGGAATAGGGATAACCCTGTGCTCAAAACTCAGAAAATATGGTGAGAGAAAATGGGAAGATGGATCAAGAAACGACACTATGCACATAATTGCAAATGCTAAAAGATCAAAATGAAATAGCTTCACACAAAAAAAAAATGTTCAAGAGAACACTCATCAAACATACCACTTATAACTTCTCCATCTGATGGCAAGCCTGGTGAAAAGTGAATGTGCAACCGACTCATTTGCTTGAGACCGGATGCGAGAATAGATTCAAGATGCCTCTTATATGTGCCATGAACGCAAACTAAATATTAAGGAGATTCCTAAAGTTAGCTTCTCAACAATTCCAAAAAGCAATATGGAGATATGATACTTTAGCAATATGCATACCAGGGATCTCTTCCGCAGAATGGATTGGCTTCAATAAACTCTCAGACTCTACAGACTGGAGATCAAACAAGAAAAATAATTAGTGTACGGTCAGCAGTCAAGGAAAAGAATTCCAAAAGTAACATGAAAAGTAATGAAAAAAGACAACAGCATTTGCACTAGGCTGCTCAAAAGACTCCTTTCCAAAAACATCCTGAATGCCAAGCCTAATGCATGCGTGGTGTTATACGCTTGAAACAAATTTCGGCTGGCAATACATGAAAGTCTAATTTCATAGGTTTTAGTTTACCTTGTTTTGCTTGGGGCCAAGCTAACTTCCTATATATGTTATAACGAGTTACACGACTGTTTAACTAATGAGATTCTAGGAAAGGAATAGGCAATGATACCCCTATCTTTGTCGGGTTATCTTTTGAATCCCTTTACCCTTTTTCCTTTTCAGAAATCCCTCACTAGTCAAAACTTCTAACCTTATTTCCTCCCCCCTTTTCCCTAATTTAAATTACCCCATTCTCCTCTAACACTATACATCCTCAAACACAAAGAGGGGCTCCTTTGGCTTCACCCACTGGCCAAATGTGCTCAACTGGTCCACTTCACCAGAAGTTACAGTTCTCACACGGTCACACCTACTTCATCTGCACTCCACTGTCTTCCCTCAACCCCAACTGCCAGTTCTTTTTCCAGTGTATTTCCCCCACCATGATCTGCTGACAAATCTTCACTGTAAAGTCTAAGCAGCAAAGTAAGAGTTCAGCATCACATGCTAAATCAGCCTCCAATGGCAATTCCACCTCCACAACAACCATACAAGACATATATGTAACAGAACAAGAGCAGATTAAGCAAAGTTATGAGTGCACTATCACAGTGGTAGACATTACATGGTTGACTTTGACCACCAAGACTCTAAATGCAGAGCCTTCATGGTCAAATTCGACCATCAAAAGGCCACCAGAATAAGTGAGGCAAATGGTTACGACTTCTGCACTGCTAAGGACATCAACTGCGAACCACAAGAAGATGGAAGTTAAGGTGGGGAGTCCGGAGTGGGGACTGGAGGGGGGGGGAGATAAGACAAAGTTGATCGGTGAATGGAAGTATTAGGGGGTGAGGGGCTGTGAAGAAAGAGTGAGAAAGTACAGGTTGACAATAAAGATGAGATTGCAGTGGCAGTTCATGAGAAGAAGCCATGGATACCGCAAGGGTGGTGCAAATGGAGAGCAGCTTCTGGATAGGGTTTTTGAGATACTATTCCTCAGTTAAACCAAAACCACAGCAAATTAGATGTCACCTAAGTCCTCTTCCCGACCAGATGAATGGGATAATTAAAGAGTTTTCTTTCCCATCATTCTCTGTGGTCTCCAATTTGAATCAAACCACCCCTAATATATATTCTCTACTTCTAAAAATCACAAAGTTAAATATACATGAGGCACCCTTTTCCCTCATTTTATAGATGATTAGTAGAACACACCACAAAAGGAGACAAATGAAATTAAACTCAGGCAGACAAGTTTATGCGGCTTTGCGTTCCTTTTCATACTTTCATTAACACTCTGGAAGCAGCATGTCAAAACCAAAATTGTTCCAGTATATCCTCCGTTTCTAAACAAACAATACTTGGATTGGGCACAGACCACACAAACCAAGGAAGGAGAAAAGAGAAGGTTTCACTCACCCAGATAACCTACCTGTTAGCCCCCAAGCAATCCCCTCCCAACCACTCTACCCTAACCTCCACTGTCTGAATCTGGCACTCCTCTTTCTACTGATCCTTCTGCCTCTTACCTACTGCACCAAACCATTCAACTTTCTGACTCCCCCAATTCTGGCACCATATTCCACTACGCTTCTCCTTTCTAGGGCGCTACTCGCCTTCCCTTTTCCCAACTGTCGATGAAGAATTCCCAACTGTCGATGAAGAAGAAAAAGAAGGGGAGAAATGATCTTTATATTGTCAGTTTAAAGAGTATTTATTTGAGTATTACTTGAACAGTACGACTCCATATATAGATTTGTTTTGAAGGAAGTTATAGTGAGGAAGACTTGACTTCATTCCGTCCTTTTACTGTTTTACATATCAAACTTCATTTACGCCTTTATTGTATAGCCTCCTTTACAACTCTTGAAATTCACCAGTCTTTACTACTTCCTCCATTTCGTTTTAAATGCAACAAAAGAATATTTTATATCTCACAAAAAATACCCCTTTCTTGCATTTAAAACGAAACGGAGGAAGTATATAAGTCAAGCATACTCCAATTAGCTTTTGATGCTGTACTAAAAGTAAATCTAGCTGCTAGCAATCTACTTGTATCGCAATCTAGGTACTCTTCCTTAGTCGAGAGCACTGGGAACACCAGGATATGTAACTCGACATTAACTCATGGAAAAAGCTTTTCTAACAAGATAATTAATAATTTACATTAATACATGATAGTTTTACTGCAGAGATACCTCACCTTTACAGAATGGCCTTGGTTTGCACGTATCCAAAGTTCCCCATCCTCCTCCAACAGGCCAAGCCTTTGCTTGTTGTCTATCCTAACAGCCTGATATTTATACAGATCACTGTCAAAGTTTTCTGAGAACAAAAGAATCAAAGGAATGAATACCGCAAAACTTGTAAACCTCTTCGCCGAACTTTAACGGACCGTGAAATTATTTTTACCGACTAAACTGTATTATACAGATCAAAATTTAATCTTGCCTTATTCTCTATTGCTTTCCTCTAGGCAACTTACAGATTCTTATTATAAAAAATGATATTTACTGACTGGAACTAATATTTTTTCTAAGATTCATAAAAACCGATTTTCAAATCAGTTCATGTTTATAAGTTGAAAAAAAAGGGCCAAAGCCTAAGTAACATAAAATATCCTTATCATATTCATGTGCTTTTATGAAGCCAAAAAGAAATGTTTTCATTAATTCAGTATGCTTTCAATCTAACAGGTAAACTATTTAACTAACTTGTTAGGTCTCAAATAAGCAACTTCTTATAATCTATTTCAACAATATTGGATAATAACTGCCGTGCTTTGATAGAAAAAAAATTCAATAAATTATCGTATCTAGTTTATAAATATCAATAGTCAAACTTAATTAAAAAGGTTCAGATGTGTCCTTGTAACAATGTATATAAACTTTCTAAGCATAATTTAACAAGTTCCCTTCAATCGAGATAATATCTTAACAATTAAATGAAAGAAAGTGACACTTCATGCTATAATGATGAGTAAGTTGATCTCAAGACCTTGAACAAAATTAAAGGAAAACAGCAATAATAATAAAAAAAATCATTTATATCATTAATTAATTAAACTTTCGTCATAAGGTGTACATTTTCACATTAAAGGCCTACTTTTTTCTAAGATTTCATATTACAGGCCCTTCATCAAACACCTCAATTGAAAGGGGTGATTCAGATATTAGAATTACATTTAAAAGCTCGGAGGAACTAGAAAGAAGTGGAGTACAAGTGACTTGTGCTACAGTTTAACTTAATTGAAACTTGAAAGCATGGTCTCTAAGTTTCAAACACTAGTTGTGTATAGGCACAAAAAATAAAACAGATTATGCTCAAAGATTAGTTAATCTCAACATGTGATAGCATAGTCAACCAAAAGAACAAAAAACCATGATGTGACTTACTTCTCTAATTTCATCTATGGAATGTGAACATAGTGGAACATTTGACCTTGTTTTCATGTTCACCTTCAATAAATCTCCAAGCCTTACATACCCATCAGGGCGCATATCCAAATTCAGCTCCATCGGCATGTGTCTTAATATACGAACCCTATCAAGTATTAACAGTAAAGAACCATATTGAGTGACTATAAAGTAAAAGGAACTCCACAACAACTATCAGACATGCTCGAGATGTATCAAAAAGGTTGATAAAAAATTAAAGCTTTAGTAAAAGAGATCAGAAAGGGTTCCATTATGCTTACAATAATCTACCAAGAGTATCAATTCTATCTGAAGCACTATGAGTAGCACCCTGACCATTGCCTCTTGACCGACCACGATTTCCTCCCATATCTAGATGATCTCTTCCTTTACCTAAACTGCAATTTGAAAACTTATAATAAAAATATTGACATCAGCATTTCTAGACCTACATAATAATTGTTTATAACGAAAATTGATAGATACAGATCACTTGTTAGTTTTATGTGACATTCTGTTTTCATCAATAAAATACTATATAATTATAGTGGCAACATCCAATTGATTGTTAGCCCTTTTTCTACTAGAATTACCTCAAATTGGTTACAATTTTGATTTAAATTAATGAACTTGTAAGTAATTTTGTCTACATATATAGCTAAACAATTCAATAACAAACCCATATAATCTCTATCACTCGAAAAAGCCAGAAATATACATCTTTGTTCTGTTTTAGTTAACAGTGAAGAAATGAATGTAATTTAATGTTTTGTAAATTATAAATTATAATTCATTGAACTTCAGATACATATAAAGAGACACACCCGGCAGAAGAGCAAGACGAAGAAGAGAAAGAAGAGCTGCTACTTCCTCTGCCTCTGTACATCGTGTGGAGAGAGAATTGATGAAGAGAAAGATGTCGATGAAGAATTAGGTAATAAGTAGCCGTTGAAGTTATTGTTGCCGACAATCTACCCAACATTAATATTTATCTATAACATAAAGACTTAGCTTAAGATCATTCTAAGATTATAAATTCACACTACTACTATATAGAAATCAAGTCATATAAGTGGTGCATCTAGGATTTTAGGATGGTGAGTCATCACCGCTCACAGATCAAATACTAATCAACAGCCAATGCTTATTATTATTTTTAAATATTAATACTTCATAAGAAGTTTTATTCCATAGGTAATTGCACTCGTGATCCATAAAGATTGACACTTGATAAATTAAATAAGAATAGCAACCGATCAAACTACACAAGTCAACAACAAGAAATCTCAATCATAAGAAACTAAAGATTAGCCTAATTAAGCATATGGGTATATAAATATCAAAATTTGAACCATATCCATAAAAAATTTCCTAATTTTTCGAACAAAATTCAGTAGTATAACTCACCTCATAAACCAAATCCCATACTTCAAAACCATACTTTAAAAAAAGGAAAAAAAAAGGAACAAAACCCATCAATAAAATGTTGAACTGGAAGAACCCATTAAAATACTGTCGAAAAGTGGAGATATCACAACTGCACTGAGGATGAACTACTACAAGAAACTAAAAACATGAAATTTTCATAAACAAAACTAAAGATTAGCTAAGGTCAAGCAAATGGGTAAATCAGTACCATAATTTTAAGTTTTTAATCACACCCACATAAAAATTTCTGATTTTGTCACCTTCTAGCAAATTAACCGAAAAACCCATCAACAAATTACAAAATCAACAGCAAAAAAAAAAAAAAAAAACCCCAAAGGGAGAGGAAAAAAGGGGACTTGTAGATTAGAGAGAAGTCATATGTGCTACATACAACAAAAGAAAAGGCTAAATACAGCATATAACATTTAATAAAACCTAACCATGGTTAATATTACCTTTTTAGAATATAAACAAAATTAGTTTATAACAAAAGCTAACTAACTCATTCGTGCTGTATGTAGAGAGCAAATCACTGATCATTTATATTGGAGTCATGATTTGGAACCGAAGCAATCGAGAATCAATACTCATCTGGTTGATGATTTATCTTTCAAAAAAAAATCTGGTTGATATTTCAATTAAATTGCAATGATTTCACAAAATTCTGATCTTAGGTAATAAGAATTTACAATATAATGGCCAGATAAACTTGAAAATTAACCATTCAGAGCGCAAGTTAGCATCTTACCTCATAATTTTTCACTCTTACGCAAGCAACATCTTAATCTTATTTTAATGTTTAGTACAGTATCTTGCCTAGCATCCCATATTGCATTTGATATTGGTGATCTAGATGAACAGATACTCAGGAAACTTCATATATGAAATTAAAATAATTTTCCAAGTTCATCAGAATGGTTTCCTTCACAGGTATTAGAAGACTTTCTGTAAACCGCACACATGTAAGAACATTCTCTTTAATCAATTTAGAATTCAGACTTGAGCAAACATGTAATGAACTTTGAGACAAACCCTTTGTGTAAATTCTATTTGTAGAAAACTAATATATATTTTCTACCTCTAATACTACCTTTACTAAAGAATCACTAATGGAATAACTCAAAACACATCCAAATATTTTGAAAAAAATTGAAAGGTTCAAGAAACGTACCTGGTGGCCGTCTGATTCCGGCGACTGGCGAGGAGGAGCTGGGTTGCGGGTCGTCTATGTGGACAGACGGGCGTGGAGAGGAGTCGTGAGAGATGGGCGACGGCGTGCAGTTGGTGTCAATTTGGGTCCTGAGAGGTCTATTGTTGTTCACTAGTTGTTAGGCAGGGCTAGGGCTCCTCGTACCAAACTGCAAATATACAATTTGACATTTTTCCAATCCAAACCGCACCGTACTTATACCCAAACCTAAATCGGACCACGCAAAACGATTTGCGGTTTAACCATATATCTCCTTTTGCGTTATGAGTCTTGTAATCTAAGAATTTTAAAAAAATATTAGTACAAAGTTGTTGATAAACCAATACATAATTCTCTAAGTCTAGATAATAAACACAAAGAGTCTAAATAAAATAAAAACACTTCACAATTCACAAGCTCTCATAGCTAGACGAAGTTAGAAGACTACTAACAAACAATACTGATGAGTGATAAGTCTGATAACGTCCTAAACTCCTAAGCTAATACTCATATCTCGTAGTATTAATTTTAACTTGTAGTCTTGTACTCTTCTATAGTCTTATTATCTCGTATACTCGTATACTTGTGAGTTTGTCAAGTGTATTTTTTTTTTTCAAAAAAATCAAATTAAATAAAATTATTTAAAAAAAATCAAATTAAATACACTTTATTTTTTAAAAAAATCATATAAATTTGCATGCGTTTTCGGTTCACAAAAAATCAAACCCAACCCAAACCGCAAAACCGTGATTTACTTGAAATCACAAACCAAACCACAATTTTGAAATCGCAAACCAACCCGAACCGCGAAAAAACTATTTGGATTGCGGTTTGGTGCGGTCCATACCGCACTTTGAACGTGCCTAGGCAGGGCAATGCTCCACATCATTTTATTTATTAATGGGTGAGATATATCATTATAAAGTAATCTTGAAACACCACATTTTGTAATAATTTTGTGATAGTTGCAGTAGTATAATAGATTGACGTGAACCAATTAGTTATCTTTCATTATTAAAAAAAAGCCGAATCCTTATTTTACGGAACAATCACCAAACTAAAATCTTTATTTATTCAATTTTGACTAAAATGAGTAAAAATAAGATAAATAACAGGTTTAATGATTAAAGTTTTGCATTCACAGATGTGTAAATAATTTGGAAGCAGTGAGAGTAATTTATTTGAAGTTTCTCATAGACGGGTGACCGAAGCTCCCAGAGTCCCAGTCACCGCACAAACCCGACGATTTCGAATTCTAACGCTCGAAGTCGAACTACAAAGTGAGTTCCTCTTCTACTTCACTTCACTCACTGTCTTCACTCTTCACTTCTTCTCCCCCACATTTCTCTCTCCTCTCCCCACAAAAAATAAAAAAACACATCTTTTTCCTTTCATTGACCATAAAAACCCACAACAAATCAACCCTTTTCAAACTTTCAACTCATACCCAGAAAAAAATGGACTTCTCACTCACTCATAACTTCTTCATCCTCTTAATTTTCCTCTTTCTCATATACCCACCAAGTGTTTGTGAAAATGCCGAGCTCAAAACCCTGATTGAAATAAAAAACTCTCTTGACCCCCATAAAACCTTCCTTTCTTCTTGGACTGATAATGGTGATCCTTGTAGTGGCACATTTGAGGGTGTTACTTGCAATGAGCTTGGCAAAGTTGCTAACATTTCATTGCAAGGTAAAGGAATTGATGGGGTTTTACCCGCCGCCATTGCCGGTCTCAAGAGCTTATCTGGTTTATACCTTCATTTTAATAGGTTAAGTGGTCATATTCCTAAAGAAATTGGTGCATTAACTCAGCTTACTGATCTTTATTTGGATGTCAATTATTTTACTGGTACTATTCCTGATGTTATTGGGAACATGTCTAATTTGCAAGGTAAAATGGGTTCTTTTTTTGTTTGTCAATCTGTTGATTTTGCTTTTGTTTTGACAGTTTGGTGGATTATGTGGTACATTATGATTTGAAGGTAGTTGAAAGTGTTTTAATTTACTTGTGATGCATTGCAGTTCTGCAGTTGTGTTATAATAAGTTAAGTGGGAATGTGCCTACTCAGATAGGTTCTCTTAAGAAGCTTAATGTGCTAGCTTTGCAGTATAATCAGTTAACTGGTGCAATTCCTGCTAGTTTGGGAGAGTTGGATTTGCTAACCAGGTTGGATTTAAGCTTTAACAAGTTTTTCGGTCCGATTCCTGTCAAGTTAGCTGAAGCACCCTTGTTGCGGATTCTTGATGTTCGGAATAATACTCTTTCTGGGAATGTGCCTGCTGGTAATTTGAACCTCAACTTCCTCTATTTTAGTTGATTTGCCTGATTAGTGTTAATGGATAACTGGGAAAGCAAGGAATTAACATATGTTTTATCAAATGCAGCTTTGCATAGACTGAGTGATCAATTTCAGTATGCGAACAATCAGGACTTGTGTGGAGTTGGGTTTGCTTCTTTGAGAGTTTGTACTGATTCTAACCACCAAAGTAAGAACAAACCCGAAGCTTTTACACCAGGTTCTCCCGGGTATGGGAAGAAAGATATACCCGAATCAGCAGCCTTACCCTCAAATTGTAGCGAATCACAGTGCTCGAACTCTTCTAAGTCCTCGCACACTGGTGTCATTTCTGGGGTAGTTGTAATTGCTTTGGTCACTGTCATTGGTCTATCAACATTTTCGTGGTATCGCCGCAGGAAACAAAAGATTGCAAGCAACTTGGATACTACAGACGGTCGGCTTAGTACGGACCAGGGTAAGGATGGTTACAGGAGGAGTGCTGCACCTCTCATTAGCCTTGAGTATTCAAATGGGTGGGATCCTCTGGCAAAAGGATCACAGGAATTATTTGAGAATTATATGTTCAACTTGGAGGATGTGGAGTCTGCTACACAGCACCTCTCAGAAGTGAATTTCTTAGGACGGAGCAATTACTCAGCTGTTTACAAAGGGGTATTAAGAGACGGATCTACAGTTGCTATCAAGCGCATTGCCAAGACAGGCTGCAAGACCGACGAAGCAGAGTTCTTGAAAGGATTGAAGATCTTGACTTCCTTGCAGCATGGAAATCTTGTCAGGTTGAGAGGATTTTGCTGCTCAAAGGGGAGGGGAGAATGTTTTCTTATTTATGATTTTGTTCCCAATGGGAACTTGCTTCAGTATCTGGATTTGAAGGATGGCAATGACAAAGTTCTCAACTGGTCCACTAGAGTATCCATTATCAAGGGCATTGCAAAAGGTCAGTATAGGTTTATCTTCATTGATTACTACATCGCCATTCAAACTGGTGCTCGAACTTATATAATTTGCTACAAGTTACATATGCATATGTTGTGTACATGGTCCTACAGCCAAAATTACCCAAGAGAGAGTCCTAGTTGCAAAATGGTAGCTGATTGAGGTGTTGCCAATTTCGTGCACTTCTTGTACGTCTTGTTTTATGTGTCTTTTCTTTTTCATTTATGAATATTCCTAATCACGATTCACGAATAAACCACAGAAAAGTTTTTGATGTGTCTTTGCGATGTAGTACAAGGTCAACTTTGTTTCTGGACTTCTGATTGCACCTATACGGATGAATGATGATGTTATATTGCATATTACTCTTCTAGAGGAAGCTTGAAGCTTTGCCAAATGAACAAGATACATAATTAGCGTATCAGGAAAACTTGTTCCTCAATTGCTGCAGACATGAGTGGTCCCAGTGAATTTCACTAATTGCTTCAATTACTGCTTTTCTTACCAGGTATTGATTATTTACACACTCCACAAGGCAGTAAACCTGCTCTAGTTCACCAAAATATATCAGCTGAAAAAGTGCTAATTGACTGGCGGCTTAATCCACTACTTGTGGGATCTTGCCTCTACAAGCTCCTCGCTGATGACATTGTCTTTTCTATGCTTAAAGCCAGTGCTGCCATGGGTTATCTTGCCCCGGAATACACAACTACTGGAAAGTTTACTGACAAGAGTGATGTATATGCATTTGGCACACTTATACTCCAAATTCTCTCTGGTAAAACTAAAATTGACCTATCAATTCGTCAAGGTGCTGAGTCAGGAAGATTTGAAGAGTTTATTGACGCAAATCTCCATGGAAATTATTCAGAATCTGAGGCTTGTGAACTTGGTAAAATAGCTTCACTTTGCACCCACGAACTTCCTCATCAAAGGCCATCGATAAACACCGTGAGACAAGAATTAAGTCTGCTTGATGACAGTTCTTGAACTCGAAAATGGTGTTCTTGCCCCGACTTTTTCAAAGTAGTGACAGATGGGCAAATGCTAACTGCCGGCTAATCTTATTTTGCGGTGTGTATTTCACCAATGTAACCATTTATGTAATTGTTGTAGCTTAAGGTTGAAAGTAGGCTAGTCTGTTTGTCTGTTAGTCTGTTAGTCTGTTAGTCTGTAGACATCTTAGAAATTTTGTGCAAAAGGCAAATGCACCATTGATGTTGTAATCTAATTAGAATTAGTCAGGTAGTTGTTCTTGTTAGTCAGGTGTTGTACTGTTGTATTAATAATCTCTGTTTCGGCAAATTACTAGACAAATGCAGTATTGTTGAAAGAATCTTTTCCAGCTGTAGCAATTGCTTGCTCTCATTTCTCAACTTTGTTGTATTTTTTGGCATCACATTTAGTTTCACTGTTCTTGTTTTGGTGATTTTTACTTTGGGGATGGGAGGGATTAGGATGGTAACTATGAGATACCAATCTTCATCTTGATTATCCGGATCAAACCACCAATACAAGGATAAAAAACTGCCACGGTTTCAATATGTACTTTAATAATGCATCTACTCTTTTCAAGATTTCTGTCAATTAAGTTGATGAAAATTCATCAAATATATAACTGTCAAGTGTTTGCTCTTTATTATGAATCTTGCATTATGAATTTCAGATATCTATTTCACAGGAATAATTAGTGGTTAAAGTTCGACCTTGGAAATTTGTTTTTACATTAAAAAACAGAAAGGAATAAAAATAACAAGGCTAAGCTGTCAAAAAAGAATTCCCTCCAAGGCGAATCAGTAAAGGAACTGTGCTTAGGCTGTGCTAAGTGCATTAGCTCAGACCATCATTCCAAAAGTTCTTGCAGGAGAATGCATGTGAAGTGGGTATGTGACAAAATTATATGCGCAAATTAAAATAATGGTACACATTTTGAAGTAAATCATCAATTGTTGAGTGGAATAATAAGTATAACAAAGAGTGAAGAGCTCAACATTGGGGCCCTTTTACTAGAGAAAGCTACTCTTTACAAATTACAATAACTACAGTCCACATGTGAACTATGGCCCTCCATACCAATATCGCAGATGAGACACTCTATTACCATTGATTTTGTACCATTTGCCTTCAATGTGAAAAACCTACAACCTCATTGAAGACAACACAACCCTCACCCACCACATCCCAACAAAAAATTCAAAATATTTTCAATGTAAAATGTTTTTTTCATGTAAAATATTTTACAATGGAAAATTCAATCTGTAAAAGCTAATTTTTCTTTGTTTAGTTTGTAAAAAAAAGCTATAGAAAAAGAAAAATGGAAGGGGAAAGGAGAGGATGGATAAGAGGGAGAGTAAAAGGTTCTTGGGAGGAGGGAGGAAAATGTGTTTTTCCTTCTTTTTGGAAGGAAAATGATTTTAACCTATATCTGAAAGTTCTTTCACATGATGGAAAAGCTTTGTTTCTGCACTTCTACCAAACCAAACAACGGAAAATTAGTGGAAAAGGAAAGCTCAATTTTAAATGGAAATTTTAGCATTCTGTCCAAACGGAGCTAAAATGCACAAGTGTAAGTGCGTAACACGCTATAAATTGACAATAATATCTTTATAACAAGACTCGTATGGAGTGTGAAGAGTGAGAAAAATGTCTAATTATCTTATCGAGTGTTCAAGTGACTATAATGTTAGTCATTTACCCTAGAAAAAGAAAAGCTATCATTAGTTAATTGTTTAGTTATCACTCTTCCTCTATTGGTTTTTTTTCTCCCTAGTATCTTGACACTTTGACTTCTTCTCATATAGTCATATGTCCACTGGTAGCCTAGTAGGTGGATAGAAAGTGAAGGCTGAAAGAAATATGTGCACTAATAGTCTAGTATTACTCCAACCACCCAATGCTTATCTTCTTCAAATGTTTTTAGCACCCCTAAGGTGTAAGGTCCTAACATGATACTCAGAGATAGTCAGATCACAGATGAGGCTGATATGGCCTCAAGGAGCTAGCTCTGAAATTTATAGCTACATCCCCGGTTCGAGCCTCATGTTTTGCCTTCCCTTCTTTAAGTTAGGAATAGATATCTCCTTACTACAAAAAAATTGGTAGCCCACACCACATGACATGCAAATATTGATAGGTAAAAGTTGCAACTTTAAATTTATCAAAAAAAAAAAAAATCTGACTTAAAATACGAAATAACCCGAAAAATTAATAAATTTTACATGCTTAATTATATCGGAAGTGACTCGAAACTGAACTACATTGCAGTTTTATTGCCTGGATTGATCGAATTGACAAGTCTATAAAGTATCTAGATGGATATGCGTGAAAATTTACCACTGCCGCTATTATGAATAATCTAGCAAATATATCATCAATGCTGTAATGAGAAACAAAAAAATCATTTTCTCTGGCCTGAAAGCAGAGTTCCCATTACTGGTGAATGAGCTTGAGACAAATAGTGCAAATATCTCCAGGTCCAAATATATCTCCAAAAGCAGACCATATTTTCATCAGTTGAACATGTGAAAGAGAATTTCTCATAAGTGTAACAGACTCACATAGTTAAGTTTCCATCAATAGAAATGGACAGAAAGAAGAAACTAAAGTTCACACTTGTACAGAAAAAAATGTTTTACTTCTCTTGCATGTGAATATTTTTTGTCTTCGTTCACTACAGGTCTTATCTTGATTGTGAATTTGTAACACTTGCAACATACATCTGAGCGAAAAAACCCAGGAAAGGAATCTCAGCCATATCCACGTTCGACACTTGTGACAAGTCAGAACTTTAGGTTGTAATCACAATGGATGTTAAGAATTGAGACCACCAGCATATATCTTAGCCAGAATGTATCTTGATCACATAAAGAATTAGCTGCTTGAAAATGATTGAACACACTGGTTGAAGAGGAGCTTAATGGTACTTTATATTAGCCCAATCCTACTCGACATATATGCTGGAGACTGTAGGGGTGTAAGTTCGGTTTCGGTTTGGAACGACTTGAGTCTAATTTAATTCAAAACAGAATTATGTTTTCCGATTCCAGTCTAAATTTCCACCACGTCCATTCTCATCCAATCCAATTTAGGATTTGTTAGTTTGAATCCGATCCAAAAATCCAAATGAGTGAAACTAGGTTTCTTTGGCCTAATAATCCAAAGACCTTAATTTCTAATAACAGGCTGATATGTAAATTTAAGATTATTCCTTACAAGCCCAAACATTGCCTCACAAGCCTTAAAAGTAACATAAATATATAACGAGTCTTAAAAACAAACTCTTAAATAACATAACAAATTATACGTCTTAATGAGATTAAAATATCCATTAACAAGATTAGGCATTTGGGTTATTACTTGTTCGATCTGAAGTCCATAATCATATCAAAGTTATAAACAATCTTGAGTAGGAAAAAAAAGGTTTATATGAATTTATGGTTTTATTCGGTTCCTTTTGGATCTGAACAACCCGTTCCAAAAATTCAAATTCATAACAAAAAAGAGTCCATATCTAATTCTAATTAGTGATTTGGTTTGTATTTAGATAGCTTAAACCCCTAATGTTGGGCTTCGGGCCAAGGGATATGATAGGAGGGAGGCAAGTCAGGCAACCAACACACAGATCCAGTGAGGTTCCATCCTAAAACATATGGTGAAAAAAGGGAAATAGCCACTAATCCTTCAGTGTGGGAAGATTTTCCTTCAAATATACATCGAAAAATCCTACCTAGTACCCACAACCCAGGCATCATAGTTTCTATGAAGTATAGGCTTTGCTAAAGCAGAAAAACACAAAAAAATAACCAAACAAGTTGGACTTAAAATTCATAGGTAATGAAGATGGATTAAAGATTTACTCCCAACCTTCAAAAAGAAATTATTGACATTTATCTTGCAGAGGTTTATTATAACATTTACATTAGAGCTCTGCATGCATCTCTGTGGGGGGAAAACAAATGAACTATACGCACATTCAACAATTAATAAATTGAAGTCGTACCAAAGATGCCATCGATAGTATTCGATTTCACTAATTCACTAATTCCAGCTCTGTGGGATCTGATTCCAATTTCAAGCTGAATCCTGAAGCACTGAAGTTGTCCAACAAAGAATAAACCTCCCCAGTACAAGGATGAGACGTATCGCTAACAAGAAACTCATGGACTGCTCCATTGAGTTCAATAGAGCTGCAACCAGGAAGTTTCTTTAGAGCTCTGTCCTCCATCACAGTTCTAATCCTGCTAACATCATCCCACATACCAAATCCAGCATACATGTTGGAGAGAAGCACATAAAAGCCTGAATTACCATAATCAAGCCTCATAAGATGCTCAGCAACCTGCTGACCTAGATTGAAGTTTCCATAATTAATACAAGCACTAAGCAATGTCCTCCAAATAATGTCATTTGGTTCAACAGGCATCTCGTCTATGACTTTTTTCGCTTCTTTTAGACGCCCAGCTCGACCAAGGATGTCAACCATGCACCCATAGTGCTGGAGTTTTGGCTCCAAATTATGCACTCTTCTCATCAGCTCGAAACATAATTGTCCCTCCTTCACTAAACCAGCATGACCACAAGCATTTAGCAGCCCAATGAATGTAATATCATCAGGCTTTAAATCAAGTTTCTGCATCTCCATAAACAGCTCAAATGCCAATTCACCCAGTCCATGAACAGCCAATCCGCATATCATGGCATTCCAGTGATCAACATTTTTTCCTTTTAAACTCTCGAATACCTGAATTGCAATATCAATGCTGCCACATTTTGAATACATATCTATTAAAGCCACACCCAGTTTCCCATCAATGATAATTCCATTGGCCTGAATATAAGAATGCACAGCGATGCCCTCATCAACTTGTCCTAGTTGGGCAATGGCGGAAAGAACTATTGACAGCGTAGTTCTATCAGGGAACAAAAAACTCATTTGTAATATATCGTGGAAGAATTTCAGTGCTTCAAGAAAATTTCCATTTTGAACATATCCAGCCATCATGGCATTGCAAACCACTATATCCTTTCCAGGAGTTTGATCAAACAAATTCCTAGCAATGTCGAGAGTACCAATTTTTACAAAGCCATCAATCATCGTGGCCCAAGTGATTGCATCTCGTTGAGGCATTCGCTCAAATAGATCATGGGCAACATCCATCTGTTTGCATTTCACTAGTCCATCAATCATCAAATTCCAAGTAATCATATCTCTCTTGGGCATTTCCTCAAATAACTCCCAAGCTCTATCAAGCTCATCCTTGAACTGTATATACCCACCAATCATAGAATTCCACGATATCAAATTCTTCTCCTTGATCGGCATACGATCAAACAACTCCCTAGCAAGGCTTAACAACCCCGCCTTCACGTATCCATCAATCATCGCATTATAAGAAACCGAATCTCTCTTCGGCATTCTATCAAACACTTGGCGTGCAAGCTCAACACACCCACACTTGACATACAAAGAAATCAAGCAATTTTGCAGATACAATTCTGACCCAATTTCTAATTTCCTCAACAACCCATGAATCTGCATCCCTTCTTTTAAAAACCCAAATCGAGAACAAGCTTTAAGAACCAAAGAAAACGAGTATTTATCCACACAAATTCCATTCTCAACCATGAAATTGAAAACAAAAAGAGCCTGTTTTGGTTCATAATTTTCAACAGCAAAAGACTTAATTACCGCATTAAAAAGAAAAGGATCGAAATGGGTATGTTGCTTTGCAATTATAGCGTGTTGCGACAACAAAAGGTAGCGCGCAAAGTGAATGATAGGTGTATAAGGGGAAGAACAGAAATTGAGGATGAGTTTTGTGGTAAAATTAGGGTTTTTGATAAACCCAGTTGTGATAAGGCGAGCATGAATTTGTTTGATGTCGTTTAAGGTCTTGCAATGTTGGAGGAGAGAGAAAGTGGGAATGGTGGAGTTCCATGGTTGAGTTGGATTTGCAGAGAGTAGCATCAAATTTAGCGGGAAAATCAGTCCAAGAATTTGTTGTTGAAGAAAAAGGTTGTTACCGGTAGATAAGGTTTTTCCTCTCTTTTGACATTCTTATACTTCCACCGTTTCGAATTGAAGCAACAAATGCGGCTTTTAGGTATCTCGGCGTTAGTTTGCCCATAAATATCTATAATTACATATAAATAAAAATTATAAAATTATATTTTATGAAAGTATGTCACGAGACGAATCTAACAAGAACCACTTGACTATGTTTTTCATTTTGTATAAATCACAAATCTTAGTCAAAGTGAAAAGTGTGAATAGTGAGAAAGTGCATTTGTTGCATTTAATTCGGGACGGAGGAAGTATTTTCTTTCTTTTAGGTGGTATGGGGTTGGGGTGTAACACTTGAGTCGGAATTCTCTTTATTTCCTAATGGATGGTCTATTTTTTAAATGAATGTTTGAGAATGTATGAAGGGAGAAAATAAGGGATGTTGTAGCCTTGTAGGAATTTGAATATTTGATATATTTGCTAGCTTAGACTTTTAATATCTTAAGATAGGAAATAGATGAAAATTTGATATTTTATGTGCTTGATTAGGAATTTAGGATAAGTGACTTCTGATATTTTATGTGCTTGATTAGGAATTTAGGATGAGTGACTTCCTACAAGGGTTACTTGAGGGTGTATAAATGAAGATAAAGTGCGTTGGGAGGACGTCGCCCAATTTTCAATCATAGATATGCAATTTGTAAAAACTTGGATCCCATGAGGGACCGAGGTATAACAAATGGTACTAGAATCAACTTACGATGGCTTGTTAGACCTATGGAGGAGAGAGTTTAAGGTCAGCTAGACTTTGGGGTTGGTAAGAAAGTTATCACCCTGTCGAGCAAACATCATTATGAGACAGTTTCTACTAGTATCCACTTACATCATTAAATTTATTGCATTAAACCCGTGTTTACCAATTAATTAAAAAAAAAATTAGTTGAGGCTAAGTTACAATAACTTATTATAAGACGTTAAAAGTTATCTATAAAGTAATGAGTTACCCTTGAACTTAATGTTGTCCTACAATAAACTATGGTAAGTCTACCTTATCTAAGATTTTGTGATTAATGTTGTGTTTCAATAAAAATAGGGGAGATTACTAAGCATATAGGAGGTAGATAGGTATTTCTAGGGATGTTCATGGGTGGTTAGGTATTTCTAGGGATGTTCATGTGTGGTTAACCGTCCCAAAACAACATTTTGGTTCGGTAACCGAAAGTTTCAGTTTGCTCTTTTTGCAAACCGTAACCGTTTAGACCGGTTACCGCCTAAGTGGTTAACCGGTTTTTCGGTTAACAGTTATTCAAGTTATACTATTATATTTTACTTAATGTTAATATATATTTTCTATTTTTTGTGCATATACTTTAATATTATATATACTCTAATATAAGATGTATTATAAAGTGGATAATAAATCCATTGAAAACATAATCACACTAAGAATTTACTCCATTTACTAATTATAGTGTTTAATTTAGTACTAAAGTTTTCAAATAACCACATACTTCCTCTAATTGTTGTTACTTCGTAACAAATATTATAATTAATGTAGTTGTTGGAAAATGTTTCACAATAATTAAATAGAGGAAAAAAATATTTCGGTTTTTCGGTTAACCGTCCACTCAAAAAAACCCGTAACCGTACCATTAACCGTTACTTTTACCGGTTCGGTAACCGTACCGTTAAAATTTTTTTATAGGTACGGTTACCACCCATTTATACCGGTTTTTCGGTTTTTTATGAGCACCCTAGGTATTTTTTTTGATAAATTGGGAAGTTTTATTAATTGGGGGCAAAATACCATCAGAGGGTATTGCAATCCTACTAGCAGCTTACATCAAATTTGTCTTCCAGCATGACAAAACGCATGAAACAAAAATGAAAAAAATAAAACAAACATCAAGGACGATGAGTCAATACACTAAAGCCAGGCGATTGTAGGAATATATAGATGCATATAGCGGAATTTCAGGAAATAATTTCCTAACATCTATCATAGGATCGCAAACATAATCAAACATATGAATCATTCAATAGGGATTAAATATCAAACCTTTGTAGCGTGATTTTCCTGTTGTATGCAAGCTTTGAAGATCCGAGAGCCCCAAGTGTTGCTCCTCTAATCAGTCCACGAGCACTAGTTGAACACCAACGTCTGCTAGAATGGAAGAGAAGAAAATCTCTTGCTTTTGATGGTATAGGCACCAGTTTAGAGGGAATAGATTTGGGTTTCAATTCTCTCTCTCTCTCTCTTGAATAGAAATTGATTAATGAATTGATCACCTAAACCCTAATATTATAATCCTATATATAATATAAGAGTCATAGGCTAGTTAGAAGAACTAATTCTCCTCCTATTCCCCTTTGGACCGGTCCAACCCTAATCCTAAATGGATTTGGATTGCTTTGTCCAACTTGTGCTACAATGTGTGACCTCATAAGATTAATATATTTTAGTTATAGGCCCAATCAAGATTGTCCTATTAATCATATTTATTCTCTAGCAAGAAAATAAGATTACTAAAATAATTAACTATATTATCTTCATAATATTATTCCAATTTATATTTAGTAATTACCGGGATGTCTAAGGACATATTCCTTCAATCTCCCACTTATCCGAAGACAAGAGCGCAATGTCAAATTCCTTAAGTCACTTAATGCCAAATTTGAGAATAACAAAATTTGATAATACTATGTTATTCTCAAATTTTGTTCCTTGATCGCTGAGCTCGAACAGCTCAAATAAGGATTAACTCTTTAATCCTATTCCGCATGGCCATGCAATTTTCCAGTTCTCGCTCATCAAGAGGCCCAAACACCATTCCTATTTAATAGGAGGACTTATCCACTCTTGTATGACCATAACTCCCACTCAATTCTTATCCCACCTGATCACTGCCTTTATAACCTCCTTTTATGGCGCGGCGTTTAACAGTGTCAAAGTTAAACTAATTATATTGTGGTTATTAAGACATACTCATGTCTAAGGAATCCACTAAATATAGTAGTTTGATTCTACTTTTAGAATCTAATTAGGTCAAGTCTCAATGTATCAACTATACATCCATATAATCAATTAGACATCTCTATGTCTCCATAGCCCATGGAACTGCGCTATCAATTAATTATATACTAGTCTTTTAAATAAATCACTTATGTCCAATTTAGTGATTTAGACTAGGGACTTTAAATAAATTGTGATTTCTGTTCACTTTATAGGGTTTCATTATCAAAACGTTTTCGATAATCCTATTAAATTATTTGGACATTTTAATTAATACTAAACCAAGTGATTAAATAAGAAACAAATTTTTTTATTGATTAACATTCAAAGCATAATAAATGTCTTTACAATTGTAAACATGAAGTAAACAACCTAAAGCCATTCTCCTATATGCTTAAGCCCCATAAACCTAGTATGACACTCATGCTTAGGTTGAGCAAGCGGTTAGTCTGAGGATCTGCTATATTATCCTCAGTATGAACCTTGCTTATATCTGTGTATCCAGTAACAACTAACTCTTCATCTCCACCATATACCAAAAAATTATCCTTAGTCCTTTGCAAGTACATAAGGATGTTTTTCGCTGCAATCCAGTGTGCATCTCCTGGATTTGACTGGTATCTGCTGCATATACTCAAAGCATATGCAACATCCGGTCGAGTGCATATCATGGCATACATAATGGATCCTACTGCAGAAGCATAGGGAACATTACTCATACGCTTGACCTCATCAGGACTCGAAGGACACTGAGTCTTGCCAAGTGTTATGCCATGTTGCATGGGAATGAAACCTCCCTTGGAGTTTTCCAGCTTGAACCTTGCAAGAACCTTATCAATATAAGTCTCTTGACAAAGTCCAATCAGCCTTTTCGACCTATCTCTATAAATCTTTATTCCCAATATGTACTCAGCCTCTCCTAGGTCTTTCATAGAGAAACAATTTTTAAGCCATTCCTTGACTGACTCAAGCATGGTCTTATCATTTCCTATGAGAAGTATGTCATCCACATACAAGACCATAAAAGTAATACTACTCCCACTTAACTTCTTGTATACACAAGATTCCTCTTCATTTCTGAGAAAGCCAAATTTCTTGACTGCCTCATCAAATCTAAGGTTCCAACTCCTTGATGCTTGCTTTAGTCTATAAATGGACTTCTTAAGCTTGCATACCCTCCCTGGATTTTCTAGATCTTCAAAACCTTGAGGTTGTGTCATGTACACATCCTCTTTCAAGAACCCATTCAAGAAAGCGGTTTTGACATCCATCTGCCATATTTCATAGTCATGAAAGGCAGCAATCGCAAGGATTATCCTAATGGACTTCAGCATGACTACTGGTGAGAAGGTTTCATCATAGTCAATACCGTGAATTTGTTTGAAACCTTTCGCCACCAACCTTTCTTTGAAAACACTAATGTTTCCATCCTTGTCTGTTTTCAACTTGAAAATCCATTTGCATCCAATGGGTTTTACCCCATCCGGCAAATCAACCAAGTCCCATACTTGATTTTCAGACATGGAATCCATTTCAAATTTCATGGCCTCAAGCCATCTTTCGGAGTCTTGACTATCCAAAGCATCTTTGTAGCTAGTAGGCTCTTATGATTCTAAAATCGTTATTTCAGAACTTTCAGTCAAAAGGAAATCAATATATCTCTATGACGGAATGATGGTCCTACTAGACCTACGTTGGGGAACAACAGAAGAAGTTTCTACCTCACTAGGTTGAGTGACTTCGCATGGAGTATCTCCAAGTGGGACGGTAGGAGGTACGTGAATTGAATGCACCACCTCCTGAGCATTTTCATGTCGGGCCGCCTCTGATGAGGTGTTAACCTCATCCATTTGTTGCTCATCTCGAACTTCTTCGAGATATACCTTTCTCCCACTTGTTTTTCTGGAAATAAACTCATTTTCCAGAAAGACACCATTACGAGCAACAAACACTTTGTTTTCGCTTTGGTTGTAGAAGTAGTATCCCTTAGTCTCTTTTGGGTAACCCACAAAAAGACATTTATCGGATTTGGGTGAAAGCTTATCAGAAAGTAAACGTTTTACATAAGCTTCACAACCCCATATCCTTAGAAAAGACAATTTTGGAACGTTTCCAGTCCATATTTCATACGGAGTCTTTTCCACTACTTTGGATGGTGCTCTGTTAAGTGTGAATGCTGCCGTTTCAAGCGCAAATCCCCATAATGTAATAGGAAGATCAGCAAGACTCATCATGGATCGAACCATATCAAGTAGAGTTTGATTCCTTCTTTCAGAAACGCCATTTAACTGTGGTGTTCCTGGTGGAGTCCATTGTGAAAGTATTCCACAATCCTTCAAATGATCACCAAATTCTTGAGATAAATATTCACCACCACGATCGGATCGCAATGCCTTAATTTTCTTCCCAAGTTGGTTTTGTACTTCATTCTGGAATTCCTTAAATTTTTCAAAGGATTCCGACTTATGCCGCATGAGGTAAACATATCCAAATCTGCTCACATCATTGGTAAAAGTAATGAAGTAATTGTACCCTCCCCTAGCCAACGTACTCATAGGTCCACACACATCCGTATGTATGAGGGCTAAAAGGTCATTGGCCCTTTCACTTGAACCTGTGAAAGGAGACTTTGTCATTTTCCCCATCAAGCAAAACTCACAAGTATCAAATGATTCGAAATCAAATGATTTGAGAATTCCATCTTTATGAAGTTTCTCAATGCGCTTTGAGCTTATGTGGCCTAATCGACAATGCCATAGGTATGTAGGGTTTGAATCATTTGCTTTATGTTTCTTGCTGTCTATGTAATAGATGTGGGTTTCTAAGTCTAGCACATATAAACCATTTGATAACTTAGCGGAGACATAGAACATATTGTATACACAAATTTCGAGTCAAAATAAATAAGACAAGAAACAAAGTAACAAAGAAATTATATTTCAATAAATGTATTGAGTACAATCTCTGTAAACAGTTTATAATGAAAATAAACTAAGTCCTCTGATTCTGTTCCGTAGCTTGAGAGTGACACGTTTTGATGTCGACGTGGAGTTGAGTGTAGACTGACGTTTTGTCAACGTCAACCTGAGTTTGAGTTTTGTTTGGGTATATTCGAATGAGGTGTAACGCCCCGACTCCTAAGCATCATTATTAGATTAATTAATTACAAGGATTAGCAGCGGAAGACCTTCCTAGCTTAGTCGGTGCGTCACTGCCGTACTCTCCGTTCGGGAAAGTACAAGGCAAACATTTTTTTTTCCCATGAAACTAAACCTCTTTATAATAGTAAATCTAGAAACTTATAGATAACTTAAGCATAGCTAGAGCTACGTAAATTAGTGATCATAAACTTAGATTACATAACTGTCATAGTCGAATACTTTAAAGTAAACTATTCCTCACTGCTACGCCATCCCATCTTCATATGCATACCTAAAACAAAAAAAAAACAAAACGTCATGAGCCGAGGCTCAGTAACATACTACTCTAACATCGTAAATTCATTTCAATTCATTTTATTTGCAAACAGGGAGAAGAGAATATAGTAAAACCATTTCATAAACATACACTTCGAATCAGGAATTTAAAAGTCATTTACATTGTCATTCATTAATAATCTCCACTATCACATTTCATTATCAGAATACTTTCTTTGGTTACTTGGCAAGTACAACAGAAGGCATAGCCACCGAGGACATAGTCCCCCATCAGAAGGTGGCATATAATGCCATAACAGAAGGCAAAGCCACCGAGGATATAAGTCCCCCATCAGAAGGTGGCATATAATGCCATAACAGAAGGCAAAGCCACCGAGGATATTCATCCCCCATCAGAAGGTAGCGTATAATGCCAATAGTAACCACTAGTGGAAAAAAACGCAAGGGCTGCGGTGCAAGGGCTGCGTTTTTAAAAAAACGCAGCCCTTAATAGTGAAGGGCTGCGGTTATCCAAAAAACCGCAGCCCTTTAAGTAAAGGGCTGCGGTTTCTGGGATACCCGCAGCCCTTTTGGGCCTTAAGTTCTCTATCGTTCTATTTGCCCTAGCCCCTAAACTCCCTCCAATTCCCATCTCATTCCCTCGCTGCTGACCCCCCCCTCTCTCCTCCCATTTCATCTTCTCTCTTCGTTCTCTCAGCGCTCACCATATCAGCAACCTCGCCGCCACTTTCGCTCGGCGTCCTTCTCGTCTCCTTCATCACCGCGACACGAGCAGCGTCGGTTCGTACTCAGTAATTTCTCTCTCCTCTCCTTGTTTCGAACTGTAGATGGAATTTGGCTTCGTTTTTTTAGGATTTTGTGTGATTTCGTTTGATTGTTTGCTTGTTTAGGAAAATGATGCTTTTTTTTAGGATTTATTCATCTTTCGATTGATTTTTGTGGTTGGTGTTCAATTTCTTCGATTTGGATGTCGAAGGACTCGAAAATTCTTCTACCATTGTAGCGGCGACAGCAGTGACTTCGTGTCTCCCTCTCTCTCTCTTCTTCATCTTTCTCTCTCCTGCGCTTCTCATCAGTTTCGCGATCGCAGGTAATTTCTTCGTCAGATCTAAACTAAAATTTTCTGCTTCAGTAAAATTTCGCAATCTTTTCGTTCTGATTTAATTTAACTTCCGCTTATATTATCGATTAAATCATTGTTGAAATTTGCATTGATTGATTGATTGGTTTCTGATTACTCTTGGTTCGAATTGTTACTATTCATTTGATTATATGCTATTTCATCAGTTGTAATTTTCAATTTCAGTTGTTGTTTTTGGATGTTGATTTTGTCAGATAAATTTTCATTTTTTTTGTTCAGTAATTGATCGAAAATGGGTGCTTAGACACTATTCTATTGATATTAGCGTAAATTTTGTTGATTGTGAGTGATTTTGGCAAGATTTATTTGATGGGCATTGCTTATTTCAAGGTTTAAATGATGGGTATTAGGTGCATTGAACAGTAGACAAACATTATCAACGACTGAGACACGTCGAACATTAACAAAAGAGGGCAGTTGGTGTCGGGTAAGTCCTGAAGATGATATGACTTCTTCTTTTTTTGATTAGTTTCATACTTTCATTTGATTCCAATGTGGTGTTGATTGAAGGTCCTGATTCTGCCGGGAGTCGGATTCTTCATCAGTGCCGAAATGCCGGTTCGCCCAGGTAATCATCTTATATACTTGATTAAGTTGCTGCTGGAATGTTATTATTGGATGTTGTGAGTCATTAACTTAGTGGACTGATATTGTTGTTGAGTGATAAACGTGATGAATGTGTTTATATTCTCTTTTACCGTATTACCTTTCATTTCCTTTCTCTCTCCTACTACTCTGTTAACTTAGGTTAACTATCTATGAATCCATGTCACTACTATCCATATAAGAAAAATATGGGGTGAAAAGGGAAAAAATAAGGGTAAAAGGATAAAAAAGATCAGAAAAATGGCCAATCGTCCAACATACTTGTGAAAATGGATTATGCTGAGTAAAGGGCTCATATAGTGAACGAAGCGTTATAAAACACCAATACGTTGGTGGAATCTTTGATAATATCCATATGGTGAAAATGGATATTATAAAAGTTTCATGTGTCGCTAATATTTTAAAGAATTCACACATAGTATAAGGTCTTGTTCTAAATTCCATTGGGCAATTCAGCCTCTGAATCTATGTGTATACTGCTCTTTGATGTCCATTATAAACTCTAGAGTCTAGAGTACTTCAATCTTTTTAATAAGTTCTTTCTCTCTACTTTTTCACATTCTATTATTTTGATGCAATTTGCCAACATACAGTTTTCATTGGCTGGAGGAAGTAATAATTTTCAATAAATACAAATAAAGATAAATTATGGTTAATAATTGATCTTGCAAACCATAAAGAAGTAAGTGTGCAGTCATTTGGGACCTTGGGAACGCATTGTTCCTCTCTGTCTAGAATTCCTTTATCTTTCCTATTAACATAGAGCCTTCCTTGTCTCTCTAACATTTCAGGTATTAATCCTAAAACTAAATCTAGGCCATCCCCGTTTATAAAGACAATTCTGTAATGGATTTGCCATTGTGTAATGTGTGTTCTACAGTAGACTGTATCTTTACTGTTTCAGGTGTTATTATCATTTATAAAAGTTATCAAAGGTATAACTATTATTGGACTGACATATGATAAAGGTTTATACTCATATTTTTGTCACTATAAATGTTTAGAATTGATAGTAGATCATAAAACAATTACCTGAAATTTGTTGAGACTCGGATTATAGATTGAGCTATGATGAGTTTTTGCTCCATAGGATAATTTCATGTGGGTCCCACGAATCCAATCTCCTCAATGTCGCTACTTGAGTTCTCACTAACATTGATGGCAAATTAGCAAATTCCCTCAAAATAACACCCTTAAAATATGATGGTCTTGGATTCATTTCACTATTGATGTCTAAGTTCATCATTGTAAGGTTACTCTTCGATTATGTTGAATCTGTAACACTTAGGTTGTGACCTCTTTTACATTTAATTTTGTATCACTTTCCAGTTCTCCTGATTCAGTTACCCTTGTTATGCTGGAGAAGACCTGGCCACCCTTGTTACTTGTACTTATAAGTTAACTTCTGAAAAATTATTGAGTCTACTGTCCAATGGAATTAGTGTTGATTTCAGAAGGGACAATAAGTTTCAAAATTGAAATTGTTTGAGTGTCTTTTAGATTGATTTTTATATGGAATGTTAGGTTCTGGGCAGTAGTTGACCTTTAGGAGACACGTGTTGCTGTAACTTTTGTTATTATCTTATGTTATGTCATTTTCTTTAGTTTCGAGTCGGGCATTTGCTTCATTTCCTTGCATATTATACAAAATGCGTCGATAGTTTTTTTTATTTGTGATTGGAAAAATCTTATCATATTCTTGTTTGTTGG
The DNA here is from genome assembly GCA_947648045.1 of Beta corolliflora. Classification (NCBI taxonomy): domain Eukaryota; kingdom Viridiplantae; phylum Streptophyta; class Magnoliopsida; order Caryophyllales; family Amaranthaceae; genus Beta; species Beta corolliflora. The sequence goes on from CANSZD010001237.1 coordinate 662,675, forward strand.
TCAATATTGAAGGTGTTTTTAGATGCCTGTATTTCTCGTCTTCACTCAAAAGGGATAAGATTTCCAATTATCATGGCAGAACTTGAGGATGATCTTAGTATGGAGATCGCACAAACTGTAAAAAGTCAAATTGAGAAGACAATTTTGGGTCAGGTTCGTATATGATATAAATGGAACTTATTATATATATGTTATTTTATTTATGTATGGATGTTTCCTGCTATAATGATCTTGTGCCTTGATCTAACCAGTATAGCTTGTTGCATTGACTTAGATCTTTGCTTGGGTTCAATATGTATGGAAATTATAGTGTGTATAATCTACATATAACCTCATTAAGATATTCTTATGAGCTGCCGTTTGAAGTCTTATGTATATCTGAATAAGAGATACCTTCAGTGTCTTTGGTCAATTCTGGTACTTACACTAGGATTTTGGTATCCAAGGATATGACGCTTTTGGCTGGCAACATGACTGTTAGTTTTTAGGTAAAAGGCTCTATGTCCTCCTCGTATTACTTTACCAATATATATATAGAAGGGAGAACATATCTAGGATATAATAATTTTGTTGTTTGATAGATCTAAACAAATATAGCCTCTATGGTTGGTGGGGTACACTAATAATATACAAGGGGTGGAGCGGGGAGAGAGTTTGTGTTGTGCAACTGAAGACATATTTGGGTAACATAAACACCCAAATACTTGACAATATCAGAAGGAAGGATATTATTAATGTAGGAGGCCATGTGGAGAGCTGAAACCCAAAATTTAGGAGGGACAGAGGCATGATGAAGGAGAGTAAGAATACCAGTGTTCATGGTTTGGATCATTTACATTTCTCCATCATTCTTCAGATCGTCATGATTTTTTTCTTCTTTTGCCTATTACTTTATAGGTTGAATGTTTATAAGTTCTATTAGACATACATTGAAATGAATTTGTTGTTTTAGCTACACATTACTTGTTGAATACCAAAGTATTACAATTATTATCTGATATTGTCAAATTTTTCTTCCCCTTGCTACACCCCCACCCCCACCCCCCAAAGACCCCCCCCTGCGCCCGCATCCCCCCCCCTGCTACACCCCCATCGCCAAGCAGCACCCCTACCCCAAGCACCCACTTGCTCCCCCTGCTTGCCCCCCTTGCCACACCCCACCCCGGCCAAGACCCCCTGCCGCCCCGCACCCCGCCTCCGCTACACCTCCCGGCCCCCCCACCGCCCAAGAAGCACCCCAACACCCCTGCGCGCCCCTCCGACACCCCCCTGGTTCACCTCCAAATTATATCGATTTTGGTTTTATTTGCCCGAGGTTCTATCATCTCCAGAGAAGTTGCTTTCGAGGGATCCGGATGCTAGTCTTGGTGGAGTTATTGTAATGCTAGTTTGTGTTTGTGATCCCTGCTCATGTATTGCAATTCGAACACTTGAGGGCAACCTCAAACTAATGTAATTCGATTATTGTTTTCTCTATATTTGTGTAAAAAAACATAATTTATGATACTAATATATATATATATAACTGTTTGCGAACATTTAGGACAAAAAAATGAAAAAAAAAAAAAAAAAATTTTATTTTTTTTGGGTCACAAGGGCTGCGGTTACGGCAAAAAACCCGACCCTTGGTGGGTTAAGGGCTGCGGTTAAGGGCCAAAACCGCAGCCCTTAACTCACCAAGGTGCGGTTTTGGCCCATAACCGCAACCCTTAACCCACCAAGGGCTGCGGTTTTTGCCTTGACCGCAGCCCTTAACGCGTCAAGGACTGCGGTTTTTGCCTTGACCGCTGACCCTTAACAGCGTCGAAGCTGCGGTTAAAAACCGCAGCCCTTCCTAAATGCCAAGGGCTGCTAGTCCAATGGCTGCGGTCAAAAAACGCAGCCCTTGGGGCCTTTTTGACCGCAGCCCTTGGGCTTTTTTCCTCTAGTGAACATAAGGCAAAGCCACCGAGGACATTGTCCCCCATCAGAAGGTGGCATATAATGCCAGGCAAAGCCACCGAGGACATTGTCCCCCATCAGAAGGTAGCATATAATGCCATCATGCGGGTGCCACCGAGGACCTTATCCCCCATCAGGAGGTGGCGTTGCCGCCAAATAACTGAACGACACGTGCACGGCCCAGAGAACATAGTACTGCCATTCACCATCTTTCACTTTCATTTATCATGTTTCGTTTCTTTTAAGTACTTTTCAGAAATCATATCAGAGTCATTGCATAACGTTGATATCAAATCATTAACAGTACTTTTTATAAACATCATTTGCATAATAAAACAGTTCATATCCCGCACACCATAAATAGCATAGCATAAACATTATATAAAAGCATCATAAAACATAGTTGGAAGGGGAGTGCGGGTGTTAGCAGTAGACGTTACCTCAAATCCTGCTTTACAACCTTGATGGTCTGGGGAGGCTTGTAATATCTCTTCCTTTTTAATCTAATCGATCCAGGAATTAATAAAAGACTTATTAATATTTTATTCTAAATTTTGAGTTCCTTGATCTATTTCCATCATGTGTCCATTTTAGGATGTATTAGGAGTTCTATATATTTAGGACTTTGGTGGTTGATAAAATCCATAGGCATTCTTTCTACTTAACAGCCTATCGTCTAAGTTATAATTCACGACTTCTGAATATGAACGTCTTATTATAACCATTTCATATTTTATAAATTGAACAATAAGCACATTTTACAATTTTGTGAACTTTAACTTAAAACTTCATCCTATTAGTCGTAGTCCCTTTAAACATATTCGTCATTTTACAATCTAAAACAGTGGTCGTTAGTCTCATTGTTCGTGACTCAGGTTTAATAATTTGTACTTATGGACCTCGTAATATAACACTTTAATTCTTGAAATCTAAATTCTATACATAAGTGTCTGCTACTTTATTATATACAAATTTGACAAGTAAATTATACTTAATTAATATTACTCTTTCGTTGATATATTATAATTATAAATAATATGAAATACTATCAAGTATTATCACATAGTATATCATTATTTTATAGTTAAGTTTCATAATAACCAAATTTATAATACGTTTTTATTATGTTTGTGTTATTAACTAAATTAGAACATGAACATCAATATAATTGACTAACCATCTTAAATACTCCATTCATTTACTGATTTAATTAAATCAGCCCAACACACTAAGCCCAACAATAAGAGTAATTTATAATGGTATATTTGGGTTCTAACTAAAAATAAGAGAATTAAGAGAAAACAAGAGGTAAATATACCTCTGCTCTCTTGGGAGCAGCGACGTGGTACAGCAGGAGAGGATGCCGACGCTTCGACGGCGATGGCGTGCGCCGGCGGTGGATTTCCGACCGCAGAAAGGAGGTGATGAAGTGGCGCTGGGCGCAGCTTATGGCGCAACAAGGAGGGAGAGGAAGCACGAGAAAGAGAGAGAGCGAAGTGGACTGGGTTTGCGGTTACGTGGCTGGTCCGCCGGAAGAGTGGCGCACAGTGGTCCTCTGGCGGCCAGAGGGTGGAGTGCTGCACTGGGTGGTAGGAAGGTGGTGTTGTGATGGTGCGAGCTCGAAAACAGAGAGGTGAGAGAGAGAGAGGTGTAGTGTGAAACAGAGGAGTTTGTGGGGATGGTTTTCCGGCGTAGGTAAAGGCTAATTTCGGGGATTTTTGTGTGGGGTGGGTAGTGGTGAGTGAGTGGTGGTTTGAGGGAATAAACATGGCTATTTATAGCCATGGTTGAGCTCCCATTTTTGCTGAATTGTGTTGATGATGTTGATGAAAAATTAAATTTTTGGGAGGGTTTGGCTTGAATTGGAGTTTTTAATTGAAGTAGAGTTTATTGTGCAAGAAAAATTCATATTGGGTTAGAAATTCATGGGTGGATCTTTTTGTGAGGAAAATCTGAGATGGAGCGATGGAGAAGGAAACTAAGTTACTGTTCTATATAAAGTATACGTGCAACCTAAGTAAACACTAAATGTGGCAAACAAAAAAAAAAGTCTCCTCCCTTCGCGTGTAGGGTTTGAGAAGCCAGTCTTGGGAATCCGCTCAAAAGTCTCGATTTTGAGTCTTCAATCCCTGTTGGGATCTTCGTCAGCCCTATGGCTGATGATTTGGCTATTAACTGTGCAAGATTACGAATTACAGAGGAAGAAAGTGGTGTTGTTTCTTTCGAAGAAGAACCCGAAGAGAAGGATGATGCGAATTTAAACCTAGCCCTTGTCGGTAAAGTTCTAAACATTCGATCATACAATTTCGAAGCCATGAAACGAACACTGAACCAAATCTGGTCCATATCGAAAAGTGCTCTATTTCGCCCAATTGAGAACGATCTCTTTGTCGTGCAATTCGCGAATACCCGAGACAAAAATAAAGTCCTGGCAGGGAGGCCATGGACCTTCGACCAGAGCTTGGTTTTGCTGAATGAGTTTGAGGGCAGCGCTCAGCCATCAAACATCACATTGAACTATTGTCCGTTTTGGGTTAGACTCTATAATCTACCCATGGACAGTAGAACGGAACGCCGCATAAGACTGATTGGCGGTGGTTTAGGATCGGTGCTAGAAGTGGATTTTGATGGCATAGGATGGGACAAATCAGCTAGACTTAAAATCTTGTTGGATGTGACGAAACCTTTGCGACGCATACAACAAGTTCGTAGCAAGGAGGGTAATGTTGTGATGATAGATGTGAAGTATGAGAGACTCCCTAATTTTTGTTATGCATGCGGTATTCTGGGTCACATTGAGCGTGACTGTTTGAGTATAACGGAAGAAGAGAGGGCGGAGGAGAAGCTATGGGGCTCCTGGCTTCGAGCTTCCCCCCGTCGAGGTCGCATAAAGATGGAAGAAGAAGTGAAGAGCTTCAAAAGCTGTGCTAGGAATCTGCAGTTTTCATCCCCGAATTCTAGTGATAAGGCTGAGGGTGAGAAAGTTTCGATTGCTATAAAAGCACAACCCACCATACTAGAGGAGGAGAGTGGACTTGCATGTGCTGTGCGGGGCAATGGAAATATTAATGCTGTTTTGCCAGAGAATGGTACGAATGTTCTGGTGCATTCTGAGACCACTAATGTAAGTGCCCCACCTCTTGTTTCATTTCATGTTGGTACTGCTTCTCCCAAAAAGGCTCACAAATTAAAACTTCCCTCACGCAAGAAAATGAATGACGCAAAGTTACCTGTACATGTGGAGGATTGTTGCTTGAATAGAGACATTAATATTCACTCAGGCTTAAAAAGAAAACAAGCAGATGACATGTTAATTGATGACTCAGTGGACTTGAATGTGGGCCTGAAAAAGAACAAATTTGTTACAGAATTGCATGATGGCAGTGATGGAAAATCTGTCGAGGCGGAGGTTGGCGAAAACCAACCCCGCCCGGCATTATGAATCTATTGTGTTGGAACTGCAGGGGTATGGGCAACCCTTGGTCAGTTCGGAGGCTCCGGAGTTGGAGCATTTCTTATGCCCCTGACTTAGTTTTTGTTTCAGAGACTATGATCAGTAAAGCTGCTGCTGAGAAAGTGAAGGATCGTATTGGTTACTCCTAATTTGTAGGAGTAGCTAGTCTTTGGAAGATCGGGAGGTTTGTGTTTGTTTTGGCAGGAAGACAAAGTAAAGTTTGATCTGGTCTCTTTTTCTAGTCACCATATTTGTGGAGATGTTACAAAAGGGAGTTTGTCTTGGAGATTTGTGGGTATTTATGGTTGGGCTGACACGAGCAACAAGTATCGTACTTGGGAGTTAATTCATCACCTGTGTGAGGATGTCACTATTCCGATTCTTTTGGGAGGGGATTTCAACGAAATTTTATCTCAAGGGGAAAAGGAAGGTGGCTCTGAAAGAGAGAGGAGGGAGACTGATAATTTCAGGGCGGTTATGGACCGTTGGGCTTTACGTGATCTTGGCTTTGTGGGTCAATGGTGGACGTGGGAAAGAGGCAAGTCGGTTGACACGAGGGTGCGTGAAAGACTTGACAGGTACATAGCTTCACTCTCATGGACTCAGCTCTTTCCGAATGCAACTGTTGAACATTTGTTGCGCTATAACTCGGATCACACTCCGATTTTGGTGAAGCTTCAAAAGGACCCGCAAAAGACAATTTGGAAGAGTAAAGCGTTTAAGTTTGAAACGCTTGGCTCTTTGATGAAACTTGTGAGCAAGTGGTGCGTGAGGCATGGAGGGAGAGTGTGGGGGATTCGGTTTTGGGTAAGCTTAGTCGGTGGGGAGTAAAGCGAAGATTTGGAGTAAGAATCATTTTGATAGCTTGGGGTTGCAGATTGCCAAAGCCGAAAAAGCTTTGAAAGAAGCGCAACAACGAGGTATCACGCAGGAGAGTTGTGAAGAGTGCGCAAAACTTGAGACTTTGCTTGATGATTTAAACCGGAAACATGAAGCTTATTGGTATCTCCGATCTAGAGTTCTTGAGGTGAAGGATGGAGATCGCAATACTAGTTACTTTCATCACAAAGCTTCTCAGAGGAAGAAAAGAAATAAAATAGAAGGCCTTTTTGATGAAAATAATATTTTGGCGGTCGATGATGAGAAGTTGGAAGAAGTAATAGGGGAGTATTATATGACTCTTTTTTCTTCGACATCACCAAGTGTGCATCGCTGAACGAAGTGTTATCTCATGTGAGCCCCACTATTATTGCAGAGTATAATAACATTCTTCTTCAGCCATACACAAAAGAAGAGATCCACGCTGCTTTGCTTCAGATGCACCCATGTAAGGCCCCGGGGCCCGATGGTATGCATGCTATTTTTTATCAGCGTTTTTGGCATATTGTAGGGAATGATGTAACTAGTTTTGTTAGTAATATTTTACATGGTGTGACTCCCCTAATCATGTAAATAAAACTAACATAGCTTTAATTCCTAAAGTTAAAACTCCGACTTCTCCAGGTAGATTTTAGACCTATTAGTTTGTGCAATGTCTTGTATAAGCTAGTTACTAAAACTCGGTGATGCGTCTCCGAAAAATATTCTCCTCATGTTGTGTCGAGAATCGAGTGCTTTTGTTCCGGGCGTCTAATCACCGATAATGCCATCATTGCTCTTGAACTGTTCCATACTATGAAGAAAAGAAGTAAAGGGCGCGAGAGGGACCATTGCCCGAAGCTGGATATGAGCAAGGCATATGACAGGGTTGAGTGGGGATTTCTACGGAAACTGCTTCTTACCATGGGTTTCGATGGAAGATGGGTCAACTTGGTGATGGCTTGTGTGTCTACAGTTTCATATTCTTTTATTCTGAACGGAAGAGTATGTGGTGATGTTACTCCATCTCGGGGTCTTAGACAGGGGGATCCTCTCTCTCCTTACCTGTTTATTCTTGTGGTTGATGCTTTTTCTCACTTGTTACAGAGGAAAGTGCAGGAAAGAAAAATTCATGGAGCTAAGGCTAGTCGAAATGGTCCAGAAATTTCTCATCTTCTTTTTGCGGATGACAGTCTTCTCTTTGCGAGGGCTACCCAACAGGAATGCAGAACTATTGTTGATATACTCAACCAGTATGAAGCAGCATCCGGGCAGAAAATTAATTATGAAAAGTCGGAGGTGTCTTTTAGCAAAGGAGTTAGTACTGAACAACAAGAAGAATTAATGGGAGTTCTTAACATGAGACAAGTTGACAGACATTGCAAATATTTGGGTTTACCTACTGTTGTAGGGAGATCTAAAAAGTTATGTTCTGACTCTAGTGGACAGAATTTGGAAGAAATTGCAGGGATGGAAAGAGAAATTGTTGTCTCGAGCCGGGAAAGAGATACTTCTCAAGTCCGTGATTCAGGCGATTCCTACTTATCTGATGGGTGTGTATAAACTTCCTTGTTCGATCATTGAAAAAATCAGTTCGGCCATGGCGCGTTTCTTTTGGGGACAAACTGGACCAAACCGGAAAATTCATTGGAAGAGTTGGGCGGATATGTGCACTCCTAAATTTTTAGGTGGGATGGGATTTAAGGATTTGAGAGTGTTTAATGATGCTTTACTTGGTAGACAAGCCTGGAGATTAGTTCAGCATCCGGAATCTCTGATGGGAAGAGTGATGAAAGCCAAGTACTATCCTAAAACGTCGTTTCTAGAAGCCTCTTTGGGCTATGCAGGGAGCTATTCATGGAGTAGTATTTGGAGTGTCAAAGCTTTGATCAAAGAAGGAGTATTGTGGAGGATTGGTGATGGAACTCAAGTTAGCATTTGGGAGGACCCTTGGGTTGTTGGTGAAGAGGGAAGATTTATTACTAGCCCACGAATTGATGCTGTTAATAAGGTTAGTGATTTAATTGATGCTTCAAGAATGGAATGGAGAACTGATCTTCTTCTTCATTTCAATGATCGAGACCAACAATGCATTTTGTCTATACCTTTAAGTGGGAGAGCCCCTAATGACTCTCTTACTTGGGCTTATTCAAAAGATGGGTTATACTCTACAAAAACTGCTTATATGCTTGGCAAGGGAGGTGACTTAGGTAATTTTCATGAGGCTTGGAAGGAAATATGGGGCATGGATGTGTCGCCAAAGGTGAAACATTTTATGTGGAGGCTTTGCACACAAACCTTGCCCACGAGAGCTTTGCTAAAGCGTCGCCATATGATGGAAGTTGCAACATGCCCAGGGTGTGCGAACGCCGAAGAGACTAGCCTTCATGCGCTAGTGTTGTGCCCTCGAGTGCGAAGTATGTGGTCCGAGTGTGGATGCGAGGCGTTGGCTCGAAGTGTCGTAGCGGATTGGAGTGAGACGCCGCCGGTGTGGGTCGCAAGGTGAGGCAAAAGCTCGACAATGCGCTGCCATTTTGTTGTGGAATTTGTGGATGGAGAGAAATCAAAAAGTTTTTAATGATCATGTATCCCCAGATGATGTAATAATTGCGCGTGTGAGGAGACAAGTTATGGAGTATAACACTTATACCCAACAAGTCTATAAGAACAATGTCCCTCGTCAGCAGCCTAGTGCGAACTCTTGGAGCGCTCCACCTTCGGGTGTGGTCAAGATAAATGCAGATGCTTCTTTAGCTGTGGAAGGGTGGATTGGGATGGGCATCGTGGCAAGGGATGAGAGAGGTGATGTTCTGTTTGCAGCGACTCGAAGAGTACGAGCATGGTGGCCTTCGGAGATTGCAGAGGGTAGAGCCCTTCTCTTAGCCATCAAACTTGCTAAGAGGTATGGTTATGAAGATATCATTTTGGAGTCGGATAGCCAAGTTCTAATCTCTCGTCTCACCAAAGCTACAGTATTTATGTCTGATTTTGATACTGTCTTAGAGGATATTCTATCTTTTAGCTCTTGTTTTAATTCTGTAGTTTGGTCTCATGTGAAAAGAGGTGGGAACTTTGTAGCTCACCATCTTGCTAAGATAGTGCCTTTTGGGGTGGAACAAGTGTGGGAGAATCATTGTCCAGCAGAGATTAGCCCTTATGTACTTTCGGACGCTTTGTCCATTGATTAATGCACTATTGGAGTTTTCCTTTCAAAAAAAAAAAAAGTTACTGTTCTATTGTTTTGTTATTTATTTTTCTTTTATTTTATTTTCATTAATCTTTATTTCTTTTTCCTTTTCTTTGCCTTTTTATTAACACCATCCTTTGTTATTATTTGCCAAGTTTCAATTCATGTAGCAAATAATTATATATATTGGAAACCTAAATATATTATATCATTTCAAAAATTTTGTCACACCTTATAATTAAAGGAAAAAAAATCAACCCCTAATTATCTTTACTTATTTTAGGCAAGTTTAAAATTTTGGGATATTACATGAGGGCTGACGAAAGCTTGAATCTCAGTCGAAATTGTTTGAGTGTATCTGAATAGTCGGTACGGATTTGATGTGCTTGTTGACTATTTGCAGAGAGAATTCCAAGAGAATTTTATGAGCTCTTGAATTGAGAATAATGATTTTCTGGTCTCCTCAAGTAAAGGAGGTGAGGTCTATTTATAGAGAATGGAGATCCCTTCATGGACTTGGTAGCTTATGGGTTTGGGCCCGTTTATATATGACTTGGAAGTCCTTTTTTTACCTTTGCCATTTGACCATCTTATTTGGACTAGTAATATGGACTGGCCTAAATATTTTACAACCCAAATTATATTTGTTTAATTTGGATAGGACTAAATTAATTAAATTGGGCTAATTATATTTATTTTAGCTCAATAATAATTAATTTACTTTAATATGTAACACTAATAAATTTTTGAGTGTCTACAATTCTTTTTTCGAGGCATGTGTCACGTACACGATTTGAAGTGTTTAATTGTGACAGGGTCTCGATAAATCTGAGTTTGTCTTGGTGTCACTTGTTAACATGTTACCCGACTGAACAAGTGAACAACTTTTCCATACTTAAGGTTGTTGTACTCTCTTAAACTTTTGTAAGGGGTAATGTTTTACTTGTTCGACAGCTGTTTGAAATTTATAGCAATTCTTGTCCTACTAGAATCCTAACTCCACCAAAGATAGAGTTTTTTGAATTGAGAATGATAAACCTTTATATATAAATATAAATAAAGACTTATAATTCTTGAATCGTCAAATTCCGCCACTGTGATTCCCGCAGGTATGTATTCTCTTTCTTCTTTCATTTTTTTCTTGCCATATACATATGCTGATGCCGTAGTGCCGAAGTATCTTCCTTTTTTTTTTGTCTTTGGCGTGATTTTATATGCTTAATTGACATGATCATCATCAGTGATCGAGGTCACTGCATAAGTACATGGATTTAACCCACCAACTTGCTTATTACTTTTCCCCTTTTTTTTGTTTTGTTTTTGTCATTGTCTTCGTTTTGATTGTCTACAGCACCAAGATTTGATTTTTTTTTTTTATTCTTTTCACATCCTTGTGATTTAACCATCAAATCGTGTGTTTTTTTTTTAACATAATCATCATAAGAGATGTTAGAATCTTGATTGCACGCTACACCATTACTCAGTAGTCGCGAAGTTGCCCTTTTTTTATTTTTTATTTTTGATCTACAGAAAGTAACTTGAATTTTGATGGCTGACAATTGACAAACAAAATTCAAAATTGAATCCCTCTTGTAAACGCATGGCTCGTGCAAGTTTACAAACTGATTCTTCATATGTTTATTCTTTCCTTTCTTTTTATCTTATACGCATGCTACTGCTATTTTTTTATTTGGATTTTGGTATGGTAGTTGTAGCAGTATAAAATCTGATCGGTATAAACTTTATGCGCTAAGCCCGATACTCAAAGAACTTGATGGAGCAAGTTTAGTATCCCCTTTTTTTCTTCATCAAATTGAATGTTGACATACTTCGTTTCACTTGCAGTATATGAGATTTTTGAGATACTGAACCTTCGTCCTTGTCTTTGGAAAACTCAAGACTTGTCAGGTGATGTTTTTTTTAGTCTAAAGTATTTTATATGCATATCTCTTTTTTTGTGCATGTGTATCCGTGTATTTTTTGTACTATCTGACAGGTTCATATGAAGACGGGGACTTCGTCGCGATGGGCCATATGTCTTTAGCACTGCGACAATGTCACCTCCAGACAGTCCCTTGAAAACGAAGACGGGCACTGCGACACTGACACCTCTATACAGTTCCCTTGAAGACGAAGACGGGCACTGCGACACTGACACCTCTATACAGTTCCCTGACTGTCAGTCTCACCCTCGAGGTATATTGTCTAACCCATGTTTTTTTTAATGATTGTTCATTAACCCCATAATTGCTTTTGTTTTGATGCTTTCTCAATTGTATTTTTCGAAAACGTTTTGGCTTGAGTTGTCATTTCGTCCTTCACTGTTTGCACTCTTGTGGGCTAGGAGTTAGAACTTCTTTTTTTTTGTTTCACCGTTCACAATTTTGACTCTTACGGGCTAGGAGTATTGCGTTTTTTTTTGTTTCGCCGTTCACAGTTTATACTCTTGCGGGCCAAGAGTATTGCATTTTTTTTCGGTGTGGCTGCACTCGAGTATTATTTTTTGTTACCCAAGTTGCCTACGTACTTGCAAAAGAATTATCGAATCACTTTTACAAGATCAAGCCAATGTAGTTCAAGTTCACATATATTTTCTTTCAACATATGCAGTTTATCCTCTTGCTTAGGAGTTTCGTTTTTTTTTTTGCTTGCTTGCAGTTTATACTCTTGCTTAGGAGATTCATTTTTATTTTCTTGCAGTTTATACTCTTGCTTAGGAGATAGTTTTTTTTTGTTTTTTTATGCGCCATTTATACTCTTGCTTGGGAGTTTTTCTTTTGTTTCGTTTGGTATGCAGTTTATACTCTTGCTTAGGAGTTAGAATTTTTGACTTGCAGTTTACCCTCTTGCTTAGGAGGATTTCTTTTGTTTGTATCCCTGAGGTTTTGTTTCCATGCCCCCCCTAGATCTTTCACTTGGAATAATTTTCACAATCATGACGCCGACGGATCCTCTATTGATGCGTCAGATGAGTCTGATTCATTTTCATGACAAGCAATTGTAAGCTCCATGTCGTGCGCTTTACTTGCTAGTTCTTGAAATGTTTTGGGTTTGATCCCTTGCAAGATGTAGGTCAAATCCCAATGCATGCCTTGGATGCACATTTCGACTGCAGAAGTTTCTGACAAATGATCTTTACATTGCAAGCTCAAAGCACGCCAACGATTAATGTAGTCAATGACGGGCTCATCATTCCATTGGTGAGTCTTAGTCAACTCAACCATGCTGACAATACGTCGAGTGCTATAGAACCTGTTTAGGAACTATGCCTCCATTTGATCCCAACTATTGATGGATTGTGAGGGTTGATTTGTGTTCCAATCAAAGGCCATCCCTTTAAGAGAACGTACAAATTGTTTGACGAGGAAATCGTCTGTGGTACCAGCATTGTTGCATGTTTCTACAAAGTGACACTAGTGGAAAAAAACGCAAGGGCTGCGGTGCAAGGGCTGCGGTTTATTGCAAAACGCAGCCCTTAAGAGTGAAGGGCTGCGGTTAGCATGAAAACCGCAGCCCTGTAGTAATAAAGGGCTGCGGTTTTGGGCTTAACCGACCCTTTAGTGAAGGGCTGCGGTCCATATTAAAACCGCAGCCTTTTCACTTACGTCGCGTTTCCCCAAATACTAAAACCCCAACTTTTCCCCTCTTTCCTCGGTCCCCGATTTTTCCTCCTCCTCACCTAATCAAACCCCCTCCTTCTTCGCGGCTCATTTCCCCAGCCCTTCTCTCTCTTCTTCGCAGCTCATTTCCCCTCCGCTGCCGTTCGCCCACTGGAGTGAAAAACATATCGCCGGGCTCCCAAGGCGGTTTCGGTCAATCGAAAGAATTCCTAGATCTCGTAAAATCAATCGGCGGAAGAAGACCGCATCGTTCTTCACGAGATCGAAACCCTAAAACGCCGAATCATCGAACCAGACATACCTAAACGCAAGATGAAGGATTTTATAATTCGCCTCGTCAAAGTTGATGGATTGGTGATGCAATTCGGAGTGACGGCGGTTTCCATGGCGGGACCCGCTGCTGGATTTACAGAGAACTCGTGAATTGGAGAAGGTTTGGTGTTTTTTTTATTTATTCTTGATCATCTTTTTCAAGTTGCAATTCTCGTTTTTTATACCTTGGTTTAAAGATTGTTGCTTGTTTGATTACCAGTTTTTGGTTGAATCTGGTCCGTATGAAAGCGAAGACGAGATCGCTAAGAGGGAGGCGGTTTTGGCTCGCCTTAGAGAGGTACATGAATTATCCACTTTGGATTGAAGTTATTTGTTTTTTTTGACATGAATTGAATGCGCAATTGTGTCCATATTCGAGCTCAGGCTGTGGATTGATTATTTTTTCGCCGTCATATAAAAAGAGGATCTTAAGATTATATGGAAAGAATTGGATTGAGGGGTGTATATGATTGGACATCACTGTATTTGGGTTAGATTGTGCAAATTAAATTGATACTTTTGTTCTCGCTATCATTCGCCCAAGCATCTTTATGATCGAAGCTTTATAGATGTTTATCTTGTATTTCTGCCCGCATTGAATTACATGTGGCATTAAAAGTTCAAGTATGACTCATGATGATAGTATTCTCCTTAAACGTATTGGTTACTTGACTCATCGATTTGTGAATTTACATAAACTTTTGTGCTTTTATTGGTTTAATATAAAAGGGTGGTAATTGTCTTTGGCTTTTCTTAATATGAACCTTGAGTATTCTTATTCATACTTGATTTGCTGTTTATATAATGATGTTCGGCATTGTCTATTGTCTGTCTATGGGAGTATTTGTTAAGGACGGGTGTTAACTTCTCTAGCCCTCTCATTGTTTTCGGTTAACGAGTGCATTGTCCGTCTGTTAACTCTTGACATCCTCTTCTTCACCCCGTGTTATATGAAAGGTTGTTGTTGGTGGTTGTTGTTGTTTGTTGTTGTTGGTTGTTGTTGTTGGTTGTTGTTTGTTGTTGTTGTTTAGTGATTTAGCTGAAATATGAATCTGAGTTTTAATTTGATTGCGGTGATGTTTATCATTTTTCATGAATGTTGTATTATTAGTGGCTACGTTGTGTTGTTGTTCGTTGTTATTGTTGTGGGTGTTGTAAGCTTTGCTACTTATCAAGAGTCTTGCTTATTTTTTGGGGTTTGGCTCTTCGTTTGTAACGTGCATCTCGGTGTTTTGAGTTTCACTTCCCTCCCTACACTTGAATATGCTATGAAATGTTGGTGTGCTTAAGTAAAAGATTTGCAATTAGCAAGAAGAAATAATGAATTGTGAAGGATGCTAGGTTGGTAAATTTAGTTTCACTTCCCTCTACTCTTGAATGTGCTTTGAAATATTGGTGCGCTTAAGTAAAAACATTCGCATAGCACGAAGAAATCGTGAAAGGTAAAGGTTGCCGGGTTTGATAAATGGAGATCCAACCTTTTGAACCACAAATCGTTTACGCAAACGGATTCTTATTTATATCTAGCATCCGCATCTAACCAAATTCTTGAAAAATCCAAAGTCATTGGTTTCAATTGAACCTAATACCGAGAAATGTTCCTCCTTCTTTCCCTTATATTTCTATTTTTTTGCAAAGTCTTTGTATATGTATCTCTCATATATTATTTGCTCGTCTTTGTCCTGAGTGGTTGGAGAACTCCATGGTGATCGTATTTGGTTGCTTGCGGGGTGGTAGTAAACTATGACTTTCCTACGAGAATTGAGTCACCGTTTTAAGCCCCCCCCTTGCTACACCCTCACCCTGCCCGGCACCCCCTGCGCCCCTGCACCCCTGCCCCCCTGCTTCACCCCCAACCGCCCAGAACACCCCCACCCCGGCCCGGCACCCCCTGCCGCCCGCACCCCTGTCCCCTGCTACACCCACGCCCCAGCCCCCATCGCCGGCGGCACCCCTGCTCCCCCTGTTGCCCCCCTTGCTACACCCTCACCCCGCCCCCTGCTACACCCCTGACCCTCCACCGCCAAAGACGACCCCAGGCTCCCCTGCTACACCCCCACCCCCTAATCGCCCAAGCGACACCCCCCCCCGGCGCCCCCTCGCGCCTGCACCCCGCCCCCTGCTACACCCCCACCCCCACCGCCCGGCAGCACCCCTCGTCTCCCCCTGCTACACCCTCACCTTGTCCCTGCTACACCTTGACCCCCCCACCGCCCGACACCCCCCTGCTCCCCCGCTACACCCTCACCCCCGCCCCCTGCTACACCCCTGACCTTAATTTAAATTTCATTCTTAATTTTTGCTTCCCATTATTTGTCTCCCTCTCCTTCCCCATTCGGCTCCTTCATCTTCTTCACTCTTATTGTTCAATCATCATCATAATTGGTTATGATTTTGGGGTTTCGATTCTATCACAATTGGTTATGATTTTTATCTGTTTTGTTAAAGGTGTTCATTAATTTGTTAATTGATTCTTCCTTTTTTTAGTTCCATGAAATACCTAATTGTTCCTCTCATTTTTCTCTTCCCTTTTATGAATTTTTTCATCGGATGCTTAAAGATCTTGCATTTGTTGACGTTATTGCCAAGGATAAGACCGACCGTGTACTCGATCTCGAGACCATCTCATCCTTCTATTTATCCCCCTTCTATTAACTTATCTTAGAATTCTTTTTCCGATTATGTTTTAGAAATTAGAACCATCCTATCCGAAGTTGATTGTTCGAGGATGAACCTTATTTATCCCCCTTTTCCCCTTAGTTGAAGATGATTGTTCGAGGAATTAGTATGGGCATTGTAGCCCCTTTGGGATCATGGTGTTGGTTTTATTGAATCTTTTTGGCATTGATTGATTGTTTCATGCATAAAGTTGGTGAATATTAGTTAGTTAATGATTTTTGTGGGATTTCTTGGCCTACTATGCATCTAAGTGGTTATTTTAGGACTTCAATTGCTTGATCCATGGATAATAAAGTGGTTACGGCTTGATATTTGTGTGTTTTGATGGCCTAATAAGCAATTAAGTGGATGTTTTCATGGTTTTTTGTCTCTTGATTCATGCAAAAACATGATTGTATAATGTAATCTTATGCATTTAGTGTCATCAAATGTAATTTGACAAACTATTATAATCATCTAAGTTTGTTGATTCATTTTCAACTACATTTGGGGTAAGTAGAGAACATTTTTTTTTGTTTAATCATGTAAAAAACTCGGTTATGGGAGATTAGAACAAACATAACAATTAATTATGGACAAAAAGAGTAAAGGTATATAGTAGTGCATAAAATAGTTGTAAACTCACTTTTGGGAGCGGCTCGTCTAGCGCTAAATCCGCAAATTTGTTAAAAAGAATTAGCACTTTGGGTATGATGGTCGGTCATCCCACGGGAGGGTTGATTTAATATCGGTGAAGTCTCTTGAGAAGTTTTGGTTCCAATTTCAAGTGTTTGTATTTTAGACATGTTTCTAAAGGTTATTTTGCTTGAGAAAGGTCTAATGTAGTGTTTGTGCTTTATTTAGGCTTTGTTGGATTTTGTAATTATGTGGAGTATGAAACATGTAGTCATTGTTTCGTACCTCAAGAATGAATCTACTAGTTTGCAAATCCCAATTGAGAGTGTGTACAACTTGCTTTTATTCAAAGTCGGTGTTATTTTGATGGTTTTTCATCTCATATTC
Source organism: Beta corolliflora (assembly GCA_947648045.1). Classification (NCBI taxonomy): domain Eukaryota; kingdom Viridiplantae; phylum Streptophyta; class Magnoliopsida; order Caryophyllales; family Amaranthaceae; genus Beta; species Beta corolliflora. Next base: position 679,728 of record CANSZD010001237.1, read on the forward strand.
TTTGTTCTAGTTTTCTTTTTTGGGGTGTTTCCATTACAATATCTACTTTCTCACTTTGGTTTGGTTGGATTTAACCCTACATGTTTTATATTCTTCTTTGTCTCTCGTAAAATGTTCCCTTCGTAAGTGCCGATTATATTGTCGATTCTATGTTCATACCGACCCCCCAGTAGCCCCCCCCCTCACCGACCCCCTGCAATCCCCCTCCCCGACCCCCCGCAAGCCCCCCCCTCACCCCCGCAATCCCCCCCACCGACCCCCTGCAATCCCCCCCAGCGACCCCTGCAATCCCATGACCCCCTGCGGCCCCGCCCCCTCACGCGACCCCCTGCAGTCCCCCCTCACCGACCCCCCCGCACCCCCCCTCACTGACCCCCTGCACCCCCCTCACCGACCCCCTGCAGCCCCCCCCTCATCGACCTCCCGCAACCCCACCCCCTCACCGACCCCCTGCGGCCCACCCCCTCCCCGACCCCCTGCAATCTCCCCCCTCACTAACCCCCGCACACCCCCCTCACCGACCCCCTGCAGCCCCACCCTCCTCACCGACCCCCTGCGGCCCCACCCCCCTCACCGACCCTCTGCAATCCCCCCTCCCGACCCCCGCAAGCCCCCCCTCACCCCCTGCAATCCCCCCCACCGACCCCCTGCAATCCCCCCCCACCGACCCCCTGGGCCCACCCCCCCTCATTGACCCCCGCAAGCCCCCCCTCGACCCCCCCCAATCCCCCCACCGACCCCCCTGCCACCCCCCCGATTTACCAATGATTTTTGTTTATTATAGTTCCGGTTTTGGTCGCTTATTGGTTGATTTTCCTGTTATTTACTTGAGTTATTGGTGGCCAACGCGAACATAGACCCGATTGCGATGGCAAGCGTAAATTTTATTTATTTTAGCTTTGAAACCGTATACTCGTGATGCATTGGCAAAATCTATCTATTCTTGCTTGTTTAATTAGCTTGTAGAACAAATATGGTTTTGAATCATTTGATGTATGTTTTTATTCATTTATTTATTCATTCGGAGTTTACATTGTTATATTTTGTATTCCATTTCACCTCTTTAACTATCTTCAATATTCATCTTGTACACCCTTGTTTCGGAAAAATAGCTTTGAGCGGTTACGCATCAATTATGCGAATGAGAGATTGCGCTGACACTTCAATCGTCATTTATTCAAATTAGAGCAGAGGTAAGTTTGTTAGGAAAGTTTGAAATTTAAATTTACGAGACTATAGCGCATCCTTATAGAATTCAAGATGTATAACATGGCCATGTGTCTTTGCTAAAGCTGCGATTGTTTTGGAAAGTTTTCCAGCTATAATACTTGCTTAAAGTTTTGTACGTGAGTACTTAATTTTTGTCGTTTACTTGTGATATGTTTCAATAATTTTTATGGTGGGACACTTGCTACTTGTTTCGGGTTATGTATGACACAACAAGGTTTTAGGAGAAGAACAGAGACCGATGCATTTTGGCTCTGTTCAACTTTTGTCTTCTTGTGAGACTTTCCTTCCTCGAAATTTGCTTCAAGTATCTTTAGTACAGTCCAAAAAAAACCGTTGTTGGTCCCTTATTCAAGTCTAGGGGAGCCGATTCACAAAAGTTGAGTGTTGCCACAAAATTTAAGGTATATGTGATGCCGTTTGCTTTATATTTAATATATGGATGTGAAGGTTGGTAATCAGTTTTGCGATATCAAAGCTACCAAGCACTAAGTGGTTGTTGGTTGTTTATTGGTTTAGTTAAGCTCTTGTGCGGTTGCACCTCAAACAATTTGAAAATTTTGCATCTAAGAATTTGTGAAGAAGAAAAAAGATATGGATGGGTCAGCACAAGAGGATCTTTGCTCCTTAAGAAGAGAAAATATGAAGCTATCAAATTGAATTTAGTTGGAGTACCATATTTTTGTAACTTCCTATATATTTGTAATGAAAAATGATACTTTTCTATATATATAATTGTTTGGGGGTCATTTTTGGGCTAAAAAATGGAAAAAAAAAAAAAAAAAAATTTTTATTTTTTTTTGGGTCACAAAGGTCGCGGTTCGGGCAAAAACATGACCCTTGGTTGGTTAAGGGTGCGGTTAAGGGCAAAAACCGCACCCTTAGTGAGTTAAGGGCTGCGGTTTTGCCCTTAACCGCGACCCTTAACCAACCAAGGGCTGCGGTTTTTGCCCGACCGGCATCCTTAACGAGCTAAGGGCTGCGGTTAGAAACCATGCCTCTTCCTAATTGCCAAGGGCGCTAGTCTAATGGCTGCGGTCAAAAAACGCAGCCCTTGGGCCCCTTTTGACCGCAGCCCTTGGGCTTTTTTCCTCTAGTGTGAGCAATGTGTTGCTTAGGATTTCCTTTCCCATCGAATTGTTGAAATTTTGGGGGATGGTAGCCAAAAGGCATCTCGCAACTTGTCAATTCTCTTCGTATAAGGCTTCACATAGCGATGATCGCCTTGAGAACTTTCTCCAAGTTGATTCTTGACCACACGAGCTATCAACAATTCGAGTTGTCGAGTCGTTGGCGGATGGTGAGGGTTGTCACCACTCTCGCCTCGCTTGCATCACCACTTTGGCTTGATGATGTGTCGCCCGGGATTCTACTAAGCTTCTCATTGAGGGCGACAATTTGCTCGTTTTGGAGTTTGATACGAGCATCCTTTTCCTCTCAGTCCTTCATCAATTTCTGGAGTAAGATGTTCATTTCAGCGAGTTGTTCCTCAACTGTTTTAACAGAGGTCACCATAACAGAAGCAGTGACAACATCTTTCTTCATTCTTTTGGTGTGAAAACCAAGACTCGTGTCTTCCATAAAGTCACCTAACGTTATAGATTTTCGCGGAGTGTCGGCGACGTTTCAGAGATCGAAAAATGTTCTTCCTCGATGCCATTTCTCAGATTTGTTGTTGATAACGAAACAGAGATGAGAGGTAGAGATAGTCCCACCGAGCGTGCCACAAATTTCGAGTCAAAATAAATAAGACAAGAAACAAAGTAACAAAGAAATTATATTTCAATAAATGTATTGTAACACCCGACCCATACGGAGTCGAGTATATCGTCACCAATGCGCATCCGGGGCCAACAAGCGTCCTCAATAACCAACACAAGTTCTTCCGCCGCATTTTGTCCTCACTCATGCGCACCCCCGAGAAACTTCCCAGAGGTCACCCATCTCGGACTACTCCCGACCAAGCACGCTTAATCGTGGAGTAACTAAGGAAATGAGCTCCCTAAAAGAAAGATGCATCTTGTTGGAATGAGTAGCGCCAAATCCCTTTAAAGCAATCATGAGGGGTATTACATACACCCCCACTTGAGAACAAAGAACGCCCTCGTTGCGCCTGAGGACTCCACATATTCGGCATACGGCTGTGGGTCGCCCCAGTCTGAAGACTGATCACCGGGAGACAAACGGATATTCGGTCGACGACCTCTGGGTCGCTCCTTATGACAATGCGGCCCCTGAATCCTCCCCCACTAGGCGCTTGAGGACTCCTAATATTCGGCCGCGACGGCCTTAGGGTCGCCCCAACACGCGGTCGTAGGGTTGCTCGATACCATTTGTAACACCCGACCCATACGGAGTCGAGTATATCGTCACCAATGCGCATCCAGGGCCAACAATCGTCTCAATAATCAACACAAGTTCTTCCGCCGCATTTTGTCCTCACTCATGCGCACCCCGAGAAACTTCCCGAGGAGGTCACCCATCCTCGGACTACTCCCAGCCCAAGCACACTTAAGCGTGGAGTAACTAAGGAAATGAGCTCCCTAAAAGAAAGATGCATCTTGTTGGAATGAGTAGCCTGCCAAATCCCTTTAAAGCAATCATGAGGGGTATTACATGTATTGAGTACAATCTCTGTAAACAGTTTATAATGAAAATAAACTAAGTCCTCTGATTCTGTTCCGTAGCTTGAGAGTGACACGTGTTGATGTCGACGTGGAGTTGAGTGTAGACTGACGTTTTGTCAACGTCAACCTGAGTTTGAGTTTTGTTTGGGTGTATTCGAATGAGGGCTGACGAAAGCTTGAATCTCAGTCGAAATTGTTTGAGTGTATCTGAATAGTCGGCACGGATTTGATGTGCTTGTTGACTATTTGCAGAGAGAATTCCAAGAGAATTTTATGTGCTCTTGAGAATAATAATTTTCTGGTCTCCTCAAGTAAAGGAGATGAGGTCTATTTATAGAGAATGGAGATCCCTTCATGGACTTGGTAGCTTATGGGTTTGGTCCCGTTTATATATGACTTGGAAGTCCTTTTTTTACCTTTGCCATTTGACCATCTTATTTGGACTAGTAATATGGACTGGCCCAAATATTTTACAACCCAAATTATATTTGTTTAATTTGGATAGGACTAAATTAATTAAATTGGGCTAATTATATTTATTTTAGCTCAATAATAATTAATTTACTTTAATATAGAACACTAATAAATTTTTAGTGTCTACACATATCATTCAAATACGCAGAGCAACAATTGTTCTTTATTATAAATGAATAACCTTCGGAATCCAAAACAGGAATCGAAATAATGTTCTTTGTGATAGCAGGAACATAATAACAATTATTAAGTTCTAAAACTAATCCTGAAGGTAAAAATAGACTATATACTCTCATTGCCAATGTAGCAACTCGTGCTCCATTGCCAACGCGAAGATCTATTTCTCCCTTTCCCAATGTTCTACTTCTTTTGAGGCCTTGCATATTACAAATAATGTGCGAACCACAAGCGGTATCAAGTACCCAAGAAGCAGAAGTTGCTAAGTTAACTTCTATAACATACATATTTGAACTAGAAACTCCTTTCTTTTGATCCTTCAGATACTTGGGGCAACTACTTTTCCAATGACCAACCTTGTTACAGGTGTAACAATAGTGCTCATCAGCAACTTTTGGTTTTGGTGTAGTCTTTTACTTTTTAGAAGTTTCAGACTTGGCAACTTATTTGCTTTCGTCCTTCTTAATAGCAATCCCAATCCTATTGAGTGATTGCCCTTCACTAACCATAAGAACATCCTGATCATATTCTTTTCTAGGCTGGTTAGGGATGTTTCGCTCAATCTGAGTTAGCCTTTCATGCATCTCTTGCATCGTTGCTTCCTCTCCTTGCATGTGAAAGTCTTTGAACTTTTGAGTTCTGAGAACGATTCCCATATCCCTTTCACTTGCAATGAAACGATCAGCATTCAATTTGTCCTTCGAAAGGACGGAGCGCAAATTACAAGTAGAATTGTTGGTGTTGATATTGTTGTTACTAGACATAATTACTACAACAAATAATAAAACAAGATTCAATCAATGTTTATCAAGAAAGCAATAATCAAACAAATTTTAATTACTACTACCCTTTATTCAAAATGAAAGTCCCCATTGAATAAAGAAATAACCAAGATCCCCTCCCACTACAATCAAACGGACTTTGGTCCTGCCTTCAATTTATAGTAGTTGAGGTAAGTAAACACTTTACTAATTATAACTAATTATAATTCTTGGTAGACAGGTTAACAACTCTTTGTTTGTTCCTATCTCTTAGCTTCAAAATCCAAAACTTTGTCTTTTGATGATTTTGTTGAGTTAAACCAAACATTAACATGTAAGTTTCAAAAAAACCTACCCTACTATCCCCGGAAGTATAAGCAACCCCCTGCTTTGGCAGAACCTATTACTCATGATCTAAGGCTTTATAGGTGTTGTTTGGAAAAGCAATTAAACTCAATATTACTTTTGGGGACCTAAGTTTACTAATATGGTCAATTAATAGTGAACACATGAATCAATAAACCACAAACAAACTTAGAAGCAAGTATTTAAACAAAATAAATGCAAGAAAATTATAAAAGCAATAATTAAATGATCTAGTATGGCCCCTATACTTAGGAAAATAACTAATCTTCATGAATCATCCCTTGAATCTCCATGGATCACCATCCTTGAAACTCCTTGGATACTCATGCTTGATTACATAATTTGAATTAAATAAATAACGAAAATTTAAAGTTACAAAAATACAAACGATTTGCAGATCGTATTTAATTTACATTCAAATATAACGATTCGCAGATCGTATTTACTATCCTAATTTGGGTCATACTAGTCATAACATGCAAAATATAATATCATACATATTACATTAAACATACATGCATTTATAATATCATAATAAAATAATCACAAATTATTTACTTATTAACAATTAATAAGCAAATAAAACTTTCCAAAACAATTACAAAACTTAACAAATTTAAGCTAGAATTTAATTAGGAAACTTTATTATTTTAATTCAATTACTTATTTAAATATGGCAATAATCAAAATTATTCACAAATTTGCAAAATAGGAAACTTTTTGGATTTATGCTCAACTTTGGAAAATCAAATTTTCCTAAAAACTTTTTTTTTTTAATAAAAGGTTGACTTGTTGACCGTTGACCCAGCAAGACAAAGTTGCCAGGTCAACCAACCAAGAACACGCTGCACCAAAAAACGCAGCACCACACACATCACCGCACACCAAGACTCACTGGTTTCCTCCAGCGGTCACGACACCAGCCCGCAGCCTAAGGCCGCCGGCCAGTCGATGCCGCGTTTACCCGGACCCGCCGATCATCCTCAGCCGCCAGCAGGGCCGACATCAACGCCGACCAAAACAGCTAGCAAGGTCGACCGCTCGCGCCGACCAACCCAGCCAGCAAGGCCGACAGGTCGCGTCGTCCCTCCCCGCCACTTTCCGGTCCTTTTCTGCCAGCCACCGTGGCTCCACCGTCACCGATGGGCCACCCAACCATGGTTGGCTTTCCCTTTGAATTTTGTAACAATTTACCAAAATTCAATTTAATCTTTAATTAACAATTAATTTAAAGATTTAGGATTTAATTAGGTTTTAATAATCCGAAAATTATGGCAAAATTTTTGAATCAATCAACAAATCTTAAACAAATTTTTAGGTTTGTTGAGTTTAGATTTGAATGCATAATCTTTATTAAACAATAAATCTAACAAGAATTCAAAATTTAGGGCAAAAATCAAATTATATCCAAAAAATTCAGAAAATTAACAATTCAAATCTGAAAAATCCGAAAATAATTATTTGGGTGATCTAATGAATTATCACAACAAATAAAATCAAATATTTTAATTGTTATCCTTAAAATTAATGAATAATCAAATTAAACATAAAATTTAACCAAAATTCATTAATAATATTATAAAATTCGAAAATTAATGGAAAAATAATCAAATTATTTTCAGTCATCATATTATTCTAGATCTATGTGGGTGATGAATATTAGATTTAATTAATAAGTAAAAAATCAAATCTTTCAATTGTTAACAAATTATTTCAATGATTAATCAAATTAATCATTAAATAATTTTAAATCTAATAAATTATGTATATAAAAATCCGAAAATTAGGAGTGAATTATAAATTATTTTGAGCATAAATCACAAATAAATCTATTAATTACAATTTCGAATCAATTAATATCAAATATCAATTATGCAAATTCAAGCCATAAATAAATCATCCCTTAATTGAATAAAAATAATAACTTTGCATACAATTACATGATCATATGAATATTATGAATTAGGCAAAACTGATACCACTGTAGGAATATATAGATGCATATAGCGGAATTTCAGGAAACAATTTCCTAACATCTATCATAGGATCGCAAACATAATCAAACATATGAATCATTCAATAGGGATTAAATATCAAACCTTTGTAGCGTGATTTTCCTGTTGTATGCAAGCTTTGAAGATCCGAGAGCCCCAAGTGTTGCTCCTCTAATCAGTCCACGAGCACCATTTGAACACCAACGTCTACTAGAACGGAAGAGAAGAAAATCTCTTGCTTTTGATGGTATAGGCACCGGTTTAGAGGGAATAGATTTGGGTTTCAATTCTCTCTCTCTCTCTTTTGAAAAGAAATTGATTAATGAATTAATCACCTAAACCCTAATATTATATCCTATATATAATAGAAGAGTCATAGGCTAGTTAGAAGAACTAATTCTCCTCCTATTCCCCTTTGGACCAGCCCAACCCTAATCCTAAATGGATTTGGATTGCTTTGTCCAACTTGTGGTACAATGTGTGACCTCATAGGATTAATATATTTTAGTTATAGGCCCAATCAATATTGTCCTATTAATCATATTTATTCTCTAGCAAGAAAATAAGATTACTAAAATAATTAACTATATTATCTTCATAATATTATTCCTATTTATATTTAGTAATTGCCGGGATGTCTAAGGACATATTCCTTCAGCGACGATAAACTCATCGCACCTTCGAAGGCCTTGCTTAGCAAGGGTGTCTGCAACCACATTTGACTCCCGACCCCGGTGTATGATTTCAATTCCCAAACCCGAGCTCATACAATGGCGGATGAAGTTAATGATGAAATTGAGATTCCAAGGACCATTCACTCCACTAGAGCACCATTTAATAACCGCATTTGCCGAGTCCGACTCTATAATAAGCCGATGGAGCCTAAGATTATCATCATGAGCCATGAAAATTTCTATTGCCCTATGAATAGCCAGAACCTCCGCATGATTTATCTCAACATAGGAGATTGGGCTAAAGAAGATGCAAATGAATTTACCATCATGCATGGTCCCTAAGGACACCCACTATGGATGATTTGATTCGAGTGGAGAAAGAGAGGCATCCACATTCCATTTCAAGGTGGCAGCGGGAGGTGGCATATGATCCATAGCTTATTTCAAATGTTTACTACAATAATCCATATGCCAAACTTAATACACCGTGTTATTTCGGGGAGAAATACATATGATCATTTAGTTTGATGGGAGTGATGCTTAATGATGAAAATGACAATCAAGTCTCTATTGATTATGTAATGATTTGTTGTTATACATGATTGTATTTGATTTAATTCGTATAATTTGAGTGGATGAACATAGACTAGCAATTCTATTGGATAGTTCAACACTATATAAAACTTTATTACAGCAAGCCCAAAAAATTCCCCGTTGTTCGAAAATATTAAAATTGGGTTTCTCATTGGAACTTGTTGGATAGTAGTTAGTACTAGTTGCTTGTCAAACAAACAAGATGCACATGAAAGATGCCCAAGTTGCAAAATTAACTAATTCTTTTGTTTGAAGTTGCAAAATATTTGAGCTGACAGATCTAGAATAGGGTTAGTAAAACACAAACTCAAGTTTCAAGTGTAAAATAGAATTGTGCAACTGCAACGAAACCTCATTAGTTGATCGATGGTACTTTCTAACATATATATGCCAGTTTTAGACATACAAAATCTATTGAAACTAATACAAATATGCAAAAGAGGACTTAGGAGTTAGGAGTGCCACATTACTGTGTTCCTCTTCATCCCTAGGCCCTAATTCAAATTACACTATAGCAAACATCTAAACTTCTCCAAAAACAACAAAGCTAGATGTGCGTCACATATTACAAAGTACTTCTAGATATTTACATCTTAATATAGTAACGATAGATCACTTGACCTCTAAGCTTGAATTATTTTCTGTTGAGGGCAAGTAATCCTAAATACATGCTCTTCCCCGGTACATTTATCCACCTTTACTATCCATTTACTCCTCTTTCCATTATAACTTGATCTAAAATCATGACGTTTAGGCACTTTGCTTACCAATAACCCTTCTCCAATGGGTAAAAAATGCCCACCTAATTCATTACTCGAGGGCACTAAATGTTGGGCATTGTACCCTACAACTATCCCTCCCTTTTGAGCAGTTTTAAAAATCACTTCGTGACCGTTGATATTGCAATCAACGGTCACGAAATCTGCACCCTTATACTCATTACTCAACAAGGAGAGTGCATCACCAGTCACAAATTCTATACGGTTTACATAACGTGACAACTCAAATTTCGACGTGTGTAGCTCTTTTGGGCCGGGCAAGATGCAAACAACCCGTCCGCCGGTCTGGTGGGCTGCAGCCACCAAGGCTAAGGTATTTGGGCCTGCAGTGGACCCACAAACCTCCACCATGAGTTGAGCATTGTTTCCCCCTGCTAGGGCTGATATGAACTCTGCTACATCAGGCTCTTTGCCTCTTTTACCCTACAAAAATTAACCATAATAAAGATTAATCACATGTATAACAACTCAATATTAATCAAAAATATTACAAGAACCAAAATAATTAATCTTATAATATACTACATACTCACCATTTTTATGGTTCTAAGGTAAGCTCTAGTAGCATTTTCAGCTGACCAATGAGACATTTTTGGTCTAAATTGCAATAGAATATGTTTATGTAGCTTTTATTTATATGCGTAGTTAGCTTGAATGAGTGAAGTTCTTGAAGACAAAAGATTGGTATATATATACCAAGAAAAAGAGGCATGGATTTGGGAAGCAACTGAGGCAGGTTCTTCTTTGCAAATTATTAAAAAACGACATGGTCTTAGTCGCCCTTAGCTTCTTACCAACTAACGTGCTGACCAATAGTATTTTGTTTTAGTATACTAATAAATGTTTAGTACTACTCCCTACTGCAACGTAAATTTTGTGAGGATATTTTTTTTCTTGGGGTGGCGGATCAATAATAATTACTAGTAGTTGATTAATAATAATTGTTATATTGTTGTAACACTTTATAGTTATCCATGAGTAAATTTCACTCAATAATATATACTAATATATTAAAAGGCGTGCCTAAACAAGGAACGGCGCGCCTAAACAACGAACGGCGCCACGCGACGCTTTCCCTATGGAATTATACTCCATGTAATCCACAACAATAAAAAAAATTAGAAATTGCGTAGTATAGGGTTTGATCCGAGACCTCAAGAACATATACTAAAGTCTTAACCACTAGACCAAATAACATTTAGTGTTATCATCTTAAAGTATAATATTAATAAATGAAAATTTTCCTTACCCGAGGCGTAACCAAGACCTAATAACTAGTTTTTTAATAATAATTGTTATATTGTTGTAACACTTTATAGTTATCCATGAGTAAATTTCACTCAATAATATATACTAATATATTAAAAGGCGTGCCTAAACAAGGAACGGCGCGCCTAAACAAGGAACGGCGCCACGTGACGCTCTCCCTATGGGAATTATACTCCATGTAATCCACAACAATAAAAAAAATTAGAAATTGCGTAGTATAGGGTTTGATCCGAGACCTCAAGAACATATACTAAAGTCTTAACCACTAGACCAAATAACATTTAGTGTTATCATCTTAAAGTATAATATTAATAAATGAAAATTTTCCTTACCCGAGGCGTAACCAGGACCTAATAACTAGTTTTTTATTAAAAGTTGATTTTTTTAAAATACTCTTTCCTTACACAATCTTTATTACTAGGGATACAAGTCAATTGTAAAACATAATAATTTTATGAAATGTGACAATCTTTATGAACATTCATGGTTTTGGACTGATATCTAAAGACAATATTATAAGTTATATATTTTTCTAATGTAATCAAAACAAAATATGCCCATTTTTGAAGTCAAACTATATTAAACTTCCTTCTTTGGTCTTATATTGATAAAGCTTATTTCATTTGGCCCCTTATAAAACTCCCTAATTTGATCCAATTAATTAACAACAAACACATTATGCCTAACTATGTTGAGTATTTGGTATATCTTTTTAATTTATTAGGTTAGAGAAATACAAATTTAAGTGTAAACTTTTTCATAAGTCGAGTTTATATCTATATTCGGTAATCCCTCCATTCTTTTTAGTTCCTCCTATTTAAAATCTTTTTGAGAGACAAAAAGTCGAAATAGGAAGAACAAATAGGAATGCAAGGAGCAACTGTTACTTCTTTTTTTTCCTTAATTTAATATGTCGATGTCTAATATAATAATTTGCAAGTTTGCTAAATAGTACTCTCTGATACAAATCTAGCAATCTATTTTCTATAATTTTTTATTATTCTTTCCAGAAAAAAAGAAGAAAGAATAAAGAGTTCCAGATGTCTACATACACATCTAGGCAAACCCCGCAGCCTCAGCTTTTAACATTGGATTGGCTTCAGTATTCATAGCCGAAGCAACAGCTCTGCATCGTGGTATTCTTCTTGCCCTCCAGCACCAAATTCAACACATCTTCATCGAGGGCGACAATCTTATGGTCATCAATGCAGTAAAAGGTCTTTGGCCGCCCCCTGGCAAATCTCCAATATCATCCAAGACATCCACCACCTCCTCCAGCAGTTCCAGTCATGGGAAATTCGTCACGTCTTCAGAGAAGCAAACAAGGCAGCAGATTGGATAGCTAATAATGTTGGTCATTTAGTAGATAATCATTTTTTTATTGTTGATTGTACTTCTTCAGCTCTACATCATATCCTTGTAACTGATAAGGTAGGAGCTCCCCTCGTGCGGAGGGTATCATAACCTTCTTTCTTCTTACCTTATTAAAAAAAAAATAGACCATAGTACATTACTCAAGTGAGCATGAAGAACAACTCCATAGAGGCATAGAGCACAGGTAGAACATGTCGCCAACTAAACTCTTAAATGATGCTGCAAAATTGTCATTCTAATCTTGATATTAACTAGGACCACATAAATAACTATTTTGTAACCTTCATAGATGCTGGATTACTTAAGTTATAAATTTAGTCAAATTATGATATCAAAAGTACATAATTATTGTTAAATTTATGTTAAATTTTCTTTGGCAGTATTTTGTATACATGTTGTTCCATCGGCTACCAAATAATTCAAGGGGATTAGCTGTTATGTCCAAGACTAGACCGACCACATAAGATAATTTTATAATAGTTAATACATGTACACATATAATACTAGTTTGTTAGATTAAATAAATGTAGTATTAACAATAATCAGTAGCAGCGGTATTATTATTTGAGGGAAAGAACCAACAGAATTTGATGTCAAAATTAAAGCCACACACGATGAATTGATTTTTTATATTTAATAGCAATTTGTAAAGGCAGTATAGAATCCAACCATGGTAAAGGGTCCATAGATTTCATATTTATTGTTTTTCTGATATCATTATAAGAAATGTTTAATTTATATTTCACTCAACTAGTAATACAAACTAACAACTCTAAACAGAGACTTGCACAAGGATATACAATCTTAGGTGCAAGTTAATTTTCATAGCTGAAAAATAATAAAATAATAAAGTAAGAATATAAGTGCATACTCTTTGAACTGAAAAAATAGAACATATACCTAAATATGAGTGCAAAATCAATGCATATTCCCCTCTTACAAATTATTTCAGTCCTTATAATTTAATATATTTACTACTATTATTTAACTAGAATACCTTTCAAGGCTATGTGCTCTTTATCTCAAAGACGTAACCGGGTTTCAGTAGTTATTTATAATAAGATCTAGTCTGATAAGAATCTTCCTGTTCAGTTCTTGTAATTTCACTTAATTTTGACCATTATTTACTCATAGTTATAAGGAAAAATGTATTCATATATGATCTAATTGAATTCATCTCAGCTCATAGTTTTCAAAAATCTAATTTTAACAATTTTTGTACCAAAGATATTTTTTAGTTTAGTAAACAAAATTAAGAAGGTATGATATGATTTGGTTTGATCTGATATAAATTTAATAATAATATGTATTCCCTCTATCTACTTTTATTAATCTACATACTTGTACTTTCAAACTTTTTACATATTTCACTTTTTGACCATCATTTCTCGTCTATAAATATGGAATAAAATCATGTGAAATCTTGTTAAATTCAACAGAACATATTTTTTTGAAATATTAAATTTTTATAATTATTACTTTAAAATTATATGGATGGTCAAAGTTGTAATTAGTAAGAAACAAAGTTAGTAATTATTATTTAAGAACATATAATTTTATACATATGATTTACATCCAATTATTCCTGTTCCTTTTTCTTTTTCTTTTTCTTTTTCTAATTTCCTTCACATCACATGACTAACTGTTGAGAAACTAGTTTTCTTTTTTCCTGTTGGGTGCAAGTTGATAATCTGGTTGTTGTATAGTACAAAGATGTCACCATGTCAATATCGAATCATGGGATGATGGGAACAAAAATCTAGTCGTATCCTCCGTTTCAAAATATATTCCCCGTTTCTTTTTGCACAGTCTACAACATATATCTTTGATCATCAATATCTTCAGTTACGTATTAATAAAAATTATAAAAAGTTTGATATGATAAAACTACACATTGAAATGAATAACAAGATTCCACATAAATATGGTTTTTTGTATATATCAATGAGAATATTTGATCAAAAACTTAAAGTTTGATCATGAAAAATGAAACAGGACCTATAGTCGAACATTTTCAGTGTCCAAACAGAAAAAGCCGGGAGCTCAAAAATTCAAAGTTAGAAATAAGTAAAAAAATCTAATGAAGGGTTGGCTCTGAGTATCAAGAAAGATGCAACATATGAGATATGCTTCCTCTTGGATATCTGCGTTGATTGTCGGGGCATCAACTTTTACTTTCCAAGTTATGGGGGTAAGTATCAGTGTGTGCATCCAGGAAAGTTCTTCAGCTTATTCAGATAATTTTCAGGCAATTGATTATTGATGTTTACTCCTATATGCTGCTCGAAAGGGTCCTAATATTTGTTTTTTTTGTAAGGAGAATTTCCTTGCAAAAAGGAGAAGAAATTGGGAATCCTTCTTATAAGGGGTGAGAGTCGAACCCCTATCACAGGGGTAGAAGGAAGGCCTCACAACCACTAGATCAACCTTAATTCTCAAATTTCTCCTCCTTCTGCAAGGAAATTCTCCTTACCACAAAAAAAAAAGTCCTAATACTTGCAGGAAGTTAGAAGTAGAAATATAAAATGCTTGCTCAGTTTTTAAATAGATGTATTATATTAATTTTGTACACTTGTTGACGCACAATTTTGACCATTAATATCTTTAAAAAATTTAATATATTGAAAATATACATTTGAGATTAAATTAACAATGATTAAAATAATGTTATTTATCTTTGTGAATTAATATTTTCAAAGTTGATATTCAAATAGTGTAAAAATTCAATATGATAGATCTATTAAGAAGTAGACAATATAATAATTAAGAATTAACTATGAAAACTGGTAACAACTTTAAAAATAGACAAATAATGCTTAAAGCTATCAATATTAGCTTTTCTATTGTTTTCTTTATTAATTATCTACCACCTTTGTTTCCGACTTTTATCTTTATAAGTTAACATTTTATAAATTAATATGCAAATCAACATGATAAAAGAAACGGACAAAATAACAATTAAGAATTAACCATCAAAACTAGTAACATCGGTAGAAATAGTGCTTAAAACTATCAACATTAGTTTTTCTATTGTTATTTTTGTTATCTCCCACCTCTGTTTCTAGAAGATGGTTATACTTTCACTTTTCACGCATGTCAATACAAAACTTCGAGCAATAACATCTGTAATTATGTATTTGCAAAAATTATAAATAGATATTACTCCCTCCGTCCCATAATATAGTGTTTGTTTATCTTTTACACGGTTTTCAAGACGCACCTTTGACCTTCGATCTCGTCAATTCCTTATTAATAAAAAAATATAAAAAGTTGATATTATGAAACTACATATTGAGGCGTATCTAACAAGATCCCACATGAGTATGTTTTCTTCTATATATAAATGAGAATATTTTGTCAAAATTTTTAAAATTTTACCCCGCCTAAAATGAAACAAGCATTATATTATAGAACACAGAAAGTATAAGATACACATTAAGATAAATCTAACAAGATCCTACATGCCTCTATTTTTCCCTACGTATAAATCAAAAACAACGGTCAAAGTAATATAAGTGAATTGTAAGAGATGTCAAAGTCTAACAATTTTTTAGAAACAGAAGTAGTATTTTACTACGTCAACAACTAATTTTGCCAAACACTCCTATTCACTACCGCTATTTTGACCAAGGTTATTAAAATCGCGGTTTAAATCTTAAAATCTTACGATTTTACGATTCAAATATGGTAGACGATTCGATTCACGATTCTAGACGATTCTATACATTTCTTTTGACTAGCGAAAACCTCGGAAATTTAATTCAGGCTAACAAAGCAAATAATAGATATATATTGTTAGTTATTGTCAATATAGTGGGTAAACAATTTTTTAGAAACAGAAGTATAATTTTAGCACATTCAGTGAAGATTGAGTGCAATATCTTGGTTTTATGTGTTCGTAGAATCTTACGATTTTACGATTCGATTTTAAAGGTCGTTTCCGATTCAAACTAAAATCTCGATTTTAACAACATTGATTTTGACAATCAATAGCCAGCAGATGACAACCAATTCTAATACCTATTTATGTACCTTAACTAATTATATACCTGTTTTTCTACCTTAGCAAGAGTCGGGGATGTTTCTAGCAAGTGCCTCACCATAGTACTAAATAGATGAGTGTCTTTTGGTGCTAACCATTAACCAATGTTACGGAACCATGTCTTGTCATTGTATGGAGAACTCCTCATATGCGCTGTGTTAATTGACATTTTTTCCTCAGAATTAATGCACTTGCCTTTTGGTCTCACTAAGAAGACCAAGTGATGTTTTCATCAGATAATATCAATTCGTCATTAATATCAAACTATTATCCTTAGATATATAGTATTATGCAGGCGAAACTTGAGTGGTCGGTGTGAACTGTGAACCATAAGGGTGCAGAATTTCTACGACATGAACTCAATAATTTCGAATCTGCAACACTATCCTATTCACTAGTGCACATGCGGGCAGAGAATCCATTATGTCCCCATAATTATACGTATCTACTTTGTTCATTAAGATCTGCTCAATGTCAAGGGGATGAAAGCAAGTTCTTTTTTATATTTATAAGAAAATAAAGAAAAAGAAAATGATAAGGTTAAAGAAACCCTTTGAGAAAGGAGGGGAGGCAAGGAACTTAGAGCATGTGCAATGGGTAGGTTTTAGTTAGTTTAGGACAGTTAAGAGCTAGTCCTACTTAACTTTGCCATTGGGGGCCTTGGAGTTGGTTGGTCCTGACTGCCACACCAACCGAGCCTCGGATGGCGTGACATCCATGAGTAACATCGTGCCATGTGTCAAAATAATGGTCCGGTTTTTTTAAAATTTCAAACGATGCATTTAGGAGAAAGGAGAAGAGAAATAGACTGAAGTGGGACCGCGTTTGGCTAAAATGCAATGCACACAATGTCACGTAGAACCAAGAGCTTTTTATTTTTGCAATTGACAAGCGAATGACGACTCGCCACGTGGAAGGCTTTATTAAATAAAACATTTTGGATAAGAGATAGAGTATATTATGGGGTATAACAAAAGTAAAAGAGAAATAGAAAAACCAAGTAACATTAGCCCACCCATTGTGAGAAAAAAAAAAAGACGAGGCTGTGGGAAGTTAGATGAAAGTGAGGTGTAAAAATCAGGAAAGGAGAGATAATAAAAAAAATACAAAGACCAACAAAAGCTAGTACACCCACTGTAGATGCTCCTAGGTTGTGCGTGTCATCTTTGAAAAACGAATCTAAAAATTTAGAAATGAGAATACGATTATATATAGCCCATTAGACTCATAAAAAATATGCACGCTGTCCTTAACTTATATACCCTATTCATGGAACCAAGCTTGCTTGGTGGAGGTGGTGGGGAACTCACCTTGTGACTTTGAGGTCACAAGTTCGAACCCTACTACCTACTTGTGTTTGGGAGTAGGGATTCCCTTAATCCCCCTACTCTCAAGCGTTGACCTGTGTAGCTGGGCTGGCTGACCTGCGATAGGTGCTGGTCCAGTAGGATCCTTCTTCTTACCAAGGGGTTTCCAGTGGGGTCTCAAAAAAATAAAAAATAAAAAATAAATAAATATACCCTATTCATGGAAGCTCGTACATGGACTCCTGAGTCCAAGGCTCCAAGCATTGAGGTAAGGTATATTCAAAAAGCAATGCTGGGTTTTAGGGTAATAGTTTGGAGATATATAAGGGGGCGTTTGGTTTGGGGGAAACTGGAAAGGAAAAGGGAATAGAATCTCTTGATTCCCTTTTATCATGTTTGTTTTGGGGGTTTGTTTTCCCCCCTCTTTCCCCTCCTTACCCCCAAATCCCTCTAACTTGATTACCCACACCCCCCCTCCACTTTCAAATAGGGGTAAGGGAAACCCTTGACCACTTAAGTTTGACCACCCAAGTTTAACCCCACCCCCTACAAAACCACCCACCTCACCACCCTAACCACCAACCGCACCGCCACGGCCACCGCACCCCCAGAAAGACCCACCTCCACGACCGGAATCCCACCCTACCTCCACGACCGAAATCCCACCCTAGCGCTCTTGGCCACCCCTATACCCTAAAACCGCCTGGAAACCACCCACTAACCTCCAGAAAACAACCCCCATGACCACCGGACGCAGCCGCGCGAAGGGGAGGCGACGCACGCAGAGGCGCAAAGAGGAGGGGAGGTGACGCACGCCGCGCGAAGGGGGGGAGGAGGAGGCGACGCACGCCGCGCGAAGGGGGAGGGGAGGCGACGCACGCCCCGTGAAGGGGGAGGAAGGCGACGCACGCCGCGTGAAGGGGGAGGGGAGGCGACGCACGCCGCGCGGAAGGGGGGGGAGGCGACGCACGCCGTGTGAAGGGGGAGGGGGAGGCGACGTACGCCGCGCGAAGGAGGAGGGGAGAAGTGATGCACGCCGCGTGAAGGAGGAGGGGAGGCGACGCACGCCGCGCGAAGGGGATGGGGAGAACTCGCAAGCTGCGGGAAGAGGAGGGGGAGGGGGCGCCGGCGCCGACGCTAGTGGGATAGGGAGGGGGTGGTGCTATGGTGGAAGGATGGTAAGAGGAGGAAGAAAGAGATTGACATTGAAACCAACCAAACACTTAAAATCTAAGGGTTTTGCTTTCTATTCCCTCCCTACCCCTTTCTTGATTCCATTCCCTTTACCCCGTGGCAACCAAACGCCCCCTAAATGTATATAAAGGAGACCCTAACTAGTCCTACTCGGGCCCATGAGAGAGGCGAAACTCACGAAAGGAAACCCACCCTCAAGGATCCTAGAGACGAGATTATAACTTTGTAACATCTCAATCAAAGTTCAGATAGCCACTACTCCAACATACAACAATTT
Organism: Beta corolliflora; assembly: GCA_947648045.1. NCBI lineage: Eukaryota > Viridiplantae > Streptophyta > Magnoliopsida > Caryophyllales > Amaranthaceae > Beta > Beta corolliflora. The sequence goes on from CANSZD010001237.1 coordinate 698,864, forward strand.
GATATTGGCATATAGACCTGTTCATGGGCTCGGCTTGCAAGCTTGAGGAAATGGCGAGCCGAGCAGGGCCTGAAATTTCCAAATTTCGCCCACGGCCCGGCCCAGAACCGCGGGACGAGCCCGTGTTTTATGTTGTTTTTTTAGATTCTTGGCAGTTTTAAGCTAAAAAATAAAGAAAAGGGGCGTTCCACCCGCGGACCGGCCCATGGGCCATAGAGGCGGGCTCATGCCGGTGCGGGCCTGAAATAAAATTTCTTTACCGTGGCAGGCCCACGGAGCGGACAACGGGGCGGGTCAGGTCGGCCCGCGTGCTGGCCCGGCCATGCCCACCTCTATTGGCATACATACAGATTACAGCTTCTCAAAAACCATTTGCAAAATTAGTAAATTACTAATGTCATGAAATTATGCTCACTACAAGGTAAGTGCATAAAAATGGCTTACATAACAACTGGTAACCCAAATTCCAGCTTATTGATGATCAACAATAATTCCAAAACATTCTTACAACTTTTACAAGTGAAAAAAAACCTAGACATAAAATTCAGTAAGAATACCTCCACTGTGAATCAAACTGCAGAACAGAAAGGTAACACCAACCAATGCAAAACTACAAATAGATGTATATGGGCATTTTGGAGTGACCACGAACCTCTGGGCTCCAGTTTCATCGATAATTCGGGATTTAAAATTTTCTAAGTTCTACAAAGAGCTATATAGATGATCCAACTAGTCTATAGGAATCCTGACAACTTTTTTGGTTTCTTTGCCTGAAGGATCGGCAATATTTTTGTTGCCTGGCCCACTTCCCCATATACCTGCCATATGTCTGGCAGATGGAAGGAGAAACCTTTCCCGGTCTGACATCCGATCTGATCCACTGCCACTGGATCCTGCATCACCATAGAAAAGGATTCATTGCGACTCCACCTCGACAACTTGAGATATTCAATGGCTACCACAACACATCAAACGTCTTTGGAAGGAAACTATAGCTTTTGCGAACTTGTAAAAAATGCGCTTGATATCAATGAACAAGTCTTTCATACCCTTAATATATACAGTAAGTCATTTGTTCACCTCATAAGGGGATGTTCATCTTTTCCCCACTTGTTATATAACCCCCCAAAAAATAATGTAAGATCAGGTTAGAAATTTAGCCTCACTTGAATTAAGATAGCCTGACGGCCCTGACCATGCACCAATAACTGACTTCTGATGAACACTTTTATCTATTCTTAAAGATAACATGTACCAAATATCAAGGCATTCTTCAGGAAGAAAAAACATCTTCCACCACAAAAAAAATATTCTTAATCTTCTCCGTACAAAGAAATGTAACATCAAAACTTTGCCACAGTTTCACATATGAAAATAGCAGTTCATGGACAAAACTACGGAGTCATGAAAATATACATGAGACATCTGACTGATGTACAGAGCATGGTAGTTTCCACCTTACTAAAATATAACTAGATGGCAAACTGTAGTCACAGAAGGAACTTTGAGATTGAGTTTTTGAAAGTTTGGAAGGGGTAAATTATGAATCCAGAAATCAAAACCCCCGTCTATTAATGATGCTGCCATTTTTTGTATTATCATTAATGAAACGTAACAATGCAGCAACAGGGTAAAATATAGACAAGAGTAAATCCAAGGAAAGAGTTGGTTCAAACACAAGTGAAATAAAACTTGTCACCCCTACTAAAACAGTAAATACTAAACATACCTGGATCTGATGGCAGATGCTTTCCACCTTTGTCTTTCCAAGCCTCTTCAAAGCTTCCAAGTTCATCTGAAAAGGTTTTTTTTTTTTAAAAGTTCTTCTTGACAACTGACAACTAATTAGCAGATAACAGTTTATTTGCTACAGATGTAGGATGAATCTTACCCTTATTGAGATTATGCAGTGTTTGCAACATGTCCACTTTGCCATCTGAATTTAGCTTCCTAGTAACTGAATGGCCCTATAAAACAAGTTCAGAATAAATATTGCTATAACTGGAAAACTTTTCATCACTCCCTCAATGACAATTCACATATCTATTTTATCTTGGGACATTTTATTAGCTGTATGCCTCCCCCATGTGAACATTTGGCTCATGGAGTGTAACTAGAAAGGCCCAAGCAAAAACCTTGTCATGAAGTCCCCTTGATATCCTATGTGTTGCTTCGCCTGTTCTCTTGTCTGCCTCTTTGCAGTCCTCCATGATCATCTGGATGCAAGCAAAGCCTTTTCTTGGTATCAAAGACGTGAAACAAATGTCACATGCATAAAATTATGAATACTTACCCCATCGTTTCCCATTCTTCTGGTTGCTGAACTGGTGTAATACACTCCATCTACACCACCATATGTGACTTTGCAACTATGTACCTTACAGGAAGGGACCTGTGTGCCTCCAGCCTGGTTGGAGTCTGTCCTATACTTTGCTTGCTTATTATTGTCTGCCAAACATAAAAGTCGAAGGATGATATACAGCAACTACAAGAAAAGATAACACAAATTTTCAATTGTAATAATGCATATTCGATTCTTTTTTGAATTATAGAATACGAGGAGACTCTACTAATTAGATCAATCTGATTTGACACGCGTCTCCCTCGAAAAGGCTCAAGAACACAAGTGACAGAATCTTATACAGAAATATACTTGAAGGCACTTACCACTAGTTTCATCATCTGGATGATCAACATAAGGCTCATTGACAGGTCTAGTACTCCTTTGACCTTCCTCACCGTTATCTTCCATTTCTTCTTCTTTTTCATCATCGGACCCAACTTCCTCAATCGTAGGTCCACTTGGTGGAACCACTAGGGGTGATTCAGGGACAGAACCATTTGAAGGAAACACATTCCCGAATGGCCGTGTGAAAAATGGATCATCAAAAAGATTCCTCCCAAAAATCGAACGACCAAAGCTCCCAAAGTTTCCAAAACCACCAAACATGTCAAATGGGTCACTGAGCTGTGTGTCTCTCTCGTTCCGCATCTTTAACCTTTGAAAATGCAAGTAATCTTAAGATTGAGGGGTGATATAGAAAACTCAACACACACATACAAGTATACAATAAGAAACACCAAGAACATAATAAATGCCATGAAACTATGAAAGTCCTCCTACGAACAGCATCCCTTATTTATCATGTAGAGAAGAATAGCCTAATATGTTGTCACCTACCCTCTCAATTATGGGAAAATTGCTGAAAAGATATTCCAACTTATGCATCAAAATACATTAATAGATTCCCATACCCTCATTCAACATGAATAATTTTTGTATCGTCAATTCATATTTCATCATCACATCAAATATCATGATATTGGTTTGAGGACTATAATTTAATCGAAAATACTAACAAAGAACACTCTTAAATTTTTTCTAAATATCATGATATTGGTTTGAGGACTATAATTTAATCGAAAATACTAACAAAGAACACTCTTAAAAATTTTCTAAATATTAAATCATATGGCAACTTAATTTTTCATTTAACAATACAAAAAACTACTACTTTTCAGGTGCTATCACGACCGGCCTATGCCACACTAACGCACCATTCAAGAGCAGCAGGTGATAACCTAATGGCATTAGCATCACCTCCAATCCCAGGACTTGAGATTGAGTCTCGCCCCTTACAAGAGGGATAACAAATTTCCCACCCTCCTTGCAAAGGACTTCAAACCTATCTTAAAACAATGACGCACCCTACAATCAATACACAACTTGAACCATTTGCTACTCACACATGCACAAATTTCCATTTTCTCTATCCTGTTTCATCTCTTTCCTCAATCTACCCTTTCCCTCTTACCAAAGTAGTAGTAAAGAACAAGTCCAGAGAAACTGAAATTGCAGCATCAAGTCTTACTCTTACCCCATGTGACAAAATCACACTGTCCATCGATGTTATTAATGTTAGTTAATATTTCCATTTTTAGCTTCTTATAATGCAGCCCTAATCATTTTCCTTCAAAAAAAATTGTGTATAGTTTAAGACGCCAAATGATATTTGTATGTTTCACTAAAACTCACACAAAATGGAACGCTAGAAGGAGGGGTCGAACCTCCGACCTTGTGGTTAACAGCCACACGCTCTAACCAACTGAGCTATTCCAGCTTGTTGGTATCTATCACTAATAATATTATTCAAGTAGCAGAAATGAGAACTGATGATAAAACCATTGAAAAACAACAAAGTGACAATGTCATACAAAAATCACCGCAAAATCGAAAATTCAATTACCTAAGAATACAATCATCTGCAAATAATAATTCTAATGATTTTTTGAAGACGAAAGCATGTAAAAAGAAATGGTAATTACGAAATTTAAGGCCCTAACTAAGTTGTTTAGAGAGAAAAAGATGGAAGAGAGTACCTTGAAATGTCTGGAGAACGGGAAGTTTCTGGAGAGAGAAAGAAAGAACTAGAACCTCGACGTGCCTGGAACTGGAGTCTGGAATCTGGATATATTTATTCAAAATGTTTGCGTCTTTATATAGTGTAAGGAAAAGGCCAAAGGGTGTTACGTTGGAAAATGGTAAAAAGGAAATAATGGACGTAACGTAAGTTGAGTCTAGACTCTAGTCTCTAGAGAGAACGGGAAAATTAATTGAACATGACACGTGTCTATCTATTTGAAATGGCAAATTACCTTAAAAAAAATTAACGCGAAATTGAATTTTAGGAGACACTCTACACGAGGAGAGCTCTACCTTATTATTTACAATAATGGAGTGGAGAGCAGAATTAATATAATCATCTATAATTATCCAATCTACTGCTTTGTTTGCTTCTCGGTAGACATGACGAATATCTAAAGATGTGAAGGAGCTAAGAAGGGCTTGAATATCTTGAATCATGTGAGCAATCTGCCAAGGAGGGGAGCAGGTACCTTTAACTGCATTGACGACTATAAGATTATTACCCTCGATTTCAAGGTGATCTATGTTATTTTGGAGGGCTATGTGAATTCCATGCTGGACTGTAGAGGCTTCTGCAATGGAAACTGAAGAGGATCTCAGGTTGAAAGTTGCCGCATGTTGGAGAAGACCATTGGAACTTCTGATAATAATGCATGTTGCTGCTGAAGAATGACGAACCGAGCCATCAAAGTTGAGTTTGGAGATAGGGAGGCGGCTCCCAAGCGACCAGGATGGATGAGGGATACACCGATGATGGAGGAGTGAAGAAGGAAGATGTAAACGGGGAGCCAGTGGAAATGCAGAGATCAATTGCATTCCTCAAATTCCATTCCTTGAAAAGAAAATTTGCTTTGTGCATTCCTTCAAAAAAAAAAATTTGCTTTGTGCAGAATTCTATATACATTAAGAGACTCATTTTGGAAGATAATAGAGTTTCTTTCCTTCCAAATGCTTCAAATAAGGAAAATAAATTTACTTATATTCTTCTTATCATTTTTAATTTTAGTAAGAGTATCTAAAAAGTTAGACTGATTAAAAGTGATGGGGATCCAGATCTTAAGGTCTTTAAGCTGCCAAAGAGGGACAAGGGAGGGACAACCCCCAAAGAGATGGTTTATAGTTTCCTCCTGAGAGGTGCAGAAGGCACAGTGACTGAAAGGAATTATATTACGCTTAGCAAGGGTTGCTCTTACCCCTAGGTTATTATGACAAATTTGCCATAAAAAAATTTCATTTTAGATTGGGTGAATCATTACACAAGTTAATCAGTGAACTGAGTGACGACGGTTGGATGTGAAGTGCAAACTGAAATTGAGCATAAAATTGATTTTTAATGATATCAAAAGTTTAGAACTAATGAGTGCAAATTTCCTTCATGAGATTATTTCCTACAAATCCCTCATACTCCGCTTTTATATGTGATTTTCTTTAGAATTTTGCAATTTGGTGATAGCAAATTAGCAATATGACCCAAAGAGAGGAAGCGGCACCCAAGATACAAAAGAATCAAAGGAAGAACCTCAACAATCGATGCGTTTTGAACTGAAAAGAGCACAAGCAAAGTTCAGTTCATCAGTGGCTCTCCCTTCCTGAACTTCTTTCACATTGGAAAAGGATCTCTATTCCATGTTTTTGTACCATTATGAGTGCCACCCATTCTTATAATAGCCAGGTATCGAATCTGCAAGTGCACCCGCACTTCGGCTTGAGAAGTTTCAACTCGTTTCTTCGTGTTGGCGATACTAACCACTTATAGCTACTAATATAGTCATTGCCATGAGAAATGTAATGTAACCATCCAACTTACAAGCAAATTGAAACCCAATCATGAAATCAAGAGGGAAGCAGCAAAAGGATTTATTACTCCATCAGCTTAATAAATTAGTAAAACACTGTTCGAATGTCGACAACCCATAATCTGTTCCCTTTGCTAGTTTGCTAAAACTCTGCAAAATTGCACTTTTCAAACACCAAAAATTACAACACAGAAAACAAAAATAATGACATTTTTGAAATGATTCTAGGATCTGTTCAAAAAATTATCCGACATTGCCATCTTCAGGACCCAGCTAAATTAGAATGTGTAGTATTCGCAGATCTCTGTGAAGAACCCTGCTTTTTCTCAGGTGGCAAATCATTCCATCTTCATACAAGTGAAAGAAAAGGTCTGTCCTCATTTCTTAAGAGGGTTCATCCTTTCCCTAAGGTAATATAACTTGGCTCTCCTCACTTTCTTCTTATCCAGCACTTTTATCTCCTTTATGTTAGGTGAGTACCTGTTACCATAAAACCACAGGCCATTAATAATCCAGACATGAATACCTCTGCATTTGTAAGTCACTCTAATATTATCAATCTATTTTCCGAGAGAGAAAGAACATACAACAATCCAATATTATTCCTATAGACAAACTATTAAAGAGAGGTCACCACAAGATCTGTAGCAATGTCTGAAAGGGATATGCTCATATGCACTAAGCATGGTTTCCCTAAAAAAAAGAAAATCGTTAAGAGTTTAAAACAGACCAAGTCATCCTCCTTCGAATAATTGGACCATTTTCGAGGGTATTACCCAGCCAGATTAGACTGCCTAGTCTTTGGTCCGTTTAGCCTGATTTTACTGGGCCCAGCAAATTATGCCAAGGGCCGAATTTTTTCTGTGTGACCCAAATATAGAGTATAGTCTGACATTTTGTAGGATGAGACAGAGATCTGATTTGCAGGGAAGTTTTCCAGAATCACATACATTGGCAGAAGACTCTCAACTCCAACTCCAGCAACTAGCCTCCTTATTCTAAATGTTGAATTTAAACCTGCATTTCGTCTCGCTATAACAATCCCTTTTATCGTAGTGATACGTCGTTTGTTTTCAGGAACCTCCTGTTATTACAAATGAAAACACAAACACAGCGAAACAGAAATTAGGATATATTATTGACAATTCTCTTCCCAGCATGTAAGCAAGATCAATAGTTGCCTCTACCAAGTTTCACATACCAATTTGAGCTGGATGATATAACCTGGCTTGATATCGGGCATTTCTCTCTGTCCCTTTACCTCTTCAACTGCTTCTTTATCCAGAATCTGTTGGGAACACATTGGATAAAGCATGAGAACAAAAGTAAATTGCATACATTCCTCGGGAAAGAGATATACAGCAAAAGCATGTATACCTGCATTATGTGTCTCGCTGTTTTGTCAAGCCTCTTAAATTTTATACGAGTAGGCACGTCAACTTCAGGAGCTGTAGAATCCTGTGTGGTTGATGCCACAGGGTTAACAGCTGTTGTGAAGCGCCTATGAAACAAACATGCACCGGATCCATGCTTTGTAGCACAGTCACAGCCAAATTTCCTTCCCCTGAAAAAGCTCAAGTCTATAAACAACACTTTTGAACTCAAAAACAAACCCCACAAGAAGAAGAAAAAAAGTCATGGTTCTTATTCTTCCTTCTCCTGATCATTTTTTCCTTTTTCATGGAATTAAAAGAAAATTAGTGCCACGATTAGCTACAAGTTTTGCAGTCACAAATTGAATCCTAAATAGGTTTGGTTATATTAAGATATAGGAAAATGACACACATTCAGTTGAGCTTTCATCCCAACCAATGAGCACAGGACGGGAAAGAAACAACTGACAGCCTGTTCAACAAGAAAAAAGTAGACGCCACATTGAAAAAAACCACTGCAAGCATAGCCTACCTGGAAAAAAAGGTAAGACAAACAGAAGGACAAGGAGAAGAAGTGGAAGAAATGACAGGAAAAGGAGAAGGGTGTGTTTAACTTTGGAGTTTGGACTAGTGAGTAACAATATCACATGGCAAACTGGAAGTGACCTGAATGCCACCTTCCCTTATCCAGCATCTATTGAAGTCAACAAGGTAATTAATAAGAAAATCATAGTTTATTGGAACAAAAATTTGGAATCAACTCCATCTTTGGAATGAGAGAAATGAATTAGAAGGTATAGGAATGAATTCAGGGCTCAAACCAGAGCTCAGTGGATGGCAGAAGTGCGTGATGATGGTTGTCACTTGTTAGGACGTGGTGGAGGAACCCTACTACCTTTATTTGGAAGTAAATTACTCCCCTCTAACAAGGGGTAGGGGAGTCCACCTTTATCTGGGAACAATTTTACCCTCCTAGTCTGCAGTCTATTTTACATAACAATGAACCTCCCACAATATTTTTCACAGTAATACCCCTGATTGAATTCAAGAGCTGTCCCACTATACATGAGATCAATATTTTATGATAAATCAAACACCAAAAGCATAAAATACCCTCATCAGGCAATCAGATCTCAGCTTTCCTGACTGCCAAACCCCTAGATTCTGTGATAAACTTTTGAGGGAATATGAACATGGACCTGGGCTACCCACATATGATGAGAGTTTGGACCACTCACAAGCTCACCTGAGGTTCCATATTAAAGCCAATAGGTAATAAATGGAATAGCTCTTCAAGCTCTAAGTTGGTGATTTATCTCACCTCTTTTTTAACATGGGATTATTGGGATGAGTCGTATGTGTAGAAAATAATGGGGATCCACACTCCTCACAAATGAATCTCTCCTAAAGTTGAGGAAACAAAAGAGATAACATCAATAATCCTCGATGAGGATGAGCATCCAACATAGACCTAGTCCTTTACAAATTACTTAATAAACCCCCGATGGAACTAGATCCGCGATACCCACATATGAAAAGGAGGGTTTGGACCTTTTACAAGATCAAATAAGGTTCCATCCGAAAACCAGATTAGCAATAGGGAAGTAGCTCCTTCATCCTATAAGTTGGTATTTGGTAAGCATCTCTCCAATTTTCCAATGTGACACAACCCATATTTAAACAAAAGAGTGAGGGTAACATTTTGCAGACAATTAGCCATACGCCCATATCCCATTATACTCTTCGAGTAACAAACAGCCACCATAGGCAACATAAACCTCCACCAACCGCTCTCTCTCTCTCTCTTTCACTTTTCCAATCTGAATTATCTTATTTTCCTCTTCTTTTCCCAATTGACTGCATCAAAACATATATATCTTATAAGGAGGCTATCCTTTACACGACCCCAATACTTAATCTCACTAGTCTTTACTTGTCTTACTCTTTATGATAGACATAGATTTAGCACATGCCACAATAAAGTTCCGCATAATTGGAGAATACTGTGGATAATATTACACACACTCCCCCACAGGTCCCAGAATAGCTGCTAAGTGTTCATCTACGAGTTGGAGATCCTAAAATGAACGTCATGTGAAACATGAAACCATTTTTTTGTGGCACTAACGAAATCTATGTGTTAATGAATTCCGTTTAACAAAACAGAGTCTCAAAAATCAGTGGAACAATAATCCCTTAACCTTCAATCCACGTCTTCTAAAATGCCAAAAATATATGAATGTTTCGTCATCTTTAAAGAAACTTACAGGTCTACAGACCCAGAGGCCAGAAGAGCTTTCCGCCTTTCACAATCCACAAGACAACAAGTATGATGTATGCCCCGGAAGGCCGGAACCTAAACATTACGCAGCCTGACACCTTCAAATTCAAAAACTGAAATCTGCTATACAAATTTCAAACACCAGTATTTGATCTATTTACATAAAATAATAACTTATAATTTGTTTAAAATGAAACGTATGATTGGCTGAATTCTGAATAATAAATATTTACATGGATTCGACCATCTGAAAATAATGGTTTCCAACAAGAAAGAACAAAGGTTAAATTTTAAAAAAAGGCTTTTAAACTTTATTTCTCGCCAGGAAACAATTGAGAGATAAAAGAGGTGGAAGAGAATAAAGAAAGAGAAAGGTATGGGCATGGAGTGAAAATGAGACATTCCTTTCCTTGACAAGGAAGATTTTCCCACCTAAAAAACAATTTCAACCCAAACTCTGGGGAACTGTTTTTCCTAAGGTATGAAATCTCCCTCACCCGGCCAGCTCAAACACACGCTAAGGAGAAGAGCCAACCCTCCTATCAGGATATATATCTTCCAGCATACAATGGAGTGACATGATTAAACGAAGGGCCTTGATGCATAGTGTACAGAATATCCATCTGCCTAACGATTTCTCAAATTAATAATTCAACACAAAAAAACATTCACATTCTCCTCCCCAATGTCAGAAATATCATCCATTTTTCTGCACCCATCTTATGATCACACATAAGATTGGTTTCAATGAATGCAATAGAGTTTCAGGTTCCCCTAGCAACTTCCTCGTTGATGGCACCAATAACTTCACGATTCACAAATTAGCTTTAAGACCACAAATTCCAAGAAAGTAATAACATAAACACAACCCTATTGAATCCAAAACCAAATGGAAAGAACAATACCAATACACTCCCAACTTAAAAACACAAAACTTCATGAAATAATTCCATATGTCCAGTAATAGCAACATGCCCTAATATCATTAATCAGTTTTGGGCCCATTAATATAATACATCATGTTGCGAGAGCAATTATTCAATAAACAAGAAAAAAATCAGAGGAAATAAAGGAAATGCAAGTTACCGAAGCTATGGAGGAGAGAGAATTGAAGCTGCGAATGTTCGAGGGGATGATCTCGGAGCTGATTTTACATTGCGATCGAACTGCCCTAATAAGGGATTGCATCTGAAATTTTGGGGAAAATAATCAATTTGATTAGTTAAAAGATAAAAGTGATTGATGAACTTGGGAGAAGAAAGAAATACGAATATTTAAGAGTTCGTATCGAAGTTTAATGGCGATAAATGTTACTCACCATTGTTGTAGACAAAGAAGTCCCGCAAAACCCTACTTTCTCACTGTTTTTGGGTTTAATGGAACTTGAGAGTTGAGAGTTGGGACTTGGGAGGGTTTATGAAGTTTATCGACCAAGATAGTTACACTTGGGCAGAAATGACGACTAACTAGCTCTTTCCAAATCCTCTTCAAATTAGTAGGTGCAATTAGTAGGTGCGCACACGTATGGTGAGGAAGGTGCGTACGATGAATATCAAGACTAGGTTATCAACATAAAGCCAATACCAATGAACATATACTTACGAGAGATGTATATATGTTCATTTTGGCTATAATATGTACGTGTGTTTATTTGACTTGCTTATTACGTATGCATTTGGCTTGCACATTAGCATACGCGCTTGCACCTTCCTTACCATACGGACTTGTGCACCATCTACGGATTGCAAATCCTCACTTTTCCTTTCGTAACTTTTAAGTTATAGCTGCCCCTTTCTTTTTACTTACAACGGTTTGATTTTCACACTATTCACGAACTCTACTTAGTTAATTTTTGGTGATTTATTTTTTGAGGGAAGATCTTTGGTGATTTATAGTTAAGGAAAAACATATTCATGTGGGATCTTGTTAGATTCGTCTCAATGTATATTTTCCAAATATCTAATTTTCATAATTTTTAATTATCGGTAATTAAAGATATTAATGCTTGAAGTTATGCATTGGTAAGCTAGAAAGTCGAACGGTTGCAAGTAAAAAGTTAAAACGGATGAAATAATTAATTTAACGTCTTTTGGACAATCATAACTAAGCACGCTAGCAGAGTAGGGGCCTAGGGGGTTTTAAGAAGAGCAAAATATTTTAGGTGTTTTCTCCAAAAAAAAAATATTTTAGGTGCAAATTCTTTTGCTTTAATTTAGAACTGTTAGAAACCTTCAAGTTTCCCTAAAATTATCCCCATCTTTCTCATATTGTTATTGTTCAGTGTTATAACAGATGGTATATAATAGAAAAATAATGAAGGGAATGAGGGTGGGATCTCTGTATATATATATCAGGTGACAAATGACAATACATAGACATAGGGCGGGGATTTATAAGTCGAGTGAAAGGTTGATTTTTTTTTGAGTGAAAGGTAGATTTGGAAAGTGTTAAAAATAAAAGGACCTTCCACTTCAGTTCAAACGCTTCCATCTTGTTCCTCTCTTTCTCAATCACAATTGTTATTCCAATCACTTTGTAATGATTCGACATGACTCAGAGTGATTTTCACGTCTCTCTCTCTCCTCAAGTAACGGAAATCACAATTCAACAATTGCAGCTCAGAGTTTCACGTCTCTCTCTCCTCAAGTAACGGAAATCACAAGATCAAATCATAAAACTAAAATTAACTTCTAGCCATTAGACATTGTTGTGTTTAATTATTTAGAGGAACAACAATGATGTTGGGTCTTTAACACATATTCATCTTTGAAGCCCAACTAGAATGAAGTTAGAAACATTGTACATGTCATACATATAACTTTATATAAAATAAAATATTTGCATATTGTAATAAAATTGTATAATTAAATAAGAATATAAAATGATGGCCAATGTTGTTGACCTCAATTTTCTCCTTAATGTGCAAAATTTCACCTATCCTAATTCAATATGCATGTAGTACCCTTTATCTTATAAGAGTGAATCCCTTCAAAATGACAAAATGTGCTTTATTAGTAGGAATCAACCCCCGGGACTCAAACTAGGAGGCCATCAAGCTTCAAGTGTCCCAAGCTTTGTTCCTAATCCACCTAGTACAAACAATCTATAATAAGAAAACTTGGGAGAGCCATAGCCCATAAGCCTATAATTTCTCAATTCTCACGCAAGTACGTTACATTTTTCCTATTAACCCGTGCATCGAACGAGTTTGGAATAACTTTTGTAAAGCAAAAAATATTAAGCAATTTTCTGCTTCCCTCTTTTGATGAGGGGAAAAGAAGGACAAGATCACATTACTTACAAACTAAGCAAGTTTGCTATATAAATAGAAGTATAACAAAACTCCGCCTTATATATAAAGTATTACATAAAAAGAATCATGTGATCAAAAAGCCCAAAAATATGAGGGTAAGTGGGAAAATTAGTCATGCCAGAAATCAATGTTGCAGACTTGCTGTGAAGCAAAACCTAATAATGCAAATTCCCCCTCAATTTTTTGGCTTACCATAATATAAACATCAGCAATTCCTGTATTACAAAACCCCGCCGCACTCCCATCAAGGATCAGACTGTTAACTTAAAAACATACATGTAAGAAGCAGTCCCCGCCAAAGCTCTACAACCTACATCTTCCTGCTCCCTACAAAAACATCAGTCTTTCCTCTCTTCTTTTCTATATTCATTATATTCTCTCTTTCCTTTGATGGCTTTTACATTTTAAAACAAGTAAAGAACAGATGGAATCAGAACCCAAAAAAATTGGCACTTGCTCGATCAGACTAAGAGAAGCAGCATTCTATCAGAGCTCTGAATCCAAAGGTGTAATGAACAGTTGTGAATGTCAGAGATATGGAACCAACACGTGTTAAAACTCTTGTGCATCAAGATCGGGCTTTGATGGGTATTCAAGACCCTGCAGTTCGGGCATCCTTCGTATATCTTCTTCTGAATATGCCGGGACGAACCAATACCGTCTATCCGTTCCGAATACCTGGGAAGCATCAGAAAACTTGTTCAGAATACTTCTAGAAGCTAGTACTGCATTAAAAACTGTATACAACCTACACGAAACCTATATTGACCCAATTTTTTTTCTACTGATTAAGATGATTTTGTGTATGCACAAGCTGTCAAGCATAACGTAAAAGAGAAAAAAATAACTAGAATCTATTCCGATGCTTGCATATTCATCAAATATGTCACATTCATATAAAATAACTGTTGATTAGTTACTGAGACTCTCCATTTCACCTTGAGTACCTGAGTCGAAAATTCTCGACACTCTGACATGAATACGAAATTATGAACACTTTGACACCACATATTGAGCTAAAACCATGAAAACTTTTCTTATAATAGCTGAATCGAATACTTAGATGTATGCAACACAGGTTAATTAAAGCAAGTATATTTCACAATACCAACTATATGGATGCATGTAATGTAATATGACTCGTTGAAGATTATAGATTTTGCCGGAGCTTCAGAGAGAGTTTTCGATTATCTTGAAGATTGACTAAAATTATTTAATATATCCATATCCCTAAATCCGAGTAACATAGTGTTGAAAGATTTCAGAGAAGAGAAAACTCGCAAAAGATACCAACCTGCTGAAAGTTTTTCTTCTTGCCAAGGTCATAACGCCACTTTGGGCTTGTCTTTTTCTCATATGCCTGATCAGATAGCAAAGAAAGACGGTTGTTAAAAATTACATTAAAATTGCAGAGTACCACTTTAGATGGAACGGAGCAGGATCACGCTATCTATAAAATTTGATAGACATGGAAACAAATAAAGAGTACAAATGAAACCGGAGTCCATTGTTTTATGTTCTGATAGAGCAAGTTTCGTGCTCTGTGCACGCATGATTACTCTTCTATATTATTGTGCCTTCTATTTGCAGGGTGAAGTATCATACAGGAGTAACAGGACTATTCATAACTTCACTAGTCCGCACTAAAGTACCTATGCACAACCATCACACTTGGACACGATACGTAACAGACCCAGACACTCCAATTTACACCAAGAACAAAACATTGCGAAAAAATCAGAATCCCATCCTTCAAGCTTTTGTGCAAGTATCAGATGAGGACACTCCTCAACCCATATATAAAACCAATGGTTGAGACTTCACAGCATGTGCATCTCCTAAAACTTATAGCTGGAAAAACTAAGAGTCTAAGCTATTCAATTGATTTTGACTTATTTGAACTTATCTTAACGTACTTTTTTTAGTTGCTAAATCGTCTAAGGGAAAAGGAAAACAAGGGTCTAACAACATATTAAAAGGGAATTCCAACGCAAACGGCTTATAGGAAAAGGCAGAAAGGCGAATGATATGGTACAAGTTTTCCCAAGACACCAGAAACCAGCATAGGATGACCTCAGGGTCCAAAAAGACCATATCAAAAACTTCAAAAAAAAAAAAAAAATCAGTGTACAACCAAAAGTAGCCATAAAAAAGTTTACCTCGATAGTAGTGGTATTAGCTGCAACTAGAGATATATGCATGATGAGAAATCCCATAACACTCAATGCAAATGCCAAATTCAAGACTGCAACAACCACAAAAAAAGACAAACTATAAGGTCCTTCTCCATAAGAGACAAAATAGTATTAGCAGAAAGAGAATATACATGTAGATTCGGTATTATTTAGGTAATCATCCATTACCAAATGCAAGAAAAGTCGTTGCAAGACTGCTTGGTGATCCAGGTATTTCTCCATCACTAAAGAATGCTATAAATTGTGGCAGCAGCGAAATTGTCACCACAGTGGTCTCCAAAAATGTGTAGAACTGCATTAAAACACCAAGCAATCAAACATGGAGATATATAAATACATGAATAGTATATTAAAAGAGATAAATATAATAGTATACATTAGAAAAAATTATTTATATCATGACTCTGTCCTACAATTAAACATATACTGAGCATGACCAATCTTTCTACAAGTAATTAAGAGATTCACAAGTAGTATAAGTATCTGAACACCTCCAAGCATCTAAAGCTGAAGGTATAGACATGCACAATCAATGCTAGAACAAAAGGAATAACTACAAAAAATTCAGGAGAGGAACAGCTAGCCCCTCACGTCCCTTCCATGATAAATCAATAATACCTATTTTTGAAGCATACAAACCAGTTTATGGATATCTCAAAGCAAAAAACAGAAGGACACAACACTTGAGAGTGACCAAAGGTGTAGTGAAAATCCTGGTGGAGCCTCAAGTTTTCACCCACATTAACTCCAAAGAATGTATCATGGCAACTGGAAAGAGAAACCCCCAAACAAGTAAAAATCCTACGAAAATACAAACTTATGCGATTTCGGAGGCCAGTTCAGGATAGGTGATTTACACATGCAATGTTCAATTTATCTATGTGTCCAAGTGTTGTATAATACTCCATGGATTACGATGGTCCCAATGCCAGCAACAATCAGATGATGCAGTCGTATCCAGGCTAAACAGTAGCAGGACGCATGATAAAAACAAGTAAATACATCCTTTAAAAAAGACAGCAGAGCAGACAATTGCCATGACTTTGAATCTTGAGAGAATCCCTAAAATGCGGCATCAGCTAGAAAGAGAGGTTGGATTAAAAATCTACACGAATGAACCAAACTTTCAAGGGTGCATATCATCTTACAATCTTATTTAACAATAATAAGCACAGAAAGAGATTTGTAATTAATGTAGTGACAAACAAACAATTAAAATTAATTGTTCTCAGATTCATTTGGAATAGAGATCCAAGATGTCGAAGAAAATGATTATACACCTACTGCGTCCTCAAACACTTAAAGAGATCAATCACTACCCGATCTTTGATTCTGCTTCTGTAAATTCCTAATACAGAAATAAACAGTTCTGACCACAAAAGGAAAATCTCACATGTTGGAGAGAGTGTTGATTTAACAGCCTTCCGATGGTTCGACAAATTTTGAAGTACGGTTAATTGTTAATGCTTAGCTCCATGATGAATTTTGTCTAGCTGTTTTGATTCCTGCCGACTTTTCTAACCCTCGGCATAAACTGACTATTAAGTTTTCAAACAAGTAGGGCATCTTATGAATCCCCTCATAGGAGCTAAGTTGGGACACTTACACACACCGGCCTTCATGAGAACCCCCTATGATTGGAGGCCCCCTCAAAACCCTTTATACTATACATAATGAATACCCTTATAACGTGCACATTACCAACACCTGGTCATTTATACTTTTATACATAATGACAACTACCCAAACTCAAAGTGTACGTTTTCTTTCTTGAGATGGATAAATTGCAGCATAACAACACAACTAAAAACTCTATTGCTGAGCATACAAAAGCGCAAAGTCAGAAACAAATTATAGACAACAGAAAGTTAAAATCCACAATAAAGAGTAAAGACAGCACCCAAGGAGCAATAGCATGCAAAAACATCAACTATTGTCTAAATGCAGGTAATGATGCAATGAACTGACTATAAAAAAGGAAATGGATGAGAAACATAAACTGAAACGTACCAGGAATAGAAGGAAATACTTATAGTTTAATGCCCCAACACAATTGACAACCCATACACAATGGTGATCCATTTTTAGAACACACCTCCCACCTGGTATAAAATTCAGTAGCATGTCAAGAATCTAACAAATTGGCAGGTGTCAGTTAAAGAAATAAAACAAACCAACAACACTCACAAACAGAGCAATGATGACAACGAGGAGGTTTCAGCTGATTGCACTTCCGACAAGCTCGAACTTTCGTATGAGATGGGTCAGATTGCACTCCACTGAAGTCAGACGCAGTCAATGGATCATTCTCACCTCTCTCCTCATCAACACTAGGCCTCCAATTCGAGGGCACACCGCCCGGATCAGTAAAAACAACAGAAAAATAACTCCACAACAGCATGGCTAACTGCAATTTGGAAAAAACAAAATGTTCCTTAATTTAGCACCTGTCAAGTACTTAGCTCTGATTTTCAAAAACCCTACACAAAATCACAAATCTAGAAAGAAAGAAAAAAAAGATTCCTTCTTCAAATGCCTTGCACAAGAAGCATATCCAAATAGCAAGTATTGTAATACAAGATTGGCACTTTGATTTGTTAAACTCAATAAACAAACACCAAAATTGACAAAAATCACGGTACCCACAATCTAATACTACAAAAACTGCAAAACTAAGCAACTAATAATATACTCAATAACTCAATTTCCAACCTCATTATAATCATCAAAATTAAGCAGCTAAACCTCAAAATCAAAATTCTTAAAAAAACCCATCAAATTATAAAAACTTATTAACCCAATTAATCCAAGAAAAAAGCTCAATGTCAATAAAGACTTAACATCAACAAAAACCCAGAAAAACAAAATCAAGAATTTAAGCAAATCTAAAAGACCAAACTTTTTTCAAATAAAAACTATATAATTCAGAATTAAACTCACCAAACCATGAAAAGGTAACAAAACGACGATGGAAGTGAGAGTATCAAGACCACCATCGAATAAAGCAGGGCCATAACTGGTCAAAACGACGGCGTAATAGGTAACACCTACAACACCTAAAACAAGCAAGATCATGATCGACCCTAAACCCCGCAAAGCAGTGCAAAATCTGAACACATTCCACGCCATTACTGTCCCAGATCTGTACATCACTTACAACATAAAAGAGGAGAGAGAAAATTGATGGGGAAAAAAATCAAGAATTTTGAGAAAAAGAAAGCAAATTTATTTGTTTTTTGAAGGGAGGAATTTAATTAGTCTGTTTTTGTTTTTTGTTTTCTCTTAGATTTGAATTGAATTTTCTTGTTTTTCCCCTGTTTGGAGCTTTTTAATTGGTCAATTTTAATGGCGGAAAAAAGCTAAACAGGGGTTTATTGAAGAGAAAGAAAGAGAAATGGAAGCGCGTGAAAGAGAATCGCCGATATTGAATGGAGAAAATGTGAGAATTTGGAGAAGAATTCTTTTTCTGGGGTTAGCTGGATAAAATGGGTTACCACTTATTATTCGGGGTGATAAGATGATTTATCAAAAGGTAAGGAAAGGAAAGCATAGTACTACCAAGGTCTTTTTTTATTGGAAATGATTTAGACTATGAACAAGCTTACTACCTAAATGTTTCATTAATCTTAGATTTTATATTGCTTCTAGATAGTCTCATTTTTAGGGTCATGGTTTGAAATTGCATAATTTGACTTTAGTTCGGGGTACGTAGAGCTATGTCACGTGTTTTGCAGGTTAGCGTATGGGTGAAGAATGTGAGAGAGGTGTAAATTTACACTCGCTGTAGTTGGTGTAGGATGTAAATGTTAATCATTTTACACTATTCTTGGCATGTAGAATTTTAGTTGTGTGTCATCTTGACTAGTTATAGATACATTTTTTTTTATGTTGAGTAGTTTTTAGTTTGCGTTTATCCATATTTTATTGAGTATTAAAACAAGATTTTGATTCGTGTGATGTCGCGTGTTATTGTTTGTCTTGATATGTTCGTGTAAGTGGTTAAAGTGGAGAAAACTTAATGCATGGGAAGATGACAAATGAATTACGGTTGATGTGACACCATGTCTACAAAAAGATGGGGCAATACATAGCGTGAAAATAAATAACAAACGGAATTGGAAATTGAGAAAAATATGACTAGAAAAATAAACGAAGATTTGTGAGAGAACATTTCCTAAAACCTTCTTTGGCCAATAAACACCATCAAAATGACATTTGAGTGACAAATATATACTTTTTTCAATGTTAACTTATTAATTTTTCTCTCCTTTTCATTTCCCCTCGAGCTTCATATTTCCTTCAATTTTTTTACGTCATCAAATTTGTATCTTGCATAGTAAAAATAAACAGTGGAAAATTAACCAATATCTATTACTTTAATTCTACGTATCAATTTTATTTTTAAAATTATATGATATGAGATAAATAATGATACAATATGTGAGTCGAATCTATATCGAATCTGAATCTCATAATATTTGACTTGCATTCAAATTCAGACTTAATTATTTATACACAAATTATTAGAATAAGCGGTCTAATTTTAACATAAAATTAGACGAACTTAATAATGAATTTTTCTAACAAGCCCATTCCATTTTACTCTAACCCAACACTATCATAATCATCTCTTCTCTTCTCATTCCTTTGTTTTCTTGATTCTCGAACTACAACAGACAATTTCAAAAAATAACTCGGTAGTCTTACCGAACGGATTAAACTAGTCACTAAATGGATTAAACTAGTCACTGAATGAGTTAGAGAATGTCATTAGTGAATAGATTAAACTGGTCACGAAATAGATTAAACTGGTCCCTAAATAGATTAAACTAGTCACTATATTAAAAAAGGTGGCATGTTCTCTTCTTAATATTGGGCTTGGGCCGTGCCTAATTTTAAACTAAAGTAGGCGGTCTCTTTGCAAGACCAATCGTTATTTATATACATATAGGCCCGTATCTATCAAATAGGAGTCAATTTGTCAAATTAAACCAAAACCTTTAAAAAAGGGGTGAGATTTACAAAATTACATGTCCATCCCAATTGAAGTTAATAAAATACTATGTGCTGTGAAAAGTTTTTTATCTGTAAATTTTGATCGCATATATCTCTCATTTGATTAATTGAATTACTAGCTGCGCATTCCTGCATTTCGTAAGCATTAGGTGAAGCATATTTTTGGTAGCACGAATTCTTATAAAAGACGGTCTCACATTAGTGTTAACATGAGACCAACTGATGTCGTGCTGACATCACGTGCGTGCATTATACCAGCAGTGGTATTAGTTAAGCGCTTGAACCTATTAGTTATGCTAACCTTAATTTGCTTCTGGATGAATTAGTTAAGTGCTGAAGTATATTAGTTAAGCGTTGAATTATATTAGTTAAGCGATTTGACCTATTAGTTCCCTCTCATTTCATTTCCCCCTCGATTTATATTTTCTCTCTCCTCTGCCAACTCTATTCTATCTCCTACGTCCCTCTCTTCTACCAACTCGCATTTCTCTCTCCTCTACACTGCCATTTCCCTCTCCTCCACCCAACTTCCATTTCTTTCTGAAGCCTACATCTCTTTCTTTTTCTTTCTTTTCTTTTTCGAACATATGAAACTTTCAACTATATAACGTCCTTTTTCACGACTTCTTTAATCTTGATGATGAGAATTTCTCAAAGCTCTTTGTTTCCCTCTATCAATGGGTCTAAACTCTAATGAATCTCTTATTATGAGTTACAGCTTTTAGGTAGAAAGTTACATTTTTTTCCAGATCAATAGTTATGGTTTTCTGGTGATTAGTTATCGTTTCCAAGTAAATAGTTATGCAACTGGGTAAATAGTTATATTTGTAAGGTTAATAGTTATGGTTTTTAGTTATTAGTAATTGTTTATAAGTTATTAGTTATAGCTTTCATGTTATTAGTTATAGTTATGGTTCTGGATAAATTGTTATATCTGTAAGGTTAATATATAGTTATGGTTTTTAGTTATTAGTAATTGTTTACACGTTATTAGTTATAGTTTTCATATTATTAGTTATAGTTATGGTTCTGGATTAATGGTTATATTTGTAAGGTTAATAGTTATGGTTTTTAGTTATTTATTTATTTATTTATTTTTGGTGAAAGAGAGGGAGAAAAAGACCCCGAATACAAAGCAAAAACACAAACTAAAAAACAGACTCAAAACATAAAACAGACACAACGAAACTAAAGCAACAAAACAAAGGACACAACAAAACAGCAAAGCTACGCAACACCAGCTCCAGCAGGAACCAACCGGGCCAAAGCCAAACCACCCAGGTCCTCCAATAAAACTACATGAAGATCCCTAGGGACCGCTTCAAGAAGTACCAGATGAGATGCAATAATAACACCATAATTCGCTAGCCAGTCAGCAGCACGATTAGCCTCACGATAGCAATGAGAGATAACAACATCCCATTCCTCTCTACAAATCAAAGTCTTACACTTTCTAATGAGATGAATGTACGGGGAGTTCTTTTGGGTGTTGGTAATTTCCCCAAAGGTTAACCACCACTTCCGAGTCAACCGACAACTTGGACTTTGCGATGTCCTCCATTCCCGGGCTACGGAATAGCCTTTCAACACACCTAATAGCTTAGCATGCGACACCACGGTTCGCGCAAACATTTCATGTAACTCACCTCTACTCCCTCTAATAACTCCGCCTGCACCAGCTACACCGGGGTTACCTTTGGCTGCAACGTCAGTATTCAATCTAACCCAGCCATCAGGAGGATACTGCCATCTAATGAACCGTTCTTCTCGAGGTAAGGGTCCATGCTTAACCCCAACCACCTGCTGCATAGCCCTATGGTACTCACCCACTCACGCAAAAATGCGTTAACTAATATACTTCAACGCTTAACTAATATAATTCAACGCTTAACTAATATACTTCACCGCTTAACTAATTCATCCAGAAGCAATTTAAGGTTAGTATAACTAATAGGTCCAACCGCTTAACTAATTCTGCTGCTGTTTTGATGCATGCGCATGATGTCAGCATGACATCAGCTGGTCTCACGTTAACACTAACGTGAGACCGTCTCTTCAAAAACGGACTCTTTTGGTAGGTGACGCCTGACGCGGTCAAATTTCTTTATGGTACTAGAGTAGCATAAATCAACAAATTCGTAAGATTGCAGGAACATTGTATAGAGATGTTCGTAGGAAAATATCGTCATATATGATTTATAATTTTTGGTCATATTGAATATCGATATGACTATAAATTTGTTTTGACAATATTTTTTCTATATTTTTTCTCTTGTAATTTTTTCGTTTATATAAGCTTAATACATATTTTGTTTTTTTTTACTTGTAATATAAGCATAACACAAAAATATAGGAGAGGAGAAAGATAGAGATAGCTAAAAAGGGACCTATATAGACTACGTGTCCGTTTGATTCAACTTATTTTGTCTTATCTGATCTGATCTTATCTTTTCTTATCTTATATTATCTTATAAGATAGTTTATTTTGTGTGTCTAACATCTTATCTTATCTTATTTTTTCTGAAATAAGTTAAAATAAGTTGAACAGAACAGAGCCTAAGTGGTTGTTTGGTATACATGGATATTTAGTTCCCATGAGAAGTTCCATTTCCTAGGAAGTTATTTCGCTTATGTAATTCTCAGGAAATGACCTTAATATGTTTGGTTGACATCAATGAATTTGCACTTCACATAAACACTCTGTTTGGTTGGGTGTAAAACATTTTCAGTGTAAAATGACTTTCATGGAAAACAATTTACAATGGAAAACACAATTCCAAAAATAAGTTTTCCGTTGTTTGGTTCCATGTAAGAAAAATGATGAAACGAAAGGAAAATAAAATGGAAAATAAGGAGGTAGTGAGAGGAGTGTGCAAGAAAAATAAAGAAAAGGAAGGAAAATAGCCCTTCATTTTGAAAGGAAAATGGTTTTCCATCATTGGGAGAGCAATTTTACTCCTAGGAAAAATGATTTTACACTCCTTTACAAACCAAACAATGTAAAATCGAAAATAGATGAAAATAGTTTTTCAGGAAAATGCTTTACACCATACCAAACGGAGCCAAATTGATGTGAGAATTTTGAATGACCAGGGGGTAAATAAATTCCCACGTTTTGTGGGAATTTTCATTACTCGCATTTTCTCCACTTTCGGTCAACCAAACAACTACCCAAATTAGAAAATCATGGAAATTTCTATTGCCTATATAATTTCTTATATACCAAACAACCACAAATCGTCTAATAATGTTGTGACTTATGAGAGATTTTTAAAAAAATATTATCAAATATGTCAATACCGCAAACAATGTGTAACTTCCTAAAATTAAAAATTGCGAGTAAAAGGGATGGATGATTTACCAACTAGACTTTTGTGTCCCGTGTCATAAATAATAAAGTAATACTTATTTCTCTCTTGAAAAAAATACTATAAGAAATTATATATTTTAGCTTTAAAAAGCTCTCGATAAATTAATCTAAAATAAATAACTAAGTAATACAACAATCGACCAAAACAAAATATTGTCGAAAAAATTAGATATCATTAGTAATATTAACGTAGCTTTCCATATTTATCTAAATATTCATATTCACTATATTGACGTATAATATTATTGATATATACTCCCTCTATTCCTAAATAGAGTGCCCATTTTTCCATATTTATCCAAATAGATTTATCATTTCCTTATTTGGTATGGGTCTACTTTTTAAAATATTATTTTACTTTCAACTTTTATAATATCACCCACTTTCCCATATGACCCACATTCTATCTCCTTAATAAATAATTCATAAAAAGTGTACTCAACTTCTATATTTAATTATGATTTAATACAACTAAGGTCTTACACATGATTTCTTCTTAATACTTGTGCAGCAAAGAAATGGACTCTATTTAGGGACGGGGGGAGTACTATATATATATATATATATATATATATATATATATATATATATATATATATATATATATATATATATATATATATATATATATATATATATATATATATATTAAAACAATACTAAATTCCCTTAAAGATATAGACAATAGGCATTAAAAAGATACGTCGAGTATCAATTTCCGAGCGAATCTATTCAGCTTTATGTATATATATAAGTTATAGCTAGACTTGTCGTATGTTTCATAAACGAATTCAAATTTCTTATAAAGTAGTACTTGTTGTATTCTCTTTTGTCTTTTAAATAGATTCCGAATATGAAGAACAAAAGAAACAAAGGGAATATATAACTTTTTGTTGAAAATATTACTAAATTTTTTTTTTTTTTAAAAACAAAACAACTATAAGAATTTATAAAACATATAGTACAACAATTGATTGTAAATTAAAAGGAGTATTATAAAAATATTATATATGATTATTATCACTACCAATTACTTTCTACAACTTTTGAAAATTCTTATCCACGTACTATATATGATCATATAAAATTATGAAAATATTATTTATGGGTAGTATCGTATATTTTTCATACATATTATATTTACCTTCTTAAAGATATAGACATTTGGCGTTTGAAAGAGGTGTCAAATGTTGATTCTTAGGTGAATCTATTTGGCTTTTTTATTTGGCGTTTGAAAGAGGTGTCAAATGTCGATTCTTAGGTACATCTATTCGTTTTTTTATAAACGCATGATATGATTAGATTAGACAATTTTCATAATTTGTTAAAAGTTTTCTCTATTTTCTTTTCTCATGTGAATCATTTTTTTTTTTCTATCATTCTTCTCTCACATGACCTTAATTTGTGTGTCAATAGAACTTCACCAATTCCTTTCCAAATTTCTTACTTATATTCATCATGGGTGGGATTTATAATTCGGGATACAACGATAATTATGCTGACAATATAAAAAAAGAAAATAAAACTAGTGGCAACAATACTAAATAATTAGAAATAATTGATATATTTCAAAGAATAATTTTGTTACCAAAGTTTCCTTTCATAGTAGATATGTGTAGACAACTCTAAAAGGGTGGAAAAAATGCTTTGAACCAACTAAGTCAATCTTAAATATGAATAAAGTTTGACAATTTTATCACGTATGTCGAGCCATCAATGTATTTGCAAAATCTTTTTTAACGGGCCATCATTCTAAACCCTTCACTTGGGTAAGAGTAAACCCATGAACCCATCCTTGGTCATGATATCAGCGCTTTTTGGACTTATTTTCAAAGAAATTAAGTAAAAATAAGTTGCCAAAGAAAAATAAGTTCGGCCAAAGAAAATAAGTTCGATTCAAGAAAAATAAGTAAAAATAAGTTCGGTTCAAAGAAAATAAGTTCGGTCCAAAGAAAATAAGTCTCGTCAAAGAAAATAAGTTCGATATACTATAATGTTAGAATTATTATATTTGTTTTCAATATTACTATTAATATTATTATTATTATTAATATTATAATAACGATGAATTTGTAATTATTTTTAAATTTTTTTTTTTTTTTTTTTTTTTTTTATTTTTTTTATATTTTTAAATTTTTTTTATTTTTTTTATATTTTTATATTTTTATATTTTATTTTATTTTTTTATTTTAATATTTTTTTTATTTATTTATTTATTATTATTATTATTATTATTATTTATTATTATTATTATTTATTTATTATTATTTATTATTTACTATTGATTATTTATTATTATTATTATTATTATTTATTATTTATTATTTATTATTATTATTTATTTATTATTATTTATTAATTATTAATTATTATTTATTATTTATTATTATTATTATTATTAATATTATTTATTATTTATTATTATTATTATTATTATTATTATTTGTTATTATTATTTGTTATTATTATTATTATTATTATTATTTATTATTTATTATTTATTATTTATTATTATTATTATTATTATTATTATTATTTATTTATTATTTATTATTTATTATTTATTATTATTATTTATTTATTATTATTTATTATTTATTATTTATTATTTATTATTATTATTATTATTATTTATTATTATTTATTATTATTTATTATTATTATTATTTGTTATTATTATTATTTATTATTATTATTATTATTATTATTATTATTATTATTATTATTATTATTATTATTATTATTATTTATTATTTATTATTTATTATTTATTATTTATTATTATTTATTATTATTTATTATTATTATTATTATTATTATTATTATTTATTATTTATTATTTATTATTTATTATTTATTATTTATTATTTATTATTTATTTTTATTATTATTATTATTATTATTTATTATTTATTATTTATTATTTATTATTTATTATTTATTATTTATTATTTATAATTTATTATTTATTATTTATTATTTATTATTATTTATTATTATTATTATTATTTATTATTATTTATTATTATTATTATTATTATTTGTTATTATTATTATTTATTATTTATTATTATTTATTATTTATTATTTATTATTATTATTTATTTATTATTTATTATTTATTATTTATTTTTATTATTATTATTATTTATTATTATTATTATTATTATTTGTTATTATTATTATTATTTATTATTATTATTATTATTATTATTTATTATTTATTATTTATTATTATTATTATTATTATTTATTATTTATTATTTATTATTTATTATTTATTATTTATTATTTATTATTTATTATTTATTATTTATTATTTATTATTTATTATTTATTATTATTATTATTATTTATTATTTATTATTTATTATTTATTATTATTATTATTATTATTAATATTATTTATTATTATTTATTATTATTATTATTATTTGTTATTATTATTATTTATTATTATTATTATTATTATTATTATTATTATTTATTATTTATTATTTATTATTTATTATTTATTATTTATTATTATTATTATTATTATTATTTATTATTATTATTATTATTATTTATTATTTATTATTTATTATTTATTATTTATTATTTATTATTTATTATTAATATTATTATTATTATTATTTATTTTTTATTATTTATTATTTATTATTTATTATTTATTATTTATTATTATTTATTATTATTTATTATTATTATTATTATTATTATTTTTTATTATTATTATTTATTATTTATTATTTATTATTTATTATTATTGTTATTATTATTTATTATTTATTATTTATTATTATTATTATTATTTATTATTATTTATTATTAATATTATTTATTATTTATTATTATTTATTATTATTTGTTATTATTATTATTTGTTATTATTATTATTTATTATTTATTATTTATTATTATTTATTATTATTATTATTATTATTATTATTATTATTATTTATTTATTATTTATTATTTATTATTTATTATTTATTATTTATTATTTATTATTTATTATTTATTATTTATTATTTATTATTATTATTATTATTTGTTATTTATTATTTATTATTATTATTATTTATTATTATTTATTATTAATATTATTTATTATTTATTATTATTTATTATTATTATTATTATTTGTTATTATTATTATTTATTATTTATTATTATTTATTATTTATTATTTATTATTAGTATTATTATTATTTATTATTTATTATTTATTATTTATTATTATTATTATTTATTATTTATTATTAGTATTATTATTATTTATTATTTATTATTTATTATTATTATTATTATTATTATTATTATTATTATTTTATTATTTATTTTTTTTTAACGAAAATAAGTTCATTCAAAGAAAATAAAATAAGTTCAGTTCTGTTTAGCCAAAATAAGTTCAAAAGAACAGGGCCATCATAAGAGTAGAAAGTCCAATTACACAATGAGGTCAAGAAAAACTCAATTAAAAATTTTTAAAAAAGGAAAATGAATAGAATCATTAGTCATGATATCATAAGAGTAGCAAAAAAGTGCTCAACACGTCCCCAACGACTAAATGAAGAAAGAAGAAAGACAAAGAGGAGAACACAATTACACAACACAACGGCAAAGGCCGGCCCCACACCAAAAATAACTAACCTCTTCTTACACCCCGCCTTCTTTCTCGTCCTTCCTCATTTCTATGTTTTCTCTCTCCTCTTTCTTTCTCTCTCTTCTTTCTTTCTCTTCAATTCCGCCATTGTTAACCATTGTTGTTCAACACAAAGAGCTTCTTCAATTTTCTCTACAATGTCGGCCTCGGATTCCGAGTCTGCTTCCGGCCGTGCCAACAAAGGCACCGGAGAATATAAGAATTTCCGCATGACTAGCCGTGACCGTGCGTTTTCGCTTTCTCTCTCTTCATCATTTCTTATTTTATCTCATTGTGAATTATTTTCATTGATTTTAACTCGATTTTCAGCTGATTTTGAGTTGATCGTTTAATTTTTTCTAGCATTTGCCATTTGGTGGATACAATTTTGAATTGCATTTTGTTAAGAATTGTGCGTTGCAGACTGCAGAGGTTATTGTTTAATTTTTGTTGTGAATTTGTGAATTGTGAGTCATGTTAACGAAATTTGGTCTACTATTCTCCTTTGTTGTGAAATTGAACCGTGTAGAAGTTGAGGAATGATAATTTAATAGTTGCCTATGTTTTGTTTTTGTTAATTTAAGGATCCATTGAATTTCAGCGTGCATTTTGTTATAAACCTGCATCTGCCCCTGCATCATATGCGCTTTCACATAGTTAATTGTTTGCATAATTGCATGATTGATTCAAACGCCATAAAAATGTCTACACGCTAGTCGCTAGTTCATATCGACATGCGCACAACAAGTGTGAATGTGTGATGCATGCCCTTCCAACATAGGTGTATACGTAATCGGGTGTCACGGCCGTCTCAGAATACTTGGTGACCTTGAACTACTAATGTTAGTAATAATTACGTCCAAGAAATTGAGAAATGACACAGCTGAACATAGTCAAAAGGTTTAATGAGCACTAAGTAGATGTATGAGAATGAGGGAAAAATGATGGTTTTGCTCTACCTTTTGAACTA
Organism: Beta corolliflora; assembly: GCA_947648045.1. NCBI lineage: Eukaryota > Viridiplantae > Streptophyta > Magnoliopsida > Caryophyllales > Amaranthaceae > Beta > Beta corolliflora. The sequence goes on from CANSZD010001237.1 coordinate 728,252, forward strand.
TTTAGAAGTTTTGGGGATCCCTACTTTGTGGAACACTTTAAAAACAGTATTAGGAGACAATATCTCTCTCTTTATTACCCCCAAACATCATTTTCTCTCCTCAAAAATTGTATGCATGGCTCCTGCTATATGGTCTCTGTAGATAGTCGATTTGTTTCCGTCTTTTGTGGAATTTTTTTCACGATTTGTGAAGAATTGGATAAGCCAATGTTTTTTTCCTGTATTGTGAGGGAAAGGTGAAAATAACTCTATTTAGAGGGCAACTGAGCCTTGTCTTTTTCTTTGGGGTAGGAAGAGGCTTATAACCCAGGGAGATTGTGTCTTTTCCCCAACCTTTCGAAATTGCGTATATAAAGAAAAAAGAGATTCTGAATTTATTGTGTGGTACTGGTAAATGTTATTGAACTGGTAACTTTCTAGGAATCATGTTGAACCCTGAATGCTAGGTAGGGCGGTTCGCTTAAGTTGCTAACCAAGGAGGTAGCATCTCGACGAAAATATGCAAAGAAGAGCACCAATGATTGGGGGTTCTACTCATGTTTGACACCTTATATTCAGGGTTACCTGGCATTTTTCTTTGTTATTAGTTAATGTAAAGATGAGTGCTAGGTTAAACTAGCTGATAGGAGGTACTAGGTGATATGCATGATCATGTACAACTTCAACATTGCTTCAAGCTCTTCAAAATTGACCATTACTTGAAATTTCCTTTAACTTGTAAATCATATTTCCTATTAACTTGTAAATCATATTTCCTATTTGTTGTACTATCCAATGTTTGAGTGGTCTACTAGAGTATGATTTTAATACATAGTGCTCCATGGGTTGGTGAGCATTCTCCGTTAGCTATGGATGCTGACTATACATTTGATGATTTCAGGGCTGTTATATGAGATGCTCCAGTCAACCTCAAGTGAATCAAAATCATGGAAGGTCTGTAATCCATCAACAAATTTTTGTTGTGTCTATATGTTTTACATGTTGTCTCCACATGTAATTTTAATATGTATTATGGTAAAGGGGTTATAGTTCAAGTTTCTCTTTTTCTTCTTCTGGAAAGTGATAAAGAATAACTTTATAAGACACCAAGGGCTTGTCAAACATGTATGAAAGGCGAGCTAAGAACAAATAACCATAATGCGTTCTTGTCTAATGTTCTATTAGTTTGGCTGTATGCATCACTCATGCGGTGATGCCAAGCACATCCATTTTCTTTGTTTCTTGAAAAAACATAAGGTCAGAAGAAAAGAGCTTCTACCTGGTTGTTTAATCTGCTGTCTTTATATTGAGATCAGAAGTTGATGAGTTACATTTATATATGGGCCAATTCATATCAAGCAAATGCAAACTGGTTAAGAATACTTGACCATCTTTTCAAATTATATGAGATCATAGTATACTTTCTATGATATCATGTCCAAATGCAATTTTAAGGATGTAGAACTATACATAGATACTTGTATAATTGTATGTTTTAGATCAATATAGTTTTAGGTTATTATAAGTTAGAACGAAGATACTTTGACTTGTCATTTGAGACAGTCATTTTAAGATGGGGTAGGTAGCTTTGATTATTATCAGATTTTGTCTGGAAACTCTGCAAGTCTAGATGCCCTTGTTATCTACGATCATTTTCAATTTCTTCTGTCCGGATTGCATATCACAGTATATGAAACATGTTTCAAAGTTCTATTTCAGGTATTGATTATGGACAAAGTCACTGTCAAAGTTATGTCCTCATCATGCAAGATGGCAGACATCACGGATCAGGGGATTTCTTGTGAGCTTCTTGGACTTTACTATAAAATTTTCTGGGGTTCATGCCATGTTTTATTTTTATTTGCAATGTATTTTAAGAAATGATGGCTGAATCTCTATTCTCAATGTTTTTTTGTTGATATTTCTAGGTCCTTAGATAGTTCAAATTTATTGACCGACTACAATAGTTGATATGTCTACAATTGAGCACATTTAGATGACAATTGTTTGCTTATCTGGATATAGATTAATTTTGGTCACAGTTTGTTTACTCTGATTGCCATATTAATTTAGAAAAGCAACTACCGTCATTTCCATTGCAAAAAATTTATATAACCATAGCTACTGACTGATGAATGTATAATGACTAACTGCGGGATTACCAATAAAACTAATGCGTTGGAGTGTATACAACACTTGTCTTGTCTTCAAGCTGAATCAGAAGTGTAGATCCCATATCTTTCCCTTAGCCATCGTATTTCTTTTTACTGAAGATCTGAAGGGATCCCCTACAAAGAATTTCTTTGTTCCTCTGACTTTGCCTAGCACAAAAACTCAAAAAATTAATGATATGATACTCCTAGTTGCCTAAAATCATCTTCTCCACTACACTTCTGGTCATTGAATGATAATTGGTGTATGATACACATTTTATATCCTATTTGAAGGCCTATGATAATCCAACTCCATTGCGAAGTATGTGTTTTGTTTTCTGTCATCGGTTTATACAACCACTAATGCTCATAATTCTAGGTTTGCTAATAAGTGACAATGAAAATTACACTCTCTGTAGGGGAGAGGCGTTGTAGAATTACCGAGTATGTTCTCAAGGGACGTTCCAAGTGAAAATCCACAACATATATAGCCATGTTTTGCAGTAACTTTAATAGTATGCTTTTCATTGTCCCATAGGCATGCCTTTCTGTCATAATTTGGGGCATTCTTTTTTTACTAATATACATGCTAATTAGCCATCATATAAATCTCAAGCTATATTCATGACTTCAAATTACTGTGGTTCATCTTGCTCTAATGACTGATCTGTCTGCAGTGGTGGAAGATCTTTTCAGGAGAAGGCAACCATTGCCCTCGCTAGATGCTATCTATTTCATTCAGCCTTCAAAGGAAAAGTAAGTTCTTTCCCATGCATTACGGCAGACTGGCACTCATTACATCATCTAAAGTTTCTGGTATAGTCTAGACAGACTACTTAGATGGCTAGACCCAAAAGAAATCCAATAAAATGAAGCAAGAAAAACGTAGTGAAAAGAATATGCTGTTTTTACCTGCAATTGTAAACAATTCTATTTCACTAGCTCAATCCTATTTCTAGACTGTCTCTTGATCTTCTTTCTCTTGAAACATAACTAGTTTTGGGTCTGATAAGACAGTGGGGGGTTTGGAGCTGAGTTTTGTCTGATCTGCCATTTGAATGCATGAAAAAGCGTCTGCAGGGGTAATGTAATGATGAAAGCGTGGATATTTACTATCTTGTGAATGGAATAAGCTCCTTCAAACCAAATGGACCTGGGGTGTTTGCGCATGAAGGAACAGCTTGTGGAGGCATATGTTCCTTTTGCAATGCATTGGGATTTGCTAAGTGCATTTTACATGTTTGATCCCTTCCAACTCATATGGAAAAATTCATGAGAGGAACCCACTTTCTGAAAAGACTGCATAGAAAGTGCTATAGGTTACATTTGATAATACGTGTTGGTCCAGTGGTAGTCATCACCTTTAAGATTTTAGTCTTCCAGTTGTTCTAATAATTTGGGAAAACCAATTTGCCAAAGCTATTATTTTCATATTGCTTTCTTATCTAGACAGCAATATATGATGATCCGGGAATCCATAAACTGTGAAGTTCATTTATCAAGTGCTAAATGTTTGGAAGTAGACCCCTGTCTAGCGAAAGTTTCATCCAGACAACAAATTAAAAGATGCAGCCTAATGTGGTGTTCCCTTTGCTAGACCATTTCATATTCTTAAGCCTATTATTTTGTGGCAGGCCATCTGGTCTTCTTTGGTCTCAATGTGTCTGAAGGGATGGTAGAATCTTTTGTTAAAACAAATGAAGGAAATTGGATACCTATATCCAGAAACTAGTACCATAGGCAAAAATGTTAATTATGTGAGATGAAGAGACCTGTGCTGCTTGTTAAAGAAAAATACGCCTCTCTTAAGAAATTTAGGTTTCTAAGAATTGATTAGTGCAGAGGCTAGGGATATCGTGGAGACACTAATGAGGTGCGTGTACAACTAAATGGATGGTACAATGGGTGATATCTTTAAACTGATCCAAACCTGCTGATACTTGTCATCGAGACACTAACTGTATGGTTCCATGTTTCTTTAAATGCTCCCCTTTCCCATTCAAAAATCTTATCCATAATCCCAAGTAGAGTATGTTTGCTGTGCTCTGAAAATAATATTAAATAAAAACATCTAGAGTGTCCCTGCAGTTTTCAAGATTATTGTCATTATTATTATCGTTTTGTTATATTGTTTTTTAATATTATTACTATAGTTGTTTTCATCCTCCTTCTCCTCATCACTATTCTCCTTCTCTAATTATCATTAAAATAGTGATAATGTAAAGAGTACTATGTAAAAGATAATCTGATATTCCTGAATACCCTTGCAGCTAAATCTCCTCATTTAGTATTTGCTTGCTATATGTCTAAAATGCTCTCTTCTTTTGTTGCAGCATAGTCATGTTCTTGTCTGACATGTCAGGAAGAGAACCTCTGTACAAAAAGTATGTGAAGGTTTCCAGTATGCCTAAATGACTTGTTTTTTATCCTCAGTTTTTGTCTGCTTGCTTTGAAATGCTTGCTTCTGACTTTTGTTTCTGGTCCTAGAGCTTTTGTATTTTTCTGCCAACCTGTTCCAAAGGAATTAGTTAATCACATCAAGAGCGATATGAGTGTGGTACCCCGTATAGGTGCTTTACGAGAGGTAAGGGTCATTTCTGTAGTCATTTGTTCAAAACAGTAAAATATCAAACACTTATGGTGTTCATTTCATGTGCAGATGAATTTGGAATTCTTTCCAGTGGATACCCAGGTATGAGCACACTTCTTCCATGCTCTGATATATTGATACTTTCATTATCTTTCCACACACACACAATTGACACTTCAAATCAATAATAAAACCCATTACATATATTTTATAATGACTCTGATCTAATGACTCTGAGTCTGATAGTTTTGAAAAGCTTGAGTAACCTAGGCTTTGTGCAGCAATCTTTGGATACTCAGTGAAGTTTCCTTGGTATAATTGCATGCTAACTAAATGCTCACATATTAAAGATCAGCAAGGGGGTGGGGAGGGTATGACCTTATGTTTGTGACATTAGAATTATACCTGTACAGCTGTTCTCTCATCTACCTTCATTTTAACCCATCCATCTAACTCTACCTCGGCTCATTTTTCTTAAGTTATAACTTTACCTCAAAAAATGTACTTGCCTTTTGCTGTTTTCTCCCAGAGACGATGTGTTTAATTTATGCAGATGATAATCATATAGGTGTTTGTTACCGATCATGACATGGCAATGGAGGAGCTTTATGGAGAGATTTCACAAAATGCTCGGAAATTTGATGCTTGTATGAATGCATTAGCAACACGTATTGCCACCGTCTTTGCTTCATTAAAGGTACATAACTGTACTCTTATGTAGAGCTTAATTCTATTACAGGAGAACCCCATGTTTTCGCCATGCAAGCCTCTCATTATATGCTTTTTGCCTCTTCTGAGTCGTGTTTGTCTGCTTTCCAAATTAACAGCTTTATTATAAGCTTTAATGCAGCTATTCTATACCAATTTAATTTTAGTTTATTTTGGCTTTTCTTCACTTTTTCTAAACCACATCTTCTTTTTCTAATCTTTTCATGTATATCCCGTTTACAAGAGACATTTAAGATAGTGAGATACAAATAAGTGAATATGTGTTTCGGACAATTTATTGTAGTCCTTGATGAATAAGTGTACTTTATTTTATGTATTAGTTGAGCCTTTAAGTGTAAATCACAACAGAAAGGCCTAGTTTATCAGCTGATGCGTGATAGTGTCTTGTCTGATGTTAGATTTATCTTGGGTAGATGATAGATAGGCAAACTAGTGCAGCTCCAAAAGTCCATGATGTTCTGACTAGCAGATCCATTTTGTGACGAGTTGATGTTAGGGCTTTGTATCTGAGAATTTCTTGGAAAATAAAAGGTATGGATATTATAGGGAACAGTATGTACCTTTGTAACTTTGTTAAATGTTAATCAACATAATCCAATTACCCAATGGTACCTGTGTAGATATGCATCTGACAGTCTGACACCTCCCACTTTTTTCGGATAAGGACACTTGGGCATGATTTTTGGAATATAATGAGAAGCAATAGAAAATATTTCCATATACGTTTTTAGTACTTTTTCACGAGTCCGACAATTTAGTCCAGGCAACATAGGTAGTATGTACTACAAGTGAAGGATGAAGCATTTATTATCATGTAGAAGTTTGCTAGTGCACAAAGATATACCATCTTTATGTATCACTGTGCTTACAGAAGTTGATATCTTCAATTGTTAACACTTCTTAGCAAATCAAAATATGGCAATATTTACTCAAGACTTGTGGTTGAATAAGTGGTACAGAATGTTTGAGATTCTTGTAATCTTTATAGTTTGTTGCTATAGAAAATAATGTTAGTGACCTCCAATTTGACTATAAAGTATCATTTATATAAAAAAATAACTTCTGTGCTGTCAGCTACATAACTTTTCATCATGTTATGGCATGAGAGTCGGCGTTGGTTGATTGACATCATGCAGTCAGGATCTCAGTATGTATTTTCCTCTATAGGAACTCCCCTATGTGCGGTATCAAGCTGCAAAGGATCCTGATAGAGCATCTGCTAATGAATTAATTCCCTCGAAGCTTGCTTCAGCAATTTGGGACCGTCTAACAAACTATAAATCCTCAATACCCAATTATCCCCAGAAGGAAACATGCGAGTTTCTTATCCTGGACAGATCTGTTGATCAGGTTAACCAAAGAATTCTCATAAGAATTTCTTGTTCCGTGATCTAATGCTTTGTTTTTGTTGAACACTTGAACTTTCATTTTTAGATTGCTCCAGTGATACATGAGTGGACTTATGATGCCATGTGCCATGACTTGCTGGAAATGGACGGAAACAAATTGGTGCTTGAGGTTTGTCCGGCAGTTCTTATCTTACCTCTATTATGTCTGTGCGTTTACAATTTATTGTGAAGCTTGACTATATCTTCATCACAGGTCACTAACAAAGCAACTGGTCAGCCTGAGAATAAGGAAATTCTTCTGGAAGACAGTGATCCTGTATGGCTAGAGATCCGTCATTTGCACATAGCGGAAGTATATTTCCTGGACTTGCATCTTTTTCACAAAATTCAAGTGCTAAATCTCTGAACAGTACAATTTACCATGTGGTTTTCCAGGCTAGTGAACGGCTTCATGACAAAATGACAAACTTTGCATCGAAGAACAAAGCTGCAGCACTGAGTCAAGCCTCAAGGTTGTAAAAGTGTACTTGATGCTCCTGAAACATTCTCTAACATAAGTTTTAAATCATTTTCTAATAGTTCTCGTCTTATGTTTATTATCTGCTATTGGAGCATAATCTTCATCGCCTTCTGATACTTGGTGTCTTAAGTCTCTGCTGGTGTTATATAGTTAGCAGTCATGAAATGTAGTATCGTTGGTAAAGTAATTGTTAGTATAGAAACGAAGGCCTATATGAGCCTCTTAAAAGATCTTCAGATGCTGTGGAGAATTTATTCGTGCACATTACTCTGTTTAAAAGGATACTCTTCCTGATACTACTAACTGGTGGTTAAAACAAGTTACCATATTGTATACCTAGCAAACATTAGTTGAATAAATTCAGTTTTTTTGGCCCCAGGATCCCTCTCATTTTAGTTATAAACAATGGATAACTTCTTTGTATCATGTATAATTATTGAAGATAAACTTCTATACAGTGTTGAAATCTGGAGAAACTTGAAGAAAGAGATAGTAATTCTGAATCTCCCGTGATCATACCTTTAGAGATAGGTCTTTCGGTTGTTTCCAAGAGCTGCTCCAACCCTCCAACCCTTTAGCTTTTATGTGGCCACCTCACAGAATATGAGAATACCAACTCCAGTGAATTCCTGATGTTAGGAGGGTTAAGCAGCCTTTTATATCTGACAGATTGAGAAGCTGTTTGTGAAATTGCATCAGAGAAAACATTTCGGAAACAACCAGGAAAGTATTATATGTGATAAAATAATATGCTACACACTGAATTATTCCCTCAATAGATGTGTTTGTTTTAAGATCTGTTTATAAGTTCGTCTTTGATGTCATCTAGTCTTTGGATATTTGATTTTGTTTCTCTCTCTGGGTCTTCCCATTGCATTAGTCTCTGTTTTTGTTCATAGTCTTTTGCATCCCTGTAATCGAATGTTTATGTGCTGGTAATATAATTTTGTATTACTACTGCCATGCCTGCTTTCTTGAATCTGGACTGAGACACTGCAACATCCTCGAATTACGCTTGGCCTATACTGGTTGCTAGCTCGTTTTACCTCCTGTTAACGGAGGGAGCAAAACAAATCTTGTCTATCAATGTTGTTAGTTGAATTTGGAGAAAGCACTGCTGTCGTATTCACAGAGATTATTGACTCCATGTAGAGATGGAGCAGAACTTTCAACGCGTGATTTGCAAAAGATGGTTCAAGCTTTGCCACAGTACACTGAACAAATGGAAAAGCTTTCTCTGCATGTGGAGGTACACTTTTATCGTGTTTTTAAACTGCAATCCTGTTGTGTTTGAAAGCTAATCACTCTCTTGATATACTGTTACTTCAGAATTTACACCCTCGATCACAGAATTGATAAAACTGTGCATAAATCTCTCAAATTAATATGCAAGTATATATAGTGATTTGGTTTTTAGAGACGTAAAGTAGTCCTAGGAGGAGGCAGTTACAGACTTTCTGGAGCTTAGACTATACTAACATAGCCATTGATATGTGCGCAAGTAATATTGGATCCTCCTGGGTTGTGCTTCCTTACCACATAAATATCAAATGAATTTTGATGTTTACTGGCAGCCAAGAAATGAGCTCCTCCTGAAGTTGTGATATAACTCTCTAGTTGATAATAATTATTTGAGATAATATTGGTACATCTGGGAAACATCTAGTGTATTGCATATTGATGTACTAGATTTTTGTGTTTAAAATTGTATTTTGTTGTGCAGATTGCTGGAAAAATAAACAAGATTATCAGAGATATGGAGCTGCGAGAGCTTGGACAGTTAGAGCAAGATATTGTCTTTGGAGATGCAGGAACAAAGGAGATCATCACCTTCTTAAGGGCACATCAGGTTTTCATCTGCGTTTGTGCTTGAATCTGTATAGAGCGGTTCCTTCCTGTATACTGAATAATATATTCTAACCTTAATATATCCAGGATGCATCTGTTGAGAATAAATTGCGCTTGTTGATGATTTATGCATGTGTGCACCCTGACAAGTTTGAAGGAGATAAAGCTTCGAAGATAATGCAGGTAGAGGAGATCTCCAATTTTATGTATATTGACGGGTTCTTCCTACTCTAGTTTCTTTTGCAAACAGAGATTAGAATGTCATCTTCTGGGGTAACAACTGTTAAGTTGAATGCAGCTGATTGTTCATGCTAAGAATTCAGGTCTAATCATCACATGTGATTACCTGACTGGTTATGCTTCCAATTATCAACTAATTACTCCTTAGAATGGTGTATATCATAGTTGCTATAGAACATCTTCCAGAAAAAAAAGCAAGCACTCCTGCCTGTTCTTCTGTTCTGTTTGCTATTATCAGTTCTATCATATTGGCAGATTGCACAACTTGCCTTTCTGGACTTGCATAATTGGTAAACATCTCAATGTGTGAAATTGTGTCTTGCTGAAGTTGACCAGGAATCATCTTTTATCAGATAGCTTGTAGTTCTGTCTTCATCTTCAGTTCTTTTACCAACAGTTCTTTTTACTAGAGGAATTGAGAGATCTTACCCATGTTTCAGCTTTTGGAGATCAGAACAAAATGCTTGGTATTAACAGCATGTATGGTAGGCGGAAGGCGGTAATACATGGTTATAGTGGTAATGATGTGTATATGCGAAATAGTGCGGGAAGTTTCATGCTAGCATCCATGGTGACGTTTGTCCATCCCCAAATACTTCTATTTCTTCCTATCTTTTCATTACCATGCATAACACTTTTGCAACTGGAATGTAGTGGTAATGGGAAATCATAAAGATAAATACATATTCGACTATGACTTATGAGGTTCCATCACAATGCACATGGGCATGGGACTTTCCTTGCAAAATTACGTACAAAATTACGAATTTATTACCATTACCACCATTTGTTACCGCCTACCGAACATGCCACAATGGTAATTTTTTTTGTAATAGAGGAGAGCATGAAGATGTATATGCAGGCTTTTCCCTCAAGTTCTCTAAAAGATATATGGAGAATAATTGCTTCAATCAATACTTGATATTGGAAACTTGTATTCACATTAGCTAACGTGAATTCGACTGGTTCAAGTGCTAAATGTCTTTAATTTTACATAATTCACAGTGTCACTGCCGTCATTTAAGATATAACATGCTCCGATTCCTGATCAAGGAGTACTTTGTGCTTCTCCTTTGGTAGTCCTATGTATAACCTTTAGATGGCGAATGAACTCTTACAAGTAACCATTAGTTTTTCTTAGATAAGAACCATAAACTGATGCAAACTCCCTCACTTTTCTAAGATGAGAAAACTCATTGTTTGCTTTATTTCAGTTAGCCAAATTGTCAGCAGAGGATATGAAGGCTGTAAAAAAAATGAGACTGCTTGCTGGATCATCAGAGACTAAGAAGAAACCAAGTGGGAGTTTCTCTCTAACATTTGATGGTCAGAGGGTAATATAAGTAAATTTCGATGCTTTACAAGGAAGATTCAATGACTTGTGTTGGTTCCATCAGATATGCTAACTGTTTTTTTGCCTGATTTATCCATCACCAGAAAAAAGTTGCTGCTAGAAAAGATAAAACCAGTCCTGAGGAGGAAACTTGGGCTTTATCCAAATTTTATCCTATGCTAGAGGTAAAATTTTCTTGAATTAGACTAATATGTTATTTTGAGAGATTGCTTACGGATTTTACCCAATTGCTTTGTCGTCTACCAAGCAGCTTGAATGTGTCACTTCTCTTACCTTCTTGACAGTCAAAACGTTGGATATGTTTATTAAGGCTGCAACGCTGGGGGTAAGGAAGCATCAGCTATATCCAGCCTCACCCTGGGGTAGCTTGAGCAGAATTTAGGATAACAATTGAATCTTTCTCCATATTTTTTTCCCTAATGTCGTATAGATATGGTAACTAGAGTTTCATCATAACATCAAACATGTACTATATATTTTAGTTGTATGTAACTAGTAGATTCTACATATCAAAGTTTGATTTCGACTATTTGAGATGATCAAACCATAAATACTCTGGCAAATAGACAGTAAGTGCACTAGGATGATATTTTTTCACTTGCGAAGGTTTTGAGTTTTCAATTATTCCAAGCATAATTGCTCGTTCTTCTGTAGTAGTTCTTCTAAGGTATATTACTCGAACTCTTCAATTCACCTCAATCACGCACACACGCACACACGCACATGCATGTTGGATACTGAATATTTCGACATGGTCAAATGGATATGGACACTAAAAAAATTACGAAATTATATTTTCTTACGAGTCTATCCCCTATATATTTCCATCGAGGAGCAATTCATGACTAGAGAGTCAGATAAAATAGTATTTTTCCTTTTTCTCCATGAACTTATAAAAGATTTAAGACATTTTGAATAATTTTCCAGGAACTCATAGAAAATGTGAATAAAGGTGAGTTATCAAAGAATGACTATCACTACATTAATGAACCAGCTCCAATCAACAAAGAACGCAATCAAAGCCAGAGTGTTTCGGTCAGCACAACGACGACAACTGGTCCACGTTCAATGAGATCAAGACGTACAGCAACATGGGCCCGTCCTCATCATTCTGATGATGGAAGCAAGTAATCCAACTTTCTTTTTTTATCAAACTTTATTTCTTGCTAAAGGGGAATAAGAGATAGTCTGGTTTTGTACCTTGTCTTAGTTTTCGTGAACTTTGTTGTCTGTTTCAGTGACTCAGTATTGAGACATTCACCCAATGATTATAAGATGATGGGATCGCGTATTTTCATATTTATCATTGGAGGAGCTACTAGATCTGAGGTAAAAGTCTTGGCTTCTTGCTTCTGGTACATTACAGCCTCTGAATTTGATTCTTTTACCTGAAGATCCTTTTTTCACTGTCTTCCCAGTTACGAGCTTGCTACAAACTTACTACAAAACTTAGGAGAGAAATCGTACTTGGTGCAACGAGTATAGATGACCCTCCACAGTATTTAACGGTACAGTTCTCTTGCATCTCTCGTGTGCTATGCATAATGTATAATGTAGATGAGAAGAATCTCTTGCCAGTCCTCTATCTAGTCCTGGATTTCAATTACTTTTACTGTAATTATCAGCTCAACGTCAGAATCAGCTGTACCAAATTGATTATACTTGTTTTCTTCATAAAGGAATATGAGCAGCAACAACATCATAAGGCCCATGAACTGTCCCGCATCATGGGTGATTTTACGACTGGTAGAAAGTGATGCCTTTACAAACAAACTGGTGGGGAGAGAGAGTGGGAATTACCCAACCATATCAAAGGATTATAAAGTGAAATCATACCCTTAGTAACGAGACTATTTGTTACAATGTGACAATACTATGTTCGATGGAGGAATAAGTATTTGTTTGAGCAATTATCTCATTTCTAAACATATTGTTGTTTCTTGAGTGCTTCACCATTGTTAGTAATCTGTTATATATTTCCAAGAATGTAAGCATCCTGCTTTTCTTGGAAAAAAAGGTTTTTCTCCTGAAATGATGTTGCATTAACATCCCCAATAAACCTACAGATACCCCCATATAACTGACCAAAATATCCAAAATGTGACTTTTTCCCCCAGGATCCTGAAAACACCCCCTGTTGCTCCCGATCTCAGAAACAACATATCACGGTTATGAACCTGGCAAAGCTCTTTTCAAGACACTTGAAATTTAATAATATGATGGATATGATTGCATAAGCATAGTATCTTTTTGTATCAGTTTTCTCGTCGCCTGCACGCTCATGGTTTTTGTTTGTTTTCTGCAGAAACTCAAGCTATTCTCGGAAAAAGGTCTTTCTGTAGAAGGCCTTAAACTTTGAGCATCTGCCTCATCAGTTACAAGAGGAACACACAAAGATGCTTTTTGTAGCTTTTTCTCATGTTTTCTGTAGGGACTTAACAAGTGGTTCAATACAGCAGAATAGAAGCTGCACCAAAACTGCTTGATAGAGGCTGATTCTCAGATTAGCTCAGATAGATCAACATACTTGTGAAAAAGAACATTTTATTCTACACTCGTCCCAGCATTTTGGGAAGAACTTCAATCATGTTTATAGTAATAGAAGGGTTAGAATTTTTATTTGTTTCTTGGGGAGGGTTGCATTAGGAAGCATCCAGCAAAAAGCTTGTTGCTTTTTACGTTGCATCACAGGAAAGCAATCTAAGCTATGAAACTACTTTAGACAATTTTGTAATTGTGTATTAAGAGTTTTTGATGCTCTGATATATGTTTCTCGGTGTACTATCACTCTCTTAATCGTGTTGAATGTCGATTATTTGGGAGATCCCCTATGATGTCAACACAGTACTTCTAATTACATTTTATATATTAGCCCGTGCATCACTGCATTGTACATTATGAAAGCTAGTTATACGTATGCCTCTGAGTTAGGCTTGTTAAAGACAGCCTGCAGGTGGAAGTTACCTTACTAGATGAATGAATAGTAATCACCCAACAATATGTGGAACTAAGCATTCCCCTTCCCTCTCATTAGCCATCTGAACCTTGTTCCAGGGTTCTGTAAAATTGTGCTATGGCACATTTTCTACTTGAATGCATCAAATCTTCAGCACAACCAAAGTTCAATGTTTTTGAGGATCTAGTTTACTCTTTCTTTACAAAAGAAAGGATTTTTTAACTAGAATAATACAAATTTTTCCCCGTTCTCTCGCAATAATACAAACTTTTGATTATTTTTAAATAATACAAACTTCACACTAAAATTCCTACAAAGAGTCGAGTTGACTGTGACCTTTAAAACAGGTAAAAATTTTTTTTAACAAAACAAAATTCCTTTCTCTCTCCTCCCCCAACCAACTGAAACTCCTCCCCTACCCCAGCCCCACCCTCACCCTCACCTCCACCCCTCCCCACGCAGAACCACCCTTCCCCCTCCCCCACAAAACCACCCCCGCCCCACCACGAAACCACCCTCCGACCACAAAACCTCCTCCTTCCCACCTTTGTCATAGGCTGGGCAAAATCACCACACCACCATCAAAATAACCACCACCCCCTCCACTCCCTCACCCCGAAATACACCAAACCCAGCCACCCCACCCCCCGAAATACACCAAACCCGGCTACCACTTTGAGCAAAATACGTCGAATTTGAAGCTTTTGGATGCCGAAAGTTTCCGAGAAACTATGTCACTAATAGGCGATAAAATCCTAGCAATAAAAAGCCCGAAATTATCATCAAACATAAAAATTAACAAAAACTCATAAATTCTACAACAAAATTGAATAAAAAACACCCAATTTAGCGAGATTAAAGAGAAAGAGATTACCTTGGTTCTTAATGGATGGCGTTGAAGTTGGGAGATATACCGTTGCAAACCCTTCTTTGCAATGTTTCGTCCGTGGGGGAAGGGGAGGTGGAGGGTTGGGGTAAGGTGGGGGTTTCGGTTGGTTGGGGGAGGGTGGTTTCTGGGGGTGGGGAGTGGTTTCGGGGTTTCGTAGGTTGGAATGAGAATTGGCGAGCGCTTCGAGTGCGATTCCGATGATCCTTGCGATTTAACGGCGAGGAGAGAGAATCTGAAGCTGAGATCGCGACGGAGACAAAATTAGGGTTTTCGACATTGGAGGTTGAAGAAGAAGAAGAAGTTACAATGTTTGGATTCTTGGAACTCGTAGTTTGGAGGTCGAGGCATGAAGCTTTAATGGCGGAAAAGAGAGAGAAGAATGGAAGGAAAAAAATGGAAAAAGAAGAACCAGAGCAAACAAAGAAGAAGAAGGGGAAATAACGAAAAAAAAGAGCCACGTCACCAGTTTACCTGCACCAACAAGTGACTAACCGGTCGTGACCTACTGGAGGAATTTTGGTCAAAAGTTTGTATTATTAAAAAATAATCAAAAGTTTGTATTATTGCGAGAGAACGGGTAAAAGTTTGTATTATTCCAGTTAAAAAATCCAAAAAAAAAACATAGAAAAACTAGTCATTTGCTCATATATCTCAGGTCATGAGTAATTTGAAATAAATTTTTTAACTAATTTAAGTGACACATAAATTTATTTTGTTTTAAAAGATAAAAGTTAGTTGCATATAGTTTGAGATGACAATTCTATTTAAAGTATCTTTAAATTACTTTTATAGTATTAATTTTTGAATCATATATTTTAGTTAACTAAGAACCCCTTTGACATTACTTTGTTAATTTTCATTTTTTTGTTTTTAAATTTCAAATGTCATATGCTATGAGTTGCCTGATGAACTTAAAAGATTGTTAAGTTTGTTAATCATGTTTATTTTAAAAATCGAGAACAAAAAACTTGAAAAACTACTTTTTTTATTTCAATATTATTGATTTTAGTTTTAGAAAAACAATAAATTTAAAACAAAAATATAACAACGAACAAGGCCTTAATTATCAGAGTTTGAAATTTAATTCTCAAGCTTTACAAAATTCATTAAACTATAAACTTTATATTGCGTTAGAGTTTAGATCTTGTCTGTTATTGTTTTTTGTTTTTATTTTTTTTAGAGTTAAAAACAAATATGAAAACTAGAATATTACGGACCGGTTACACATCACTTTCAGTTTTATAAATGTAAAAATCATACTTCCTCCGTTTTTTTTACTTGCAACATATATAGCTCATTTACACGCAATTTAAGGAGAAGATTAGATAAAGAAAACGAATAAATTAATCAAAATAATTTAAACAATGGTAAGAGGGATGACTTAGGCTCTTAAGGCTTAAATTATTTCGATTAATTTATCCGTTTACCTTCTCTAATGTTCTCCTTAAATTGCGTGCTTATGAGCTATGTTGCAAGCAAAAAGAAATGGAGGAAGTATGATATAAGGGGTGTAATATATTTAAAATTAGTCCTAATTATAACAAACATGTCAAAACTGAAACTATTTATTCTTATTTCCATAGTGTTGTAGCCTAAAATATCTACGGCTCCTTTGGAGACACTTGGGCCCATCAGGGCCGTACACGTGTCCTCTTATAATAAATAAAGGAAAAAAGATTTAAACCCTTGGGTTGTAACCAGTTGGGAGAAAAGGCTTACTTTTCTGGCCCAAAAGTTAGTTAGAGCCCAAACCTTTGAAGGTGGCTGTAGGTGATTGGTTGATAAACCATCACAAATCCTAGCTTGCCAAGTGTCATGGTCTGATTGCTTAGTCAATCAGATGCCACTATTCTAGGGTAATTTTTAAGGATAGCTGTCATACCACAATCACTATAAATACCCCTGAAATCAGTAGAAAGATCATTCAATGCAAACAGTGTAAACTTACTCTGAAGAAATACTCTCACACTTTCTCTTTCTATCTCTACTTTCTCCTTACAACTCCTGATATCTGACTTAAGCTTCGGAGGGGGAACCACCACCCAAACCTCCAGGGTGGGTCCCTTTTTGCAGGTTCGGGAACGAAGCTCAGGCTCGGACCAAGCAGATTCAGACATTGTTGCACAAGTCTCCAAGTGAAGAACATCTAAGGGATACTAGTTTACTTGCTAGACAAGAAGGCTCAACCTGTAGCTTACTTGCTGGACAAGCATACTAAACATTTGGCGCCGTCTATGGGGAGACGCAACGATGACTGCCTGTCAATCGTCCAACGTGGCTAGAAATCGAAGTTTCAGATCAATGTCGAAGATACAATAGACCATGAGAGACCGCCTCGAGGAAGGGATAGGCTTCCGTCCATCATCAATGTCCCTGGACAAAGTCAAGTACCTGTTATACAGGAGAATCTTAAACGTCCAGTGACGGTTGCCCATCTTGAGAACGTCTTGAATGATTTTCAGACTAAGATGGCAGCAGTCGTCCAGGAACAGATCAAGAGCAACATGTTGTTTTTCCATCTTAACCCTGAGCCGGCCGCTAACAATCCACCTCTTCTTAGGGGGCGTTCCCAAGAAAATCGTCCAGGTCCTAGTCGACCTGTTCGACAGGAACCCTCTAGGAGAACACCCGAGAGAAAGCGAGAAAGAAGTTAGTGAGCGACGAAGGAAGATGGATGGAACACGGTGGTTAGGACCCAGGATCATGTTCGTCCAAGCGGGCACCGAATGGAAACAGATGCCATGGAATACCTCGAGGAAAAGAAAGCTGTTGCATTACAACGGTCGGCCACAGGGTCTACACCGTACTTGAGAGACCCTCCTTTGAGGATACCGTCCAGAACAGAAGGAAGAAGTCTGGGCCCTTCTCTTGTTCATCCAAGACAAGAAAAAACGGTGGTTCAGCCCATGGTTTATAGGCGTCCATCCCCTGCAAACACTTCATCTAACCCCGTGTTGAAAGAACACAGAAAGGAGTTCATACCCATCGAGGGACAGCTGGGAGCCCTCCGGATCAACTGGCCAACCCCGTTCTCGACCAGGATCATGGAAGCGCCCCCCCTTCCCAAAGGTAAAACTTCCTACCATAGAGCCCTTTGATGGAACTACCGATCCAGACGATCACCTATCCGCTTATAAGCATTAGATGTACGTCCAAGCAGTGGATGATGCTACATGGTGTAAGAACTTTCTGGCTACTCTGAAAGGAGTAGCTCAGAAGTGGTTTAACAATCTACCCCCTAATTCAGTCAACAATTTTACTGAGCTCAGTTACCTATTCACTAGTCACTTTGTTGCCAATCGGCAAGAACAGAAAACAAGCATGCACTTGGGTAAAGTCGTCCAAGGACCCAAGGAAGCCCTCAGAAGTTTTGTTAAAAGGTTTAATCTAGAAGCCCTTCAGATTCAAGATCTCAATGCTGGTGTGGCCTTTGACGCCTTTATCAGGGGACTAAGGCCAGGAAGTTTTAAGTTTGACCTGGTGAAAAAGAAAATCACCACTCTTGCCGAGGCTTTAAGGGAAGCCGAAGCGTTTATACACGCCACTGAAGTATGTGCTGAGGCAAAGCACCCATAGTCCAAGAAGCCTGAAGAGGTTGCTCAGCCAAAGAAGAGCAACCCCAAAAAGGTCGAGACTTGGGCAATTACCTCAACCACTACTTCGTCTAGAAGAAGCAAGAGAAAGGAATCTGAGCCTTCAGCCAACCATATTGAATTCAGCAAGGACCAATACTCCATTCTTATGGAGATAAAGGACCAATATGAGCTGAAGGCTCCGACTGAAATGAAGACTCCTTACAGAAACAGAGACAAGAGTAAATACTGTCACTTTCACAAAGACTGTGATCACGAGACCAATGAATGTAAGCACCTTAAGAGGGCTTTGGAGGATCTAGCTCGAAAAGGAAAGATGAACTCATACTTACCCCAAGGTGGAAAGAAGTTTCATAGGAGAGATGATCGTCAGAGCAAGAAGAAGGAGAGTGAAAGCACTGACGAGGATGTTGTCCTTGTTATCTCAGGAGGGTTTGCCGCTTGAGGACCACCCAATAGAGGACACAAAAACTATCTCAGGGAGCTCGGCCAAGTCTTGCTAACTAATCAGACAAAGGCCGAGCCCTTCCCAAAGGTGGTGGTTAGTGAGCAAGATCGGGGGAAGCTGAGGACTCCCCATGATGACCCTTTGGTTGTAGAAATGAAGATAGCAAACTTAAGAGTAAGAAGAATTCTGATTGACACCGGAAGCTCGACAGACATCATTAGCGCAGATTGCTTGTCTAGATTGAAGTTTGATGAGAAGAACTTGGTTCCCGTCCATCATCCCATCATAGGGTTTGGGGGAGGAGTCATCCATCCCATGGGAACAGTCACGTTGCCCGTCCGAGTTGGAGAGAAGGATGCTTCGCGGACTTTGTTTATCAAGTTCTTGGTTGTCCGAGATTTGACAGCCTATAATGTCATACTTGGACGGCCAACTCTGAATCATGTTAAAGCTGTAATAGTAACTCACTTGATGCTTATGAAATTTGAATGTGATGGTGGCAAAATTGGCTCCTTGTATGGAGATCAGCAGGCGGCTAGGGAATGTTACCTAACAACCCTCAAGCCATCGTCATGGAAAGCAGACAATGAAGACCAGACGAAGATCGCTGGCAGAAGGAGCCCGTCTGAATTTGGGAAAGATAAGACGAAGGTTGCTGGAGAAAGGAAGGCGTCTGAAACTGTAAAGGACCAAGTGGCCTCGCTGAGAATGGCAATTGAGAGTCCTTAGACGCCGGTTGCTCCCTCAAGGAAAACGTCTGAACATCTCCCCGGCAAGAAAAGGAAGTATGAGCCCGTCAAGGAAGAGCCACCGTCGTCTGAAGAAGTAATGGCCATTATGGGACTGGGACTAGAACGTCCAGAGCCGGTGGAAGTCCCAAAAGATGTATGTTTGGACGAGGCTCGTCCAGAAAGAACCTTGAAGATTGGGTCTTCACTCTCTCCTGATTTGAGGGGCCTCTTAATCAGCTTGCTGAAAGAATTTCAAGACGTTTTTGCTTATTGTGTTGAAGAAATGCCTGTAATTGATCCAGAGATAGCCGTCCACCGGCTGAATGTTGATCCAAGTTTAAAACCTGTTCGTCAGAAGAAAAGGCATTTAGGACCGGCTAGGAACCAGGCGGTCGACCAGGAAGTTCAGAAGTTGTTGGAATCAAAATTCATCAGAGAGACTTAACATCCCGAATGGATAGCGAATGTAGTCATGGTGCCAAAGCCTAATGGCACTTGGAGGATGTGTGTGGACTACACCGATCTCAACAAGGCTTGTCCCAAGGACAGTTTCCCCTTGCCTAAGTTGGATCGTCGGTGGACTCCACGGCGGCCATGCTTTGTTAAGCTTCATGGACGCATATTCGGGCTTTCATCAAATCCCCATGTGGTCGAGAGGATCGGAGACAAAACGTCCTTCATTGCGAGAAAGGGTCTGATGGGGCCGGGCCGAGGATGCCTTTTGGCCTCCGTAATGCGCCGGCCACCTTTCAAAGACTGATTAACACTGTCTTTCAATTCAGCCACAGTTGGGAAGGAACATGGAAGCATATATTGATGATATGATAGTCAAGAGTCGGCAAGAGGAAGATCATGTTGGTGATCTGAGAGAAACTTTCGAAACTCTCAGAAAATACAAGCTAAGATTGAACCCCAGTAAATGTGTTTTTGGAGTTTTGTCTGGGAAGTTCCTAGGCTTCTTAGTAGATCAGAGGGGAATAGAAGCCAACCCCGAAAAGATCCAAGCTATTGTAGACATGACATCTCCG
The DNA here is from genome assembly GCA_947648045.1 of Beta corolliflora. NCBI lineage: Eukaryota > Viridiplantae > Streptophyta > Magnoliopsida > Caryophyllales > Amaranthaceae > Beta > Beta corolliflora. The sequence goes on from CANSZD010001237.1 coordinate 748,659, forward strand.
TCAAAGATAAAGGAAGTTCAGCGATTGACGGGTTGCTTGGCTGCCCTTGGACGTTTCTTTTCTAAGTCGGGCGACAAGTGCCATCACTTTTTCGCTACTATCAAGAAGAAGGCCAAGTTTGAGTGGACAGCAGAAGTTGAGCAAGCGCTTCAGCAAGTCAAAGATCACCTTCGTCAGCTGCCTAGGTTGGTCAGTCCAGCCGAGGGGGAGAAACTGTTTGTATACTTGGCTGTGTCCACTCGAGTCGTGAGTCTTTGTTCACTTGGCCGAAAGAGAGTCCGTGCAAGTTCCAATATACTTTGTGAGTCATGTGCTCAAGGATGCGGAAAATAGGTACACTCTAGTCGAGAAGTTTGGATTGGCCCTCGTCATGGCCAGCAGAAAGTTAAGATCCTATTTCTTGGCTCACAGTATACTCGTCTACACTGACCAACCCTTAAAGCAAGTTTTGCAAAAGATGGAAGCCACCGGACGGATGTTAAAATGGGTTGTTGAGCTTAACTAGAGCTGATCAACTCCAGTCCGGCCCGGCCCAATTTTTGGGCGGGCTTGGGCATTTTTTTGGCCCGGCCCGTTTTTTTTTTTGGGCGGGCTTTGGACAAGCCAAAAAAGACGTTTTAGTCTAATTTTTTTGGCCCGGCCCGTTTTGGTCCGAAAAAGCCCGCTCGACCCGCCCCGAAATAACGGGCTTTGGGCACAAATTTTTGGCCCGGATTTGGGCCCGCCCCGGACAATGGGCAAATTTTTTTTGGCTCGGCCCGGCCCATGATCACCTCTAAGCTTAACATGTTCGACATATCATTTGAACCAAGGAAAGCCATTAAGAGCAAGCTTTGGCAGATTTTATAGTTGAGCTTACTAGGCCAACTGTAGAACCAATACTTGATCCAGCTGAAGGGAGGAAGCATTGGACGCTCATGGTTGATGGATCGTCCACTGTCAATGGATGTGGGGCAGGAATCATCTGTCAATCTCCAGAAGGAGACAAGTTTGAATATGCGCTGAGATTCCAATTCCAAGCGTCCAATAACGAAGCTGAATATGAAGCACTTTTAGCTGGAATCAAATTGTGTAAAGCGGTAGGAGCTCTGGAAATTGAGGCCAAATCGGACTCGCTCCTGGTCGTCAGTCAAGTCAATGGAGACTTTGAATGTAAAGAAGCATCGATGGGCAAATATATGCGTCTGATCAAGGATGAGATTGAGCCTTTGAAACTATTTGTTCTCGACCAAATACCAAGGTCAGAAAATCATCAAGCAGACGCTCTCTCAAATTGGCCAGCTCGGCTGAAGGTGATGCGCCAAGAGCAGTGTTTTGGGAAGTTAAACAAAAAAAGAGCATTGACCAAGAACAAATCATGTTTCTTAGCCGAGGGGCAGTTTGGATGGATCCTATAATAGAATACAAGAAGACAGGACGGCTGCCTTCAGACCCTGTTGAGGCTAAGTATGTGAAAGCTCGAGACAAATGGTTTGAACTGTGGGATGAGACCCTTTACAAGAAGTCATTCAATCGTCCTCACCTCAAGTGCATCACCAGGGAAGATGGTCTAGAGGTTCTGAAGGAACTCCATGAAGGAGCTTGTGCATCTCACATTGGGGGAAGAGCTTTAGGAGAAAAGGCTTTAAGGACGGGGTATTACTGGCCTACATTAAAGGAAGATGCTCTCGTCTATGCAAAGAAGTGCGACAGTTGTCAGAAGCACGAAAATCTGCATCAGAAGCCGTCCAATTAACTACTTAACTCCTATCTTGTTCCCTCTGCCTTTTGCCAAATGGGGCATGGATATCCTAGGACCTTTCCATGTGGCCGCTGGGCAAAAGAAGTTTGTAATCGTAGCTGTGGACTACTTTACTAAATGGATAGAGGCTGAAGCCATACGGGGTATAACGACGAATGACGTCAAATGCTTTATTTGGAAGAGCATTATAACTCGTTTTGGCATGCCGCAGTCCATCGTCTTCGATAATGGTTCACAGTTTGAAACGCCTAAACTGAAAGATTGGTTGGTAGAAAGGGAAATCAAAGCCCACTTCGCTGCAGTCGCCCACCCACAAGCCAATGGGCAAGTTGAGTCCTTCAACAAGATTCTATCCAATGGAATCAAAAGAAAGTTGGATAATGCTAGAGGACAATGGGTTGAAGAACTACAGTTGGTGTTATGGTCCATCAGAACCACCGTCAAAAACTCTACAGGGGAGACACCCTTCATGTTAGTCTATGGCACTGAAGCCGTCTTGCCCATTGAGATTGAAGAACCCACCCTGCGAGTCATGATGTACACGGAAGATGCCAACTGGGCTCCATTGCGCACGGCTTTGGATCAAGTACCAGAAGTCAAGGGCAATGCCTTGCTAAGAATGCAATTGTACAAGCTGCGAATGGCTCGGGACTTTAACAAGAGAGTCGTTAGACGACCACTCAAGGTGGGGGACCTGGTTCTAAGGAAGATGGAGGCAGTTGGACGAGTTAAGGAGTTGGGGAAACTAACACCAAATTGGGAAGGACCCTATCTGATTGTCCAAGAGGTGCGAAGCGGAACCTTTCGTCTCCAAGATATGGATGGACGATCAATTCAGCGCACTTGGAACTCAGACACTCTGAAGAAGTACCATGTCTGATTCAGTTAATCGCCAAGAAACTGGCCAGTAGTTTGTAATCACTCCAAAGTGCCACGGCACAAGCAAGAGAAAAAGAATTGTATACATGTATCTTGACATTTAGTCAAGCAAAATTCATATAATACAATTCCTACTTTCTTCTCGCCTTTGTTTATTTTTTACCAAGTTGGTTCACTTTGGGGCATTAAATCAGTTATTAGTCTAAAAGTGACAGTAACTTGGACAAAATTACAAATTAGAGCAATAGAGCGTCAAAAATGCTCACTTCTCTGCCGCACATCACTCCCTCAAAGAGACCGGCCAAAGTGTAACAACCTAAAGGTTAAAACACATAAATGGTCAACAAATTGACAAAAATCTCTAGTAAGAGAAACGTCAAAGTCTCTAAGAGAAAGCTGACCTGAAATAAGCCCTTAGTAAAGGTTACTTACTTTCAAATACACGGTCAGCTAAGTAGTAAAGACCCTAGTAAGGGATCACTACTTCATGACGAGTGTTGCTCCCTCAAAGAAGCCGGCCAAAGCATGGTTCGTCCAAAAATCTAAGGCTCGTCCGAAACAATTTCAGTAGGCTTGGTCAATGTTGGCCGTTCTCCTTCTTGGTGCATGGCTCGTCCATAATGCAAGGATGAGCTAAGCCCAAGAAGGGGGGGGGGATAATGCTATACACCATGAAATTTACTAGGACGAGTCAAGTCTATAGGACGAACCACAATTATCCTTGGCCTCTTTTCGGGGAAGTCAAAGTCGTCCAAAGGCCAGGACGACCTAAGCAATAAAAGCCCTAGTAAGGGTTCGTTACTTCAAGACGAGTGTTGCTCCCTCAAGAAAGCCGGCTAAAGCGTGGCTCGTCCATGAACCGCAATATATTGGCCGCTTTCCTTATTGGGCCAAGACTCGTCCAAGTTTGCAGATCGTCCAAAAATCCAGGACGAGTCTCACTTTGTACTTGGCTACATTTTGGAAAGATTCACGATCGTCTAAGGACAAGGATGACAATCTTTGCCGAACTAAATTTTGCAGACCGTCCAAAAATCCAGGACGAGTCTCAGGAAAGATTCACGATCGTCCAAGGACAAGGTTGATAATCTTGCCTTAATCAAGTATGCAGACCGTCCGAAATCCAGGACGAGTCTCAGTTTATACTTGGCCACATTTTGGAATGTTTTGCGATCGTCCAGAGACAAGGATGATACTTTTTATAAGTTTGCAGATCGTCCAAAAGTCAAGACGAGTCTCAACTGTACTTGCTGTCTAAGTTGGGAAGGCGTCCAAGAAGTGATGGACGAGTCTCAGTTATACTTGATGAAAATTTAAGTGCAATAAAAGAAAGGACAAGCAATCGGCAAAAGGCATTTCATTATATACTTGTCAGAAACTTACAGCTTAAGTATAAAGCTAGAGGAGACAAAGCTACGACGGCAAACAAGCCAAGAAACTTAGAAAAATAAACCTAAAGTTAGGCATCTCCTTCTTTGGGAGTTTCTTGGTCGTCCTCAAGGGCTTCTTCCTCGTCCGCACCCTCTTCGTCCGACTCAGAGAATTCAGGAGGTTCATCAGCAGACAACAGTGCACGGTGAACACTCTCTTGAAATTCCAGACGCCGGACAAAGCTGTGGACCTCACTAGGCTCGGCCAGCATCTCAAAAGCTTTGACAGTCCAGTCTTTGGACGTCTCAATGACTTGATTCAAGCCTTCTTTGGCGTCATTAAAGGCCTGGGCCGCTTCCTTTTGCAGACAGGCATTCTTCGCCCTTAGGATGATATTCTCCCTCCTGAGTTGGACCGCGGCCAGAAGAGCAGTATCCCTTTCGCCCTTCAACTCAGCTGAGACGGTGTCCAAGGCCAATTCCAGTTTGTTTTGTTCCTTGTACAACTTATTGATAGTAACAAGATAGTTCTTGTTTTCGGATTTCAGGACTGCTGATCTGGACTCCAAGGCCTCCAGTGATTGGCGGTGAAGAGTATTAGCCATCTCAATGTCATGGATGGCCTTGTCGCCAGCCGTCGTAGCCAGGTGGACGAGTTCATTATTTTCTTTCCTAAGCCCCCTCGCCCACTCCTCTGTCAATATACTGCGAGCCAGAAGCTGGAGCATTGAAAACAAAGCAAGTCATTAGACGAGTTATAAAAGAAATTTTTACAAGCATAAAACAACAGCGGCAACAAATTATACCTCAACATCAAGTTGTGACATGTAGCCCACATGCCCGGCTGATGCTCCCCTCAACCCTTTAATATAGGATTCAGGGTAACATTTGAACAGCTCATGCTTCAGCCGATCTCGTTCAGCTTTTGACATCTTGGCAAAAGCAGCAGAAGACTCCTCGTCCGAGTCTATAGGGGGAGTTGTGGGAGAAGCTGGTCCCTTTGCCCTTATCTGAAAGAGGGGGAGTCAGTTCTCTTGATGGGAAAGACTATGGCTTGTCTGTTGGACGGACTCATGGACCGTCCGCCGACCCGCACCGTCCTAACTCTATTTGGGTAATATGACTCACCCGACGATAAGGAGACCGTCCTGATGGATAGCGGCATCTGCGAGACCAGCTTCGCCACCGAGCCGCTGAAGCCCGGGAAGTTGTCAGTAGCCGTCTCCGACTCCAGAATTACCAGTGCCAAAGCCGACTCTGGTCTGGTTTCAGTTGGATCAGCATGCAAGACCACCAGGAGCATCATTCTTCTCCTCCAAGGCCGGGGAAGCACAAGACGGCTCCTCCTTTACTTTGTCCTTTGGAGGAAGCATGGTCTTCTCTCCAACCCCCTTGCTGGACGGAGTGCTCTTCTCCGTCTTCTTCCGAGTAAAGCCCTTCGATTTTTTGGCTGGAGGCTGGTCCACGGCTGCTGTAGGCCTCTTCTTGGACGAGGAGGATTTCCCAGGCGGAAGTTTGTTGGTAGGGGCATTTTTCTGCAAAAATAAACAAGTAATTATCCGGGGCGTCCAAAGAACCAAAGCTATAAGCAAGTTGAAAGGCTCCGGACGAGAATCACCCAAAGAAGGAAGGCGTCCTAGAATGGGCAATTCCTTTCCTAAGGGAATCTCGTCCAAAGTAGTTTCAATGCCCAGACAAAAGTGATGCAAAGCAGGAAGCTGTCCAAATTAGACAGACTAGAATGATTCTCGTCCAAGGATTGGGAATCAATCTGGACGGACCAGGATGGTCCTCGTCCACGGAGTTCAGCTTCTCAGGCGAGAAGGGTCTAAAGAAGGTGGCCGTCAAAGCATGGACGCCCTCCTTCTTCGGGTGATTCTCGTCCAAGGATTGGAAATCAGTCTGGACGAACCAGAATGACCCTCGTCCAAGGCCGTTCAGCATCTCAGATGAGAAGGGCCCAAAGAAGGTGGCCGTCCAAGCATGGACGCCCTCCTTCTTCGGGTGATTCTCGTCCAAAAATTTGAAATCACAATTTGACGAGTCAGACGAATCCTCGTCTAAAAAAAAAAAAAAATTTTACCAGGATTTCAGCCCTCTTCTCAGCACTGCTCTTGGCGAACTCCTTCCACAAATTATCAGTAAATTTGGACATACTGATATCTCCCGTCCAAGAATGTTTGAGACGAGCTCTGGCTGGATCTGGAATAGGAAGTGAAAGAGTTAGTCTGATATGGTTTATGGACGAGGCATTTTACTTGGGGGGTTTTGAATGTATACCTTTATCTTCGCCAACCGCAGTTTGGCCGGCGACCAAGAAGTCATCATTATAAAACATTTCTTTAAAAGGGTATCCGGTTACTGCCCTTTAAAGGATGACCCGACCCTACTGGAATACTTTTTTCACTCTAAAGTACTCCACTACCTCTTCGTCGTATTGGTCCTCCAACTCCAGCCAGGACTGCTTTCGTCCAGTATTCGTGACGGCTCGATTATAAAATCGATAGCCCTCAGTGGCGTAGTCGTTGGCCGCTTGTAGGAAGATGAAGTCCGGTTTCCATTCGTGCATCTTCGACGACTTACCCCAAGCGGTGAGAAAGCCGGGGCGGTTGCAGATGCTGAGCCACGTCCCGTCCACGGCCCCGGGAACCTTGGCCACATAATGAATGTGGGTGAAGGCTTGGAGAGAAAGAGCCAGGCCGCGCAGCTCGCAGACGGCTATGAAAGTAAGAACGTTGTGCCAGGCATTAGGTGCCAGCTGGTTATGGCCGATGTTGTAATACCTTAGCACTTGTTCTATAAAATCGTGGAGGGGGAACCTTAAGCCAACGTCCAAGGCTAGCTTGTAGACGGCGAAGTGATTTTTGGGAGCACTCAGAAGTGTGGCCTCCTTATTTGGGATGACGAAAGAGAAGCCCGGCATGGGCATGTAAGTGGATAAATAGCTAGGGTCAGGTCCTATCTTCTCTAACCATTTACGATTTACTAAAATAAATACGGGGTCGGAAAGGGGACCTAAGCGTCTCCTAATCTCAGACGAGGTAGTAGAGGGTTCGTCTGACTCCTCGGCAGTACCGGATTCACTACCATTATTGTCCTCGCCGACTTCCTCCATATTGACGTCCCTGCCAGAAGGACCGGCCTCAGGGTTTATTTGAGGATCTTCAAAACTGTGGTCAAGGGAAGGGGGCCCGTCCAAAGGTTGAGCACTTTGGGCCTCCCTCGTCTCATGTGGAACTCGTCCAGTAGATTCCTCCATGTCGGAACTATTTGTTGGGAGTAATACCCTTCGTCTTAGACGGGCCGTTTGCTTGACGCGCGCCGCAGTTACCCCGCAGGGTAAAAGACCGGGTCGTCGACTTTCTCGGCCAAAACCATAAAAAAATATATACTTGGCCAGAAGAGGCCCAACTCTAGAATGCGCCGAAGAAGAAATACTCTCGGTTCTAGGGTTAAGACAAGCTCTTGGTCGGCTAGGATTATTTGACGAAGAAGAAGATTCCATTTTATTGATTTTCTAAGAAAAAATAAAGAATAAAGGAAAGTGAAAAAGAAGAAAGAAAAGATACCTGACGAAACGCTTGGACGATTCGGCGAAGAAGACTGAGATTGGACGATCTCTCTCTCTCTCTAGAAAAAATGTGCAGAGCTTCTCTCTCTACAAAAAATCTCTCAAGGTGTGAAATGATTTAATGAGGTCACACCAAGGATATATATAGGAGGGTAAGAAACCCGCTGAGCCGGTTAAGGATGACCGGAAAAGCCTAAAACGGTCGACTATGACCGGTAAAATCCAGAAAAGGGCGCATCATTGCCTCTTTTTTGAATTTGAATAAACCACCTTGGGTAAAAGGGTCTTAACCGTTAGATGGGCCAACAGTAAAAACCCTTTTAGGGGCAAATGTTGTAGCCTAAAATATCTACGACTCCTTTAGAGACACTTGGGCCCATCAAGACCGTACACGTGTCATCTTATAATAAATAAAGGAAAAAAGATTTAAACCCTTGGGTTGTAACCAGTTGGGAGAAAAGACTTACTTTTCTAGCCCAAAAGTTAGTCAGAGCCCAAACTTTTAAGGCTACTGCAGGTGATTGGTTGATAAACCATCACAAATCCTTGCCAAAAGTCATGGTTCTGATTGCTTAGCCAATCGTATGCCACTATTCTAGGGCAATTTTTAAGGATAATCGTCATACCACAATCACTATAAATACCCCGAAATCGGAGAAAGATCATTCAATGCAAACAATGTAAACTTACTCTGAAGAAATACTCTCACACTTTCTCTTTCTATCTCTACTTTCTCCTTACAACTCCTGATATCTGACTTAAGTTTCGGAGGGGGAACCACCACCCAAACCTCCAGGGTGGGTCCCTTTTTGCAGGTCGGGAACGAAGCTCGAGCTCTGGACCAAACAGATTCGGACATTGTTGCGCACAAGTCTCCAAGTGAAGAACATCCAAGAGATACTTGGTTTCTTTACTGCAAACAGAAGGCGCTCAACCTTAGGCTTTAATTCTTTGACAAAGATACTAAACACATAGTTTTGTTTTTTATTTTAAGGAAAAACTGAAAACTGAAAATAAAAAACAATAACGAACAAGCCTATAGTTTTCAGTTTTTAGTTGTCAATTTTCAATTTTAGCAAGCATGTAACTTCATTGTACTACCATATAGTGATATAGGTAACGCTATCTAATTAATTTGTAGGAAAAAACGTCCAAACTACACCAATTAGACATTCACTAATCAGCAGTAATCACTACATCAAGCAACGCTAACTTATAGAAGAACTAGCCGCCATTTTTCATCATTTCCCGAACCTTCATTGCAGTAACCACTTATAACCAGTGGCTATCACGATATCTTCCACGCACTTTCTCTCTCCTCTTCAGCGACACTTTCACCGCGCTAGGGTTTTTCGCCGGCGATCTTCATTTTCTACCGTTCAAAATTTCGCCGGAAAAATGGATCCCTTACTTCCGATCATACTTTTATCGACAATTCTCGGCGCAATCATCGTGTTTCTCATCTTCGGAAATTACTTCAGGATGCAGAAATCTGAAGTTGAATCACTTGCTAAAGCTGAGCCTATGAACGATGCGATTTCCAAGAAACCTTCGAAATCAATTCCTAACTCGAAGAAGTCTCAATTTAAGCACCATTCTCATGCTGCTGATAAGGTGATGTTTAGGTTTTTCTGATTTCTAGGGTTTTGTTTTGATTTTGTTATTAAATTTCTGCAATGTTGCTATTGTAGTATCGTACTGTTATTGATTTTGGAAATGTGATCGAATGTATGCAGGAACTAAACAAGAAACATCATCCGTTGGATTTGAACACATTGAAAGGTCACGGTGATTCAGTTGGCGGTCTGTGTTTCTCATCAGACGGAAAAAATTTGGTCACAGGTTATAATTGAATTTTGTAATTTCATTTTTCTCGGTTTTTGCTCTGTGGTTTTGATTCTGCTTTAAATTGTTTGTTGTTTTTCACAAGCTAATTCTTATGTTTGGCAATAGATTACGTTGACGTAGAAGTATCGTAGACGGCGTCTTAACTGCTGTGCATTTATAGTATGCATTGGGTGATAGTCGAGGCATTGAAAATTTGAAATTGTTCTTGGAGTGCAATGAGTTACTCAGCTACTTGTCTAACCTTTTTTGATAGTTGATGAACAATATATATGCATGGTGATTATGCTAATAGATAAAAAGAGCTTAACTTGATTGAGAATGGACTACTTGATCATTTACTCCATCATTTGTAAAAAGCGTAATTATGTTATGTATTCAAATAGGAGGCTGAAAGTTTTCTGATTTAGGTTTACCTGGAGACGGGAAGATTCTCCAATTTATTGAGATTGTTATTAGAGTGCTGTGTATGGTTTTTTCCTTTTTTCTTGGAGAGATTTATTAGATGCGCAAAGTGATTGTCTATTTTAGAGTTGCTTCCATTCTTAGAAGCCAATGCGGCTTTGCATTTCTTGTTATTCGTGATTCTAGAAGTCTGATGGGCTTCCTCCTTCCCTCTTCCCCCCTTTTTGGGTTGTGAGTCTATGGATGTGCAATTGCAATTCAAGTTTAGTAGAAAAGAAAAAAGAAAAGAAGTTCATGAATAAGCGTCGTGTGCTTGTTCTTATTCTATTTTCTAGCTACCAATTACCATTGGTCTCATGTTTGTGGATTAAGTGGTATACCTCACATGGTATTCTCTCTTTTGGTCATCAAGATCTTTGGTAGTGTTCTCTGTAATAAAGTTCCACCTTTCTACTGCTGTTCAGATTTCTTAATTTTCTAATCTCCGAACATACTTACTTATGTACCAACTACACTCAGCCAGTTGGAACATTGAAGTGGCACAAGAGTTGAGAGCTCCACTTGCATGCAATGGCTGTTCTCTCCTTTTGAATGTAATTCTTAAAAAAACATAGGCTTGCAATGTTTAACATTCTTTTGTTCATTCTGCAGCTTGTGCAGATGGGGTCGTCCGTGTTTTTAAGCTGGATGATGTTTCTAACAAAAGTTTCAAGTATGTTTTTAATAATAATCATAACTAGCTGTTGGTTGCTACAAGCATGTTACGTGTTGAAGGTTTGAAGATTGTAATTCTCTCATCTTTTTTCATGAATGAAATTGCAGATTCTTGCGTATTAACATGCCAGCTGGAAATCATCCTGTAGCTGTTGCATTCTTAGAGGATGATTCATCAATTGTAGTGGCTACTCAAGCTCTGTTGGGTACCTCTCTTTACATGTATGCAGAAGACAAGGCCAAACCTTCAGATGGAAGTAAACAAGCCAAACTTCCTCTTCCAGAAATTAAATGGGAACATCACAAAATCCATGAGAAAAATGCAATTTTAAATCTGGTTGGGGCTACTGCAAGATATGGAACTGGTGATGGAAGCACAGTGATAGCTTCTTGTTCAGAAGGTATGTATCTGATCTTGATCCAATAAAGCAAATATTGTATTCCTTTAAAGATTTCAAACCTTTTAAGTATCTCTGGATCTCTTCAATGTGGTACCCAGAGAGAAATTATTACTGCACTGAACTTTTTTTAAAATCATAACCTCATTGGTGAAGCTTGTAATTGTCTCACTGGCCTTTGTTGACTGAACTCTTTTTGGTTTTTAATAGCTGTCAGTGCTATATTCTGTTTCATATTCTCCGAGAATAATATTCTTCTTCTTGTTCTTTTTTGATCCCTTCTGCTGATTTCTTCCCTGAATTGGTCCTCCTCTTCTTATGATGATTAATTTCCTTGTGATGGACCAATCGAGTTTATGACGATTGACAAGAGATGGTCTTCTTCTTGTTCTTTTTTCATCTACTTCTTAAAGGAGCAATTTGTTTTTTGCTTTTTCAGTAGTTATTCTTCTGTTCTAGGACTGTAACCCAGTAATGTTTGTTTCAGCAACTGAAATTAAACTTTGGCATGGGAAAACCGGAAAGCTATTGGGGACAGTTGATACTAACCAGCTGAAAAACCACATGGTCGCTGTATCTCCGAATGGACGGTTTTTAGCTGCTGCAGCATTTACGGCTGATGTGAAGGTGGGTGGTTCATTGTATACTTAATGCATAATAGCACTATTGGAACCTAAGCTCTTAGTTTGTATCCTTGATATAGTTGAGTAGTTTCGGTAGGTGAATGCACTTTTTGGCATTTCCCTTCAAGTAGCCAGCAGTAGTCTGTGCAGCTTGCTTTCAGCTATCTTATTCGTCTAATTGTTTAGAATTTATTATATACTGACTTTTGCTCTCAGCAGGCAAGCATGTATGTATGCAGCACATTGGTGCTATAACTTAAGCATATTTCTATGGATACTGTTTTCTTTAACAAAGTTTTAGGCTCAATGATCTGATCTTGTTCTATGGATACTGTTTTCTTTAACAAAGTTTTTTGGCTCAATGATCTGATCTTGCTGTTGCATTATGTAATGAAAGATGTTTGAGTTCATATATACCTATCTAAAGCAATATTCCAGACTTTGATTAGTTGTGTGATTCTATTTTCCCCCCTGCATATCATGGGTTCCTGTTTATTGAGTTGCACTTAGGCATCATAACTTCCCCTGATTTATTATTGTGTCTATCGTACTTGTTCTAGTGTTCCACTGTTTTAGCTTATTGTTGAAGGGTCTAAAATTTGTTTTTTGCAGATCTGGGAGATCATTTACTCGAAGGATGGTTCTGTTAAGGAGATTGTTAAGGCTATGCAGCTTAAGGGGCACAAGGTTACTCATCATTTCTTTCTTCTTTCCTCTTTGTTGAAATGACTTTTACCAAATTTCTTGCAGATTTTTGGCTTAGGAGTTATTGGACTAATTGCGTGTATTGTGTCACAGCAGGATTGATTCCTATTGCATGCATAATTTGGGCAATTTTACATGAGCACAATCTATAGTTTATCTTGGTATTTTATGGTGTTAAATCATTCAAGTTTTGTGATTTGGAGGTTTAAATGGCTTTGGAGTTTGGAGATTTGGTCTTGGACATAATTGGCATGAATCATAAAATGCATGTTTAGGCCATAAAGATATAAGGGAAAATTTCAAAAAACTATCTTTTATAACATAAATTTTTCAAAAAACTACCTTATAAAAATTTTCTTTCAAAAAACTACCTTATATAACATAATGTTTTCAATATACTACCATTTGACTTTTTTTGTTGACGTTGACTCTTAAATAGCAGCGGCCCTAGGTGTTGTTGCCGGTGGGTTAACAAATAAAAAAGAGAAGAACAAAAATGGAGGAGAAAGAAGCTAGTGGGAGAGGGTGCTCATTAAGAAGAAAATGAAATGAGGGGTAGTTTGGCACCCCATGTGGGTTATTAGCGGTGCTGGGCCGTGAGATCAAGGCAATAAGTAGCAATGAACCCGTCACGGGTGGTTAAACCCTCATTTAGCAGTCAATTGATGGTATTTTGAAAAAAATGTGTTGTATAAGGTAGTTTTTTGAAAAATAATTTTTAAAAGGTAGTTTTTTGAAAAATGTTTGTTATAAAAGGTAGTTTTTTGCAATTTTTCCAAGATATAAAATTATGTAGCTGTTTTTGCAATTGTCATAAGCTCATCGGTTATTGTGACCATCAGCTTGTTCCTTTTATAGTACACGTGTCCATGTACTATATATGATACTTCTGCGTCTTTGTTCTTGATTTTTTATATCTTTTATGTTTGCAGAGTGCGGTAACTTGCTTATGCTTTGCGCCAAACTCAGATCAGGTGATAACAGTATCCAAGGATGGCACCTTAAAAGTATGGAATATTGATGGTGGGTACTTGTTTTTCCAAATCATGGCTTAATTGACTATGGTTTTTTTTTAGTGGCTTATCTAAAGCAGTGACATCTTTTATCACTTGAGGGTAGTCTTAGGTATACTTTTGTGGTCCTCATTCGGTTAATTTTATTTAATGTTAAATAGGAGCACAGCTTTTCAGCAGCCTCATAGCTGTGCTCTGGATGTAAAAATCTTACGAAGATGCTAAATCAGAATGCAATCGAAGTTGTTTTTTTTTATTGTGAAGGCATGGGGGAGGGAGGGAGGGAGGGAGGGGGGGGGAGGAGGAGAAGGAGGGAGGGGAGGGGGAGGGGAGAGGGGAGAGGGGGAGAGAGAGGGGGAGAGAGAGGGGGGGGTTAGGTTTAAATATGTTGGTTTTTTTTTTTTTTGCATATCTTTTGAATTGAATGTGGATATATGTTTTTTACTGTATGTGCAACTTTTCCATCATGTGCATTTTATCTTTTTTTATCAAGCTAAAATTATTCTAAAAAGTTGCATATGTATCCTTCTCAATTTAAGAAACTATTTATTAGATCTCTTCCCTATACACACACATACACATTCACGTGCACACGCGCACACTCACTCACGCGCGCACTCACGCACCGCGTGCGCGCACTCACGCACCGCGCCGCGCGCACTCACGCACCGCGCGCGCTCACGCACCGCGCGCGCACTCACGCACCGCGCACTCACGCAACGCACGCGCACTCACGCACGCATGTACTTAACTCACACGTCCACGCAAGCATGCACTTACTCAGGCACCGACACGCGCGCGTGCACACACTTCACTCACTCTCTCGCTCACATGAATATATGATGTGTTATGGAGCATATTTGAATTATCCACTCACTCACTCACTCACGAATATATGATACGTTATGGAGCATCTTTGAATTATCAACAATATAATGCACTCACTCACTCACTCACTTATGAATATATGATGTGTTGTGGAGCATCTTTGAATTATCAACAATATAATGTGGTCCTTGTGGGTAGAACTCATCTTTGGCCCAATATTTGAGCTTTAAATCTGGTAGACTAGACTTGTTTGTTACTGTGGATTGTGAAAGGTTTCTTCTTTCTTTCTAACTTCTTCCTTATTGGGTTGGGGGCGGGGGGGCAGTGATATGTAGAGTTGAAGCTGCTAGAATAATTGTATGTAAGAATATGGGCATATATCTGTAAGTATCTGGCTTATATAGGTTAGCGGGGAATTTGATGTGTTAGAGAATAGTAATAGATATTATTTATGATAGTCCTGCTGTTTTCATTTTCGGTGGGTCTCAACGTTACCTTATATTTCACATTTTCACTGCAGTTCGTTATCATATGGATGAGGATCCCAAGATTCTGAGAGGATTTGCAATTCCGCTTCATGATTCCAATGGTGCAACATTGCATTATGATCATCTTTGTTTATCTCCTGATGGAAAGATACTTGCTGCCACGCATGAATCAACTTTGCAATGGCTATGTGCTGAGACCGGAAAGGTTTTGGATACTGCTGAGATGGCTCATGATGGTAAGTCCATCCTTTATAGGGAAACTTAAGCTAACATTTGTGGGGAAAACAGTTGTTAATTGATGTCCTCTATGGAGAGAGATTTTAGTAGACAAAATTGTTCCAAGTTAATAAATTCGAATTCTACCTGAAACTTGCAAGTGGTTACTCTAATGGATGCTCATTATATGTTCCTTCTTGTAATCTTAAATGGATTTTGAAATAGTGAAAGGTATCTTGCTGCTCTTGTGAGAGATGCATGCTATTGATCTTAAAAAAAGAAAAGAACCCAGTGCTCAAAAAAGAGCTCGTGCTGTACAAAAGGTATTAAAATAGATTGGGATCCCATGAACATCTAAAAAGACAGTTGGTGATGTACCCCCACTAGATTGGAAGATTACTCAACTTGTGGATACAGATTTTCATATTCTAATAATTGAAGATTCGGGAAAATCAGTTATCATCTTTTTGAAATGACTGAAGACATTACTCCTTCTTTTACTTGCCCCTGCCTCACTTCCTTTTCGAGTTTTCTGCATGTTGCATGTTGCATGTTGCTGATGCTATCTGGCTCCTTCATTTTCAGATAATGGTTAAGTCACTCGTGTCCTAGTTTATTAATATATCTCTCATATTTCCGCTATTGTGGTATAGTATAGGTTTTATAGCTTTCCCTTATTTTCTTTCATGGTAATATTATGTGGCAAGTCTGGCAACTTGTATGAATTTCTACAGTAACAACCCAGTATGAATCCACTGAGAAAGGGTCAATGGAGCTTGGAATATATGTAACCTTACCTCGAACCAAAAAAGATCTCCGAGAGACGCTCAGTTGATAAGAAGGATTTGATGACTAGCTAAAGGATATATCATATATGTAATCTACTCCTTCCTTAAACCTGAAAAGCAAAGAACATCCTACGTGACAGACAAACCTACATGTCGACTATTTGAACTATAGCATCCCATATTATCCTATTGTTGGTTTTTTTTTTTATGTGCTCTCGATAGTGACAGTAGGTGTACAAGCATATACCATGGAACTGTAGGGGAGAGTGATAGAGTATAGATTGAGGAAATGACAAGCATATACCATGGAAATGTGGGATAGTGTTAGAGTATAGGTTGAGGAAATGTACAAGCATTTCAGAGAACGAAATTGGGTTTATATTGGACTGTAGAGTCTGTACAGCTTATGAGACAAATGATGGAATACTGTAGGTAGAGGGTCTACACATAATTTTAATGGACATAGAGAAGGTTTATGATAAGGTATTAGGAGACATGCTTTGGTGGGCAATGTAAAAGAAGGATATACCATGTAACGATTTTGACGTAGTTAAATGTATGTATCGAGATGTGGAAACAAAAGAGTAAGGAAGATTTCCCTATTACCATAGGACTATGTTCTGCATTAAGTCACTTCCTCGTTGCAATAGTAATATAAATGAACTAATATGGCCTACTAGGATGAGATGTTGTGGTGTATGTTGTTAATGATAGAGATGAGGTCATTGTTAAACTGGAACTATTAAGGAAAATGTTAGAATCTGAAGGATCTAGGCTAAGTTGGAGCTGAATACATGGAGTGCAATTTTATTACTGAGAAAGTCCAGTGAGGATGTAGCAACAATGGATGGTAAGAAGTTGCTCATAAATGAGTGTTTTAAGTACCTGTGGTCAATTTTACAGAGGAATAGAGATGTTGGACAAGACGTAGTTCTTTGGTGACTCAGGGTGGATTAAATGGAGAGAAGCAAGTAGGATTTTGTGACCGTAGCCTACCTATAAGATTAAAAGGAATATTCTTTAGAACAGCTAGTAGGCTAGTGTTATTATATGTAGTAGAGGTGTGTAGGCTGTATTCCGTATGGTGAGATGGATGTGTGGCAACTTTTTGAGCAATATAATTCAGAATGGAGATATCTGGAAAAAGGTTAAAGTTGCAGATAGTGAAGGATTTGTTTAGGAATATTGAGGATCTCGTCCTAGTTTGAACTCCATCATACATATCTTCAGTGGGCAGAATATATGCAATAGAATATAAATACATCCATAGCACTTCTCTAGGCCCTGCGTCATATACCTTCTCCAAGTCCATAAAAGTGATCTGTAGATCCTTTTATCTGTCTTTGACATGGATATGTGGGAACTTTTTGAGCGATAGAATTCAGAATGGAGATATCTGGAGTAAGTTTGAAGTTGTAGATATTGAAGGATTTGGTTTGGAATATTGAGGATCTTGTGCTAGTTTGAACTCCCTTATACATTTCTTGAGTGGACAGAACATGTGCAATAGAAATTAAGTACATTCATAACACTTCTGAGGCCCTGCGTCATATGCCTTCTCCAAGTCCAAAAAAGTCAAATGTAGGTCCTTTCATCTGTCTTTTAGATACTCCATTAAGTAGCTCCCATTGTCTTCCAATTCCATGAATGAAACCACGTTGCTCTCTAGGTTAAATGTAGGCCTTCCTCTCATAATTTCACTGCCTGATTATCTTAGTGCCCCTGTAAAGTTTGGATGTTTCGCTTGCTGATGTATTGTTTTATAGTGTTAAGCCCATTTGTGCAAATTGCCGTCTTTGCAATTCGCCGGAGCCTGGACGGTGGCACTACTCATCTATTGTAGTGTTGCTCTACATGCATCTATGAAACTTAATGCACCATCAGTTGCGAATTGTGTCATCTGGTATGGTTTGGGAGGGGTGGGTGCATTGGGGTAAAAATTAGTCGCTAGTAGGCTCTATACAATCTTCTATCATACCAGTATAATGTAACGAGGGGTAATTTACTATTCTGCTGATGTGTATAGACCCTACCTTTTTGTCATATAACTATATTTTTGACGTGTTTTTGTGATATAATTTATCCCTGGTGTGGTGTGGATAGCAGATTTGAGATGAAGTGTGGACTGTGGCCATCGTAGTTTTATGATCATTAGGCAGTGCCATGGTTGGTCGTGTTAGAGCTTAAATATCGGGTGGTTCCCTAACATATACTATTGTTATTACTTTCTCTTCGATGTAGGCACCAGCAAAACTTTTCATGTTGTTCCTTGTTATATCAGTCTGTTTTCCTTGCTATCTCAAGTCCTTTTTTCTCTTCCCTTTTTTTTCTGTGTTTGCTTGCCCTGTGATCATGAAGGTTTTCTTTCATAGTTTTGTATGGTCGTCTATGAATTAAAATTCCTGAAAATTACTCATGCAGGTGACATCACATGCATTACATGGGCGCCCAAGACCCTTCCTGCTGGTAATTGTTTTTTAATTCCTGTTTAATTTCATTTCACTAAGTAAACTTCGGGGAAAACCTGTGGTGGATTAACCTAGGATGGTGTTTGGTTCTTGGACTTAACTCCCTGTTTACCTATTTTTCTTGCAGTAAACTCAGATTCCTTCATCTTGGGAACTTCTGGAGTTGACAAGAAAGTTAAGCTATGGCTGGCACCTCCTATTCATTCTTCATGAAGAATTTACGTGGTGCAATGCTAATCGCTGGAAAAGCAGCATTACCGTTTCTTTCCCAGAGCCATACTGGAAATTCCGCGATTTTGTAGTTTCAGATTGCTGCTGGTTCATCATCTTACTACTGACTTTGCTTAAGCTGCGTAATCTTATGACATCTTGCTGGCTGAATCATGAGAATTTGAGAATTGTAGAGCTTTTAGACCAGAATCTGAGAGAGATAGTTTTGTATGGTTTAATGGATACTTTAGGGTAGTGGCATACATGATAAATTGGTGTTGGACTGTTGGTATTTACTAGAACCTCACTCAAATATGTAACAGATTATAGATATGGCTTGTGCCGGTTATGTAAAGAGACAAGAGTAATTTGAGTTGTGCTTTTTACTTGTGAGATTTTGTACATTCTTACGGTAAAAAGTCTTGTGGCTAAGTTATAATTATGGAGCAATTGTATTTCGGTTCTCATCGCTCTTGTATAATTTTATTCTTTTCTTTCCTTGTTCTGAGTCGGGGCGACAATTGGCCACTTTTTCGGCCAGCTCAAAGACCTACATTGACTTGTATTTGCATATGAATTTCGACACTGCGTTTATAAATTGCTTTATAGAATATGTGCACAGATCTTATTATGTACACACGTTAGCTCTCTTGAATGAGCAAAGAAAATAGTTTTGTCTAGTAGATACACCTTGAATTGTAATGGATCATCTCTGTTTATGGTGATCTATATTCACTTCAACAGTTGGGAGTGGATGAAAGAGAAATATAAAGGGTGTTTCATATGTGTTGTAGATAATTTATTCTTGGGCTTTTCTACTCAGCGTATTCATGGTTTTGAACTTTTTATGTTGTACTTCAACTTTTAGAAAAATCTAAATAGCATCCTCTAAACTTTGAAATATGTCTCAATAATACACTTTATGTTAACCTGACATTAGGTTACTGTTAGTTATGTAAAAGTAGTGCTCAACAGTTTAATTTATCTAATCACAATAAACTTATGTAACATAATAGCTAGAAATATCTTGACAAAAAAAGTACCATTAATTACTGCAAGTAGGAATTAATTTATCTAATCACAATAAACTTATGTTGCATATCTAAAATCTAAATGATGTTCTAGTATTCCAATTTAGGTGCAGTGATTTGTTGCTTCAAAGGATAAATTAATGTAATCCAGCTAGGGAATCCTATTTTTTGTGTGGATAATTATGTGTATATTGTTATTACAAATAGAAGAACCATCCTTCAAAAAATGATTCTCTATCACCCAAAACAAATAATTAAAAAAAACAAATAATTAAAAAAAACAAATAATTAAGAATGACGCTTCAAGGAGGTTAAAATGGAGAAAAATAAGAGTTTTAAAAAAATTCGCCCACCGTGGGGCTCGAACCCACGACCACAAGGTTAAGAGCCTTGCGCTCTACCAACTGAGCTAGACGGGCGCTTGTTATTTTACAAAATCCGGTTCAAAGTTTATACTTAACGTACTTATAACAGTGTCTAAGCTCCAGTAGGCCTTAAATTCAAATATCAAGAGTCATAATTCATAAACACCATATCAGTACTGCACTGGCACTACCCATTGCATAATTGCAAATTACAGGAGCCACGTTTCATCATCACTTTCCATACTAGAGTATCTGCTTTACTGAGACCTTTCGCCGGACAGCAAAGTAGACTCACGGCTGAACCAACCTCTTTCTGCATTGACTGCATCGGGTTGCCTCTCAGGAATAGAGGCTTGGAATTCAGGCAACACTTCGCATGCTTCGTACACCTTCCGTAAGGTAGGATATTTCGACTGCAAAACAACTCGTAAAATTATTAGTAACATGATTGCTACCAAGGTCTAATAAATGACATGCCAAAATATATCTCTCCCGTGTTAACTTTTGACATGTAGAACAGTAGAAGTCGAGAGCAAAGAGTTTCTTTTCAAAGAAACACGCAATTCTTTTAAACGATGAAATTAAAGTTTGAATGAAAGGACTGCAAGAAACCCAAACAATGGTTCCAAACTACTCTTGGAGAGCACCAAAAAACAGCCCCTTCATAAGCTGAGGGATGTTAGAAAAACAGTTGGTAATTATGTTATACAGTCCACTTAACTGTTTACCTTTTTTCTTTAACTTTTGAGTCTTCTTGTAGCTATTTAACTTTTAAAGATTTTGTACAGCTATTAACCGTCATACTGTGTTATACAAGGATTTGCTTAAAAAAGAAGGGAACAGAAAACTATGATTACCATATCGGTGTTAAATCTGGTCATTGCAGCAGAAATTTGTGGTGCAAGAAATACATCTGCCTGAAGTTAAGAAAAGGACACTGAATATATGTTAGCCATGCTCACAGAATCACAATCTACTAGAGCCTCTAACATTTTGTACCATTATAGATTATGCACCTAAAAGAAGGAAACATCATGTGCAAAAGATGGGATCATAAAAGATACTTGTTTGTTAAAAAAAAGAACTATCTGATGATGATGTTTGTACAGTGTGGTATCTAGATGATGAGGCATCAAGATAACAAAAGGTTTCAAATGAATGTGTCTGAAATGTTCTATACAAACCATAGATACTTCATCTCCGGTAGAATATCTGCCAGCATAATCTTTGAGCAACTTTTCCAGAGCTTCCAGGGAGAATATTATACACAAGATCATGGAGAAAAGAGGATATCTCAAATCGAGTTTGTCATCAAACATCACTAATTAATATCAGAGCAGAAAGGAAAAGACAAGTGAAGAGAGAGCGCACCAGAGAAACCCTTATCGATAATCATTTGAACCCATGTTGTACTCTCCTCTTGACCAAGTTTCTTCTCAATAAACTCCTGTGGAGGAAAACAATTTCCCAACTCCGAGATCAGTATTACATCAAGGAACTCGTAATACATATTATTAGAAGTTCAGACAATCCATTGCACAGACACAAGAAACATACCAGCACTGATCTCATATGAAGTGACTGCATGCTGCAACTGACAATACTTGCAGCCTATAACAGACATCAATTGTAATATTATACCAGACCACAACTTTCAGAATCAAACACAATGACAGAAGTGTTCCAGAGTGAATATTATGAAACATGATACATCAAATAGTATTTCCCACTGGGTCCCAAAAGTGTAGTTTCTCTCAAGTCCTAAAGAGCTTGAAATAAGGATTTGCAAATCATTATATTTGGCATTGTGTTGACCATGTCCAACAAAGATTTGTTCATTAAAGACGCTATCCAATGAAAGTCATTTTGACTTGACTCTACCCTTAGGTCCATTAGGCTATCCTGCCCATTAACCAAGCCTATCAAAAAGTGAGCCTACGAATTCTAATTTTAGCAAATCAAGTGCCACTTAATTGTTGTCTCAATAGAAAAGATTTATGAAACTTACTCAAATTTCACAGAAAAAGGGAAACAGATCATTGAAAACATAATCACAATTTACAGTTTTAGATATCTGATAAAGCAAAGGACATAGCTAAATTCTGTAGACAGAAGTGATTGAGATGGTAAATTTTTGATAATTACTAGTCCAACGTGCCTTAACTTAGTATTATGGGATTCTGGTAATATGGAATTTTGGTAATTCTAATGGCACTAGTATTCAAGAATCTCACCTGAAGATTGAGTGCTCGTCTGTAAGGATCAGTTGGCAAAAGTTCATTATCGGGATACTTGTCTTCTAGATACTAAACAACAATGGCAAACACAAACAATTATCAATGAACAGACGATTATGTCAAAGAAAGTCTAACACAAAACTCCAGTAGCTCATCAATACATATATTTACTAACAAAAAAAGCTTAGTTAAGATACATGTCCTCTACTGGTGACTCGTTATTTATCTTTTATGTAAACATTAGTGTCTTCCTTCATACATAACAACTCTATAGATCTCTTTTTCTTCCTGATTAGTAGATGCTCTTTACCTCTCTCCTCTTCCTTCACCCACTTCATTGCCCTTCCCAAAACTATGTGCAACAAGATCCAAAATGATGACTATCACTTGGAATCCTGTTAGATTCCATTCGAAGCATATTTATAAATTTTTTGTAACAAATCTAACAAATAATTAAATGTATTAATGGCTATGTATGTACATTGAAGACGAAAAAACACAGATAATGGAAGTAAAGAACAGAGAATAAAAATTTTGAGCACCATACATCTTGTGTATTGCACATATTAAGAACTAGATACTGACCATAAGAATAGCCAACGAGTCAGAAACCACAACCCCGTCATCAACAAGAACTGGAACATAGCGCAGCGGGTTGATCTGCTCAAATTCTACAAGTACAAGTTGTAGTTGTTAAAATATACTATTACTTAAGTACTTATCATCCAAATTATTGCTAATCCAGCTATCATAAAATCTCATTGAGTTCAACTAAGAAGAGATGAAAAACCTAAGGTTTAATTCCTTTAGTCCACAAATGTGCTGCATAACATTCATAACCAAAGATAATCCTCAATCTGGAAGCCGTTATCGTAATCATCCAAAGAGCTTCATTGGTTCCAAACAGTTACCATAAGCAAACACGAACTATCAAGAAAAAAAAATGTTAATTTAAAATTTTAAAGAAAAAATATATAAAATTTTTTGTAAAAATTGACAAAAAAAAGGACAGACAAAAAAAAAAAAGAAAATGAAAAATTGGCTGATATACGTAATATGTTGGAACACGTAGATTTAATGATGTCAAAGATGGAATCTAGGAAATAAATCAGTAACACAACATGGTGAAGCCAGAGGGGAAGATTCACTTAGGAAAGTTATTAAGGCTAGTAATTTAGCCTTTAGTGTATATTTAGAATATAGGGTGCAATCTCTTCACCTAACTTAATAAACTGATTAGAACTAATTACCCCTGATTTCACCTTATATATACCTTAATCACACCTGATCAGCGCGTAAACAATTTTTTGAGGTGAAGATAACACACCCTTGGTTAGTTCAGTCTATTTTTGTTTGATGGTCGTAAATTAATGTATTATTGTATTTTTCCTAATTGTTAATAGACAGTGTCAAATGGAGCATAAAAAAGAAAATACTCTGTCAACAATATATCTCAAAAGAAAAAAAGAGAAAAGTTCTACAACTTAATTGCTAAAACTATAAGCACAGCCTGTCAATTAAAAGGGTTCTCTTGCTATCCACTAACTATAATTACAATACAAGAAATTGACCATATAGAGAATATTACATTGTTCTTTTCTTAAAAATTAAAGAAATATATCAATTGTATAGAGAATATTACATTGTTCTTCTTTTACAGGTATAATAAAATAAGCCTAAGTGGATAAATAACAATTAATAAAGAAAGGATATGAAACAGCATCTTAATATTCAATTACCTGGATCAAATTGTTCCCCTTTGAAAAGATCAACTGATTTATACTCGTATTGAAGACCTACAGATTGACCCAGATCAAATTAATATACAATTCTGATCAAATTTTGCAAAAGATTGACCAAACTTAATTAAAAGAAGTGGTAAAATTATGGAAAAAGAAGAAAGTAACCTTTCAAGTTTAAAGCAAAACGAACGCGCCAAGCACAAGAACTTAGCCAGAAAGAGTAAAGCACCCTACTTGAAGCTGAAGATGTGGATGAATATGATGCAGCAGCTGCTTTCATCTTTGATCAGATCAAAATTTAACCCCCCCCAAAAAAAAGGAACTTTTGGAGTTTTGTTAGAAAATGCAAACTACACTTACAAATTTACAATTGTATGTGATTATTTAGAGGTAAGAGAAAGTGTTTTGAAACTTGAAAGTAGTAGCTAGAGCCTAGAAGTAGCAAAATGGAGTTGGTAAGCCTGTGAAGTGTAAAGTTAACAATCAACTTGAAAAAATAGATAGGCTAAACATCTATAGTAATGATTGGATATCTTACATATCGAATGCATGGCCTATAGAAAATAAAAATACCAAGCTTGTTTGGGGTAGTTGATTGACGATTCACCTTATAATTTTAAGGTATAGACAGAGACAGCATATGAAATCTCATGTGTTGGACCAAAACAGTATGAGTTGAGCTCTAGACAAGGTCATTCTCCTTATCATTAATAAAAAAGACTTAATTGTTAGATATTCAAAAATCATCAACTCACTAGAATAAAACGTAGGAGTAGACTCTTCAAGGAACATGGTTTTGACTAGAGAACTCACTAATATTGGTAATTATTCTGAACTAGACATGCGACTAGTGATAAACATCAACTTGTAGTTTAAATGACTAATTAAGGTCGTGTTCTCTTGACCTTAAAAAAATAAGTTTAAACTAAAATTTGGATAATTTAAGTTTAGATAAATTTTAAGTTTCTAACACTTTGTAAAATTAACTTCAATATATAAGTTCATCTAGGTTTTGATAATTCCAGTTTAAGTTAAGGAGAATTCCGGTGGAAAAAAAACGCATCCTAAGTAGGTATTTTAAGGCTATGTTCACTTCAATTTATTTTTGTTGAACTTAACAAATTTTTCTTTAACTTATTTTAGCTGAACTTAACTTTTTTTTTAGCTTCTTTTTGTTGAATTTGTTTTGATGAACTTGACTTATTTTTAACTTAACTTATTTTTTGCTAAGCTTATTATTGTTCAACTTAACTTATTTTTACTTAACTTATTTTTGTTGAACTTAATTAACTTATTTTTGTTGGACTTTACTTATTTTTTTCAGAATTTATCTTTTGCTGAACTTAACTTATTTTTGCTGAAATTTATTTAATAATTTGAGGAGAACAAACCCTAAGTAAACTATAATTGTATTCCTATTAATACACCATTGACTCTTTATGATAAAAATACAAACAAATTTAAAAAAAATAACAAACACATTTAATCCTCATAAAACAAACTCCTAATGTTAGTCAAACACCTCATACACGTTCATTTTAACTATAATAGCCTTATATGCACGCAACGCGTGCTGAAGCATGATAGAAAGCTCAATTGTCTAATAATATGTACGAAAAATTGTTCACAAAGTTCACTGTGTTTTTTTCTTTTTTATTTAAGTTTGAAAACCAACAAATTGGAGAAGTAATTGTATTTTTGTTAATTGAAGGTATGATTGTAAGAGAGGGTAGATACCAAATCTTTCCCACTCCACTTATGGTATAATAGAGATAATAAGATTCCTAAAATCTAGCTAGCCACTTTCTTTTTAGTATTTCCAATTTTTTTTATTCTTTTTTTATCATATTTTGCAAAATTTGAAATATGTGAGGTATTGAAAAGTGAACGATAAAGTAAAGTAATTGTTTTTGTGTAATGAAGCAAAAATAAGGGTATAAAGGTAAATAATATTTAGTCACTCATCTTTAGAATTATTCCAATTTCTTTTTAGTTTAAAAATATTTTAAAGGCTTTGCTCCTTCAAACGTAGCTCCCCCGACTCAATTTCGATTCCCTTACCGTACCGTAAACCTTGTTACTTTCTCCATCCCTTAACATATGCTCCACCGGAAACTTAAGAACATCCTCATGTAGTCATGTACATAAGTTTCTTCGGCTGCTAGTCCGTCACCTACCACATACAACCTCCGTTTTTTTTCTTTTAAATGTAATATTTGATTATTTTAATCCACTCACCAAAAGGCAAATACTGCGTCAAAACAGGGTAAGTAACTAAGTATTATATCAGTTTGCCATTATCATCTTTTAAACTAATGGACTACAGTGTAGATTGTTCAAATGATGCCTGCTTAAGACAGCTATTAAGAGAAAAGTGTCTTAAAGTAGACACACAATTACACAGATATGAAAAGGAGAATGCCCTTATGAAAAATATAATAATTAGTCAAATAAATATATTCTGAATATTTCTCAGAAGCAGGACTTCTTCAAGAACATGTTCTAAGAAGTCATATAATGATAATAAAAAATTAACTTGCACTTATTGAAATTATAATATTACTCGGGAAAAAGATTTAATCAAATCAAGATTGGCTTTGCTTAATAGCCATAATTAGTGGATGTGGGAGTTTTGTACTCCGACTTTGGTGAGTAACTTGGAGGAGTCTCATAGCTTGATTTTGGGGTGTATACTGGTGAGCTGTATGTGACAGTTTTGGATGCTGGAACATACGCGGGTGGAGTGTATGATGGAGTTTCATAGCTTGATTTTGGAGTGTACGCGGGTGCCTTGTAGCTTGATTTTGGAGTGTACACAGGTGGACTATATGTGACGGCCTTGTAACTTGGTGATTGAGGGTAAACTGGTGCTTTGTAATGTGTTGGCTTTTTGCACTTTTCTGTGGATGTATAAACAAGAGGTTGGACAGAGTATGACTTCAAGATGTATGTTTTCTCATTAACATCATTTGAATGTGTCAAAGAAGCCCCTGACTTTCCAAGGTTGATGTTGGTGGCAACATTGCAAGAGTAAGATGGAGAACTTTCAAGGTACACTTTGCAGTCTGTTGGCTTCAAATATGTGCCAAGTTGTTCAGGAGTAAATGTGGCAAGGAAGAAACCATTTTTGTCAGTTTCAGGAGTCAACATGGAGAACTTGGTTGGGTTGTATTCACCATTGCTGTTTGATTCACATGAAATTTTTGCCACAGCACCTACACACAATGACACAAATACATTTAGTAATTTGAATTTAATTATTTATCAGTAGTTAATTATGCGTAATATTTATGGTCAAATTTATGTAACATAAATTGACAAGGTATTATGACCAAAACTAACAAAATCAATGACATTAAACATTATTGTAGATAAGTAAAAAGTTGTAATTGGAAGATTGAGAGAGAAAAGAAAAGATCATAAATGTTCAACAAATATACTACGGGATTAAAAGATTGAAACGTAGCAAAGATCGTTATATAAAGAAAGTCACCTTTAATGGGAGAATTATTGTAGCATGAGCTACAATAGATTACACCTTGCACGGTATAGATAGTTGGAATAGCTTCATATTCATAACTTTTGTGAGTGTATGATGGGTTCACGTACTTAGGTGATGGAGTATAAAGAGGGGTTGGTGAGTATGATGGAATTTCGTATTTGGGAGATGGGCTATATTTTGGGGATGGGGTGTATGAAGGAGTTTCATACTTAGGCGATGGTTTATATGTTGGGCTTGGGGTGTAAGATGGAGTGTAAGTTGATTTTGGGATGTAAGATGGAGTCTTATGTACAGGTGAAGGGTAATAAGTTGGGCTTGGGGTATATGAAGGAGTTTCATACTTAGGCGAATGAGTGTAGACTGGACTTGGTGAGTATGAAGGAGTTACATACTTCGGAGATGGGCTGTAGGTTGGGCTTGGGTTATATGAAGGAGTTTCATACTTAGGAGAAGGATTGTATACAGAACTAGGAGTATATGAAAAAGTTTCGTACTTTGGAGATGGACTATAAGTTGTGCTTGGGGTATACAAAGGAGTTTTGTACTTAGGAGAACCAAGTGTAGACTGGACTTGGTGAGTATGAAGGAGTTACATACTTTGGAGATGGACTGTAGGTTGGGCTTGGGGTATATGGTGTTTTGTACTTAGGAGAAGGAGTGTAGACAGAACTTGGAGTGTATGAAGGATTTTCATACTTTGGAGATGGGCTATAAGTTGGGCTTGGGGTGTATGAAAAAGTTTCATATTTAGGAGAAGGAGCATATTTCGGACTTGGAGAGTATGAAGGAGTTCTATACTTTGGAGATGGACTATAGATTGGGCTTGGAGTATATGAAGGATGTTCATACTTTGGAGAAGGAGAGTAGACGGAATTTGGAGTATATGAAACAGTCTCATACTTTGGAGATGGACTATAAGTTGAGCTTGGGGTATAGGAAGGAGTTTTGTACTTTGGAGAAGGAATGTAGACGGGGCTTGGGGTGTATGAAGGAGTTTCATACTTTGGAGATGGAGTGTACGTTGAACTTGGGACATATGAAGGAGTTTCGTGCTTAGGAGAAGGAGTGTAGGTAGAACTTGGAGTGTATGAAGGAGTTTCGTACTTTGGTGATGGATTGTAGGTTGGGCTAGTGGTATATGAAGGAGTTTTGTACTTTGGAGATGGGCTATAAGTCGAACTTGGGGTGTATGAAGGAGTTTCATACTTTGGAGATGGACTATAGATTGGACTTGGGACATATGAAGGAGTTTTGTACTTAGGAGAAGGAGTGTATGTAGAACTTGGAGTGTAAGAAGGAGTTTCGTACTTTGGTGATGGACTGTAGGTTGGGCTAGTGGTATATGAAGGAGTTTCGTACTTTGGAGATGGGCTATAAGTTGAACTTGGGGTGTATGATGGAGTTTCATACTTTGGAGATGGACTATAGGTAGGACTTGCGACATATGAAGGATTCTCGTACTTAGGAGAAGGAGTGTAGGTAGCACTTGGAGTGTAAGAAGGAGTTTCGTACTTTGGTGATGGACTGTAGGTTGGGCTAGCGGTATATGAAGGAGTTTCGTATTTTGGAGATGGGCTATAAGTTGAACTTGGGGTGTATGATGGAGTTTCATACTTTGGAGATGGGCTATAGGTGGGACTTGGGACATATGAAGGAGTCTCGTACTTAGGAGAAGGAGTGTAGGTAGAACTTGGAGTGTATGAAGGAGTTTCGTACTTTGGGGATGGACTATAGGTCGGGCTAGCGGTATATGAAGGAGTTTCATACTTTGGAGATGGGGTATAAGTTGAACTTGGGGTGTATGATAGAGTTTCATACTTTGGAGATGGACTATAGGTTGGACTTGGGACATATGAAGGAGTCTCGTACTCTGGAGAAGGACTGTAGGTTGAACTTGGAGTGTATGAAGGAGCTTCGTATTTTGGAGAAGGAGTATAAGTTGCGCTAGGAGTATACAATGGAGTTTCATACTTTGGAGAATAAGTGTAGCCGGGACTTGGGGTGGATGCGGGAGTTTCATACTCAAAAGAAGGAGTGTATACTGGACTTGGAGTGTATGAAGGAGATTTGTACTCCGGAGAAGGAGTATATATTGAGCTTGGTGTATATGAGGGAGTTTCGTATTGTGGAGAAGGTGCATAGATGGGACTTGGGGTGTATGAAGGAGTTTTGTATAGTGGAGAAGGGGTATAGGTTGGGCTTGGGGTGGAAGAAGGACTGTAGACTGAATGCGGGGTATATGAAGGAGTTTCATACTCTGAAGAAGGTGTATAAGTAGGACTTGGGGTGGATGAAGGACTTTCATATTCTGGGGAAGGAGTGTAGATTGAACTATGGGTGTATGATGGAGCTTCTTGCTCAGGAGAAGGAGTATATGCTGGGGTTGGAGTGGATGATGGAGTTTCGTACTCTGAAGAAGGGGTGTACGTGGGGCTTGGGGTGGATGATGGAGTTTCGTACTCTGAAGAAGGGGTGTAAGTTGGGCTTGGGGTGGATGATGGAGTTTCATACACTGGAGATGGGGTGTAGACGGGGCTTGGGGTGTTTGATGGAGTTTCGTACACTGGAGATGGAGTGTATGTTGGGCTTGGGGTGGATGATGGAGTTTCATACTCTGGAGATGGGGTGTAGACGGGACTTGGGGTGTATGATGGAGTTTCGTACTTAGGAGAAGGGGTGTATGCTGTGCTTGGGGTGGATGATGGAGTTTCATACTCTGGAGATGGGGTGTATGTTGGGCTTGAGGTGGATGATGGAGTTTCATACTCAGGAGATGGGGTATAGACGGAACTTGGAGTGTATGATGGAGTTTCGTACTCTGGAGAAGGGGTGTAGGATGGGCTTAGGGTGGATGTTGGAGTTTCGTACTCTGGAGATGGGGTGTAGACGAGACTTGGGGTGTTTGATGGAGTTTCGTACACTGGAGAAGGAGTGTATGCTGGACTTGGGGTGGATGATGGAGTTTCATACTCTGGCGATGGGGTGTATGTTGGGCTTGGGGTGGATGATGGAGTTTCATACACTGGAGATGGGGTATAGACGGAACTTGGAGTGTATGATGGAGTTTCGTACTCTGGAGATGGGGTGTAGGATGGGCTTGGGGTGGATGTTGGAGTTTCGTACTCTGGAGATGGGGTGTAAACGGGACTTGGGGTGTTTGCTGGAGTTTCGTACATTGGAGAAGGAGTGTATGATGGGCTTAGGGTGGATGATGGAGTTTCATACTCTGGAGATGGGGTGTATGTTGGGCTTGGGGTGGATGATGGAGTTTCATACTCTGGAGATGGGGTATAGACGGAACTTGGAGTGTATGATGGACTTTCGTACTCTGGAGAAGGGGTGTAGGATGAGCTTGGGGTGGATGTTGGAGTTTCGTACTCTGGAGATGGGGTGTAGACGGGACTTGGAGTGTTTGATGGAGTTTCGTACACTGGAGAAGGCGTGTATGTTGGGCTTGGGGTGGATGATGGAGTTTCATATTTAGGAGATGGGGCGTAGACAGGACTTGGGGTGTAAGATGGAGTTTCGTACTCTGGAGAAGGAGTGTACGCTGGGCTTGGGGTGGATGATGGAGTTTCATACTCTGGAGATGGGGTGTAGACAGGACTTGGGGTGTAAGATGGAGTTTCGTACTCTGGAGAAGGAGTGTAGGTTGGGCTTGGGGTGGATGAGGGAGTTTCATACTCTGGAGAAGGGGTGTATGTTGGGCTTGGGGTGGATGATGGAGTTTCATAACTCGGAGATGGGGTGTAGACGGGACTTGGGGTGTATGATGGAGTTTCGTACTCTGGAGAAGGGGTGTAGGCTGGGCTTGGGGTGGATGATGGAGTTTCATATTCTGGAGATGGGGTGTAGACGGGACTAGGGGTGTATGATGGAGTTTCATACTCTGGAGAAGGAGTGTAGGTTGGGCTTGGGGTGGATGATGGAGTTTCATACTCTGGAGATGGGGTATAGACGGGACTTGGGGTGTATGATGGAGTTTCATACTCTGGAGAAGGAGTGTAGGTTGGGCTTGGGGTGGATGATGGAGTTTCATACTCTGGAGATGGGGTGTACACGGAACTTGGGGTGTATGATGGAGCTTCATACTCTGGAGAAGGGGTGTAAGCTGGGCTTGGGGTGGATGATGGAGTTTCATACTCTGGAGATGGGGTGTATGATGGAGCTTCATACTCTGGAGAAGGGGTGTAAGATGGGCTTGGGGTGGATGCTGGAGTTTCATATTCTGGAGATGGGGTGTAGACGGGACTTGGGGTGTATGATGGAGTTTCGTACACTGGAGAAGGAGTGTATGCTGGGCTTGGGGTGGATGATGGAGTTTCATACTCTGGAGATGGGGTGTAGACAGGACTTGGGGTGTAAGATGGAGTTTCGTACTCTGGAGAAGGGGTGTAGGCTGGGCTTGGGGTGGATGATGGAGTTTCATACTCTGGAGATGGGGTGTATGATGGAGCTTCATACTCTGGAGAAGGGGTGTAAGTTGGGCTTGGGGTGGATCTTTGGAGTTTCATATTCGGAGATGGGGTGTAAACGGGACTTGGGGTGTATGATGGAGTTTCGTACACCTGGAGAAGGAGTGTATCTTTGGGCTTGGGGTGGATGATGGAGTTTCATACTCTGGAGATGGAGTGTAGACAGGACTTGGGGTGTAAGATGGAGTTTCGTACCCTGGAGAAGGAGTGTAGGTTGGGCTTGGGGTGGATGATGGAGTTTCATACTCTGGAGAAGGGGTGTATGTTGGGCTTGGGGTGGATGATGGAGTTTCATACTCTGGAGATGGGGTGTAGACGGGACTTGGGGTGTATGATGGAGTTTCGTACTCTGGAGAAGGGGTGTAGGCTGGGCTTGGGGTGGATGATGGAGTTTCATATTCTGGAGATGGGGTGTAGACGGGACTAGGGGTGTATGATGGAGTTTCATACTCTGGAGAAGGAGTGTAGGTTGGGCTTGGGGTGGATGATGGAGTTTCGTACTCTGGAGATGGGGTATAGACGGGACTTGGGGTGTATGATGGAGTTTCATACTCTGGAGAAGGAGTGTAGGTTGGGCTTGGGGTGGATGATGGAGTTTCATACTCGCGGAGATGGGGTGTAGACGGAACTTGGGGTGTATGATGGAGCTTCATACTGCGGAGAAGGGTGTAAGTCGGGCTTGGGGTGGATGATGGAGTTTCATACTCTGGAGATGGGGTGTATGATGGAGCTTCATACTCTGGAGAAGGGGTGTAAGATTGGCTTGGGGTGGATGCTGGAGTTTCATATTCTGGAGATGGGGTGTAGACGGGACTTGGGGTGTATGATGGAGTTTCGTACACTGGAGAAGGAGTGTATCTTTGGACTTGGGGTGGATGATGGAGTTTCATACTCTGGAGATGGGGTGTAGACAGGACTTGGGGTGTAAGATGGAGTTTCGTACTCTGGAGAAGGAGTGTAGGTTGGGCTTGGGGTGGATGATGGAGTTTCATACTCTGGAGAAGGGGTGTATGTTGGGCTTGGGGTGGATGATGGAGTTTCATATTCTGGAGATGGGGTGTAGACGGGACTTGGGGTGTATGATGGAGTTTCGTACTTTGGAGAAGGGGTGTAGGCTGGGCTAGGGGTGGATGATGGAGTTTCATATTCTGGAGATGGGGTGTAGACGGGACTAGGGGTGTATGATGGAGTTTCATACTCTGGAGAAGGAGTGTAGGTTGGGCTTGGGGTGGATGATGGAGTTTCGTACTCTGGAGATGGGGTATAGACCGGACTTGGGGTGTATG
Source organism: Beta corolliflora (assembly GCA_947648045.1). NCBI lineage: Eukaryota > Viridiplantae > Streptophyta > Magnoliopsida > Caryophyllales > Amaranthaceae > Beta > Beta corolliflora. The sequence continues at coordinate 781,559 of CANSZD010001237.1, forward strand.
ATGGAGTTTCATACTCTGGAGAAGGAGTGTAGGTTGGGCTTGGGGTGGATGATGGAGTTTCATACTCTGGAGATGGGGTGTAGACGGGACTTGGGGTGTATGATGGAGCTTCATACTCTGGAGAAGGGGTGTAAGCTGGGCTTGGGGTGGATGATGGAGTTTCATACTCTGGAGATGGGGTGTATGATGGAGCTTCATACTGGAGAAGGGGGTGTAAGTGCTGGGCTTGGGGTGGATCTCGGAGTTTCATATTCGGAGATGGGGTGTAGACGGGACTTGGGGTGTATGATGGAGTTTCGTACACTGGAGAAGGAGTGTATGCTGGGCTTGGGGTGGATGATGGAGTTTCATACTCTGGAGATGGGGTGTAGACAGGACTTGGGGTGTAAGATGGAGTTTCGTACTCTGGAGAAGGGGTGTAGGTTGGGCTTGGGGTGGATGATGGAGTTTCATACTCTGGAGATGGGGTGTAGACGGGACTTGGGGTGTATGATGGAGCTTCGTACTTTGGAGGAGTATAGGTTGGGCTTGGAGGGGATGAAGGTGTTTCATACTCTGTAGATGGGGTATGGGTATGTGAAGGAGTCTCATGCGTCGGTGGTTCTACATGACTTGGAGTTAGAGGGGATGACGGGCGCTCATTTTTGGGAGGGTTAGCGCGGTTCTGACTTGCGGAGGCTAATACTATCACTGACAAGAAAAGGATTGTATAGAGAGGTGGCTGGGCTTTGATACCCATCTTGTAGTTTATGAGCGCCGAAGGATGAGTGGATTAGTTGTTGCAATATGCAGAAGACATTGTTAGCTATATATAGTGTGATGATGCCGGCTTTATTGTAGTTTATAGTTGAGGCCCTGAGGGCTTAATTAACGAGACATTCTAATTTCTACATGAAGTTGTTCGCACGTATCTGAAGTTAAAATGCAAGTGGCAGAAATTTCGACTTTGTGTGTAGCACGTCGTCATGTGAATGCGGGAAGACTAAGCTCGAAATTGTTTTTTTTTTAAGTTTAGGTCAACGGACATGTTACCACAATAATACCACTGCCAGGATAAAGTGATTAAATTATCTCAACTTGTAATTAATATAAAGTTAGTCAAATTTTAAAGATGGTAAAGTGTTTCATCTAAGCCTAACATATATCTCTTCCGTACCTTTTTTTACAAAATAGACTTTCGCACTATTAATTAATGCACTTATTAACCAAGGATGTCTTGGCCTAGTGGTTAAAATTGAGGTGCTGTGAACGATAGGTCACAGGTTCGAATCCCTCTCCCTTCTTTGTAATTTGTACTGCCTTCGTGGCTCATATGGATCAAAAAAAAAATTAATGCACTTATTTTGACTTGAAATTTGTGAATAATATTCGATACAAATTTCAGCATGTAAGATGTTGGGTTATTAACTCAATATATATTTACAAGATTTCAACTTTTTAGAATTTTCACAAGTATATAATTAGCTTGAGATATAAGAAATTAAAGTTGTGTTGTGTATCGATAAGTGTGAAAGTCAAAATGTTGCAAGTAAAGATTACGGAGGAAGTGTATTATAGTCTTAAAACAATATAAATAGAGTATTAGAGTTTAACATCACTATAAAAAAATTAGAGTGTGATGCTCATTATTAAACCATAAAATTATACAATATAAACTAACAGTAAGTATAGTTATACAATTTGGAAAATTATAATTTTTCATATAACTCGAAATATAGTTCAATATAAGATTTATCTACAATATATCTAAACCTTCGTAATTGAATAATATTTGTGATGAATGATTATACAGTAATTGAAAGCTAAAAGTCAATGAATTGTGAGCCTCAAGTCAACCAAAGCTATTAATGTAACAACCGGGTGCACAATAAACTTATTGTAAAACCATGTTATTTTTAGCCTAATAGATTCATTTTTAAAGTTAAAAGGGGTGAATTTCATAAAATGGTACTCCTAACTTTTTACGAGTTAAGCATAGTAAAGCGTACTAAACTTTGCACAAAGTTACAGTTTACTCACCCTACTCACTCAAATCATAACTTTGTTAACTTTGCCTTTAACTTCTCATTAATTATATATAAAAAATTAATTGGCACAAAAAACAAGAATGGACCCAACTGTCCATTTTCTCTCTCTTCCTCCATAGCTTTCATTATCCCTCCACCAACCCCCTCCCCTCCGGTGACCATCAACAACCCATGACACCGCCGCATCCCTCGACAAATAGGCTGCACAGACCCCAACCAATTTACCCTACCACCCCTCTCCCTCTTTAAGCCAATTTCTCTCTCCCTTTCTCTCTCTCTCTTCACATTAATTTTCTCATAACGAGCACATGAGATTTCGGATTCTTGTTAATTTTCTCCAATTCCATCAATGGCGATCCATCACTCCACCTTCCTCTTTCTTCAATTTGCAGGTGAAATTGATTCTGTCTTTATTGTAGGTATGAATTTGGAATGAAAGGAATTTTCAAGTCAATGAAATGAAATTAGAAACCACCACAATTTCGGAACCATATGTTGTGGAGTTACTGGAGTATTCAAAGCCCCCTTCTACCATTAGATTTATCACTTGTGGTATACTGTATTTTTTTGGGGGAAAAAATTCAGTATACCACAAATCTAAAACGAAGCCATTGAAGATTTGAAGTTGTAGAGTAGAGAGGCAGGTTGAATGTCAGGCTCACTAGCCATCATCTCGAAGAGGGTAGGGCTTGATCGGGTTTGATCAGGTGAGGCCGTGGGGGAGACATCTCAGTAACTTTCACTATCAAAACTTCAAAATTATTATGCCCAGAACAAATTGAAATTCAAGAAAGAAATCTAAAGCACACAAAGTATCCCAATTCAACAAATGAAAAATCAAAATGCATAACAAATTATATCAGGAAAAAAAATCAATCTTTCAAAAAGTAAAAATGGTAATCTTTTCTTGGTAAATAAAAAAAATAACGACGGGAGGTGGAGTGGTGGATGGAAGGTGGTGAATCCGGTTTTGTGAGGAGGAGAGAGAATAACTGCCATTCTCGTTTTTTGTGCCAATGAACAATATTTATTCATTTTATTTGAAGTTAACAGAGAAAGTTAACAGAGTTATGTTTTGAGTGAGCAAAGTGCAACTTTTACAACTTGGGTGAGTAAACTGCAACTTTGTGCAAAGTTTAGTACCCATTTGTTTGCTTAACTCAATTTTTTACCTTAAATGGGTCACTTTTATATAAGTGACTCGTTTAGAGAAAAAACATAACCCCTGTCTTTATGACGAAATAACTTCAACTCTTGTTGGTTTAGATGAGATTTAAGTTATTTAACTTCTTGCTTTGATTAGTGCAATTAGATGACTATCAGCGTGAGGTTTGGTGTGATGATATTAATTTTAAGAAAAATTTGTTAAAAACAACCTTTTATAAGCAATTTTTTGTCAGAAACAACCTTTTAAATTTTTTTTGTCAAGAGAAACCTTTAACCTAAAAAATTTTGTCAGAAGAAACCTGATGACGTCATTACGGCATTTGCTCAGTTAATGACCCGGAAAATTTGCGAGAAGCAACTTTTTACAGAGTTTATGTGAAATACATGCGCGGGTGAACGTCAGAAATGGCTAAGTCAACACCGAAAAATAGATCAGCTAGGTTTCATCGGCCAAAAAAAAAAATTAGTATAAGGTTTCAACTTGCACAAAAAAAATAATAAAATGTTGTTTCTGATAAAAAAAAAGTCATTATAAAAGGTTGTTTCTGGCAAATGAGTCAATGCCGGAAAATATTGGTCAATGCGGGAATGACGTCATCAGATCTCTTATGACAAAATTTTTTAGGTTTAAGGTTTCTCTTGACAAAAGTCTTTTTAAAAGATTGTTTCTAACAAAAAGGTGCTTATAAAAGGTTGTTTTAACAATTTTCTCTAATTTTAAAGATATTTAATAGCCATACGTATCTCATTGCTTTTAAGACTATCGACCATTACTCTATCTATTCATACATATTACAAATGATGTAAATAGTAATGTGGGGGCGGAGATAGTACAAATAAAAAGTACCCCAACGTTGGTCTTTCCCTACGATTGATCTCAAGTTGAGATCTGTCACGCACTATTATCAATTGTTGCTCAAAACCTCGCTCGTTTCAGCAAAACTCATGTTGATGTCAATTGTAACTTTCATAATAGGGAAATTCGATAAAAACAGTCTCAATTATGGTATATTGTTTTAAAAAGGGAAAAATATATTCTTTTAAAAAGTGAAAAATTGATTCTAATAATCCAACTTTTGGGCCGCCCGCTCAAATTAATCCCACCTTTTGATTATTTTTTAATAATCCAACCTTTTAATATGATTCGCTTATTTTGAACCCTAATATTGGTAACCTGCTGAAGTTGTAAGATAAAACACAAAAATGCAAAGGATATACAACCAAAAAAAAAACGTAAACTCACCTTCAGGAATTGGCGGCGATGACACCACCGTGTACCACCAACACAAGGTGGCAGAACCATCATCCCACGAACAACAGTAGCGGCGCGAGAGGAGGAGAGAGAAAAAGAGCCACCAACACAAGGTGGCAGAACCATCATCCCAAGCGGCACGAGAGGAGGAGAGAGAAAAAGAGGGGCAGCTAATTCATCATATCACTTCTCGAATCGGTCTTCTTCAATTTCGCTTTTCCATAGTTAAATTGAACTCATCATATCAATTCTTGAATAGATTTTCTTCAATTTCGATTTTCAAGAATCTTGCTTTACATTCTATAGATTATTAACAATCTGATTATAGTTATTGTTGTAATCTGGCTTGGTTAATTGAATTCCGTTGGATATTGATGATGATGTGTTTGAGTTTGACATTCTCCAGTGATGCGCGTTCTGCCGTTGTCGGGTTCGGTGTTGTGACCCGTTGGTTGTGGGTGGCTATTGATGGTTGTGACAGGGCAGTGCTGTGGTGGGGTCGTTGCCTCGGTGGTTGTCAGAGTATTTAGGGGTGGTTGGTGGTTGCAGTGGAGTGGTGGGGCAGGTTGTGCAGAGGTTTGGTGGTGGTTGGTAGTAGTGCAGCTATGTGGTGGTGGTTGGTAGTAGTGCAGCTATGTGGTGGTGGTTGGTGGTGGTGTGGGGCTATATGGGGGTGGTTGGCAGTGGTGGTGGTGTTGTTGGCAGTGGTAGTGTGGTGTGGTTGGTGGTTAAATTAGTTTTAATTAAGTTAATTAAAATTAAAATTGATTAATTAAATCAGAACGATTTAGAACAAGACATTTGTCTAATTAACACATTCTATAGGTCACCAACCTGTTTCAACAGGTCACTGTTCAATATAAGCAGATTATGCTAAAAGGTTGGATTATTAAAAAATAATCAAAAGGTGAGATTAATTTGAGCAGACGGCTCAAAGGTTGGATTATTGGAATCAATTTTTCCTTTTTTTTTTTTTTTTTTTTTTTTTTTGATCGGGGAAAGAAAGGCTAGGAGATGTCTACACAAGACACTCCTAAAACATCCCGAGGATGGTTACAAGATACAACATACAATCATCAAGATAAAAGAGAAGAAAATGGAGTACAAAGGAACACTTGTGGAAGCTCCGCCGAGGCTAACACCGTCACCCCAGGCCAATCGAATGAAACCCGTCACGGGGGGCAAAACAAACACCACAAAAAAGAAATAGCTCCAAATTCTTCACAAAGGGACCACCGAAACTTGAGACTACCCGAACAACCGCCTTCAATTGAGGAAACGACGACTGCCGACATCAACCAAGGAGCCGAAAGCTAACCCATCGCGAAACAAAGCACCAGCGACGAGAACCCTCACGAACCACCGCGAACGAACTGAAATCGCACTGCAAACAACCATTCCCAAATTGACTGATTTTAGAAATGGTGAAATCTAATCAAGAGGACAAGAGAAATTAGACTAGAAGACAAGCTAAGCCATAACAATGGCTAGATCTAGGAGGAAGAGAAGAAGGAGGAGGCTAGGGATTCAATTTCTTAAGAAATTGATTTGGGCGTTTAGGGTTTTAGGTTTGGCTTATTGGGAAAGCTAAGGAGTTTTCTAGAGAGAAGGCAGAGCCTCTCTCTCTAGAACCCTCGACTATGATTTTTTGAATCAATTTTTCCTTTAAAAAGCCTCAACTAATTTAAATAAGGATGAACCAAACTTTTTGTATTTGACACTATTAGACCCTAGGCAAGATTTAGTAGGCAAACCACTCTCATCGTACAAACCTTCACTTCATGTTCCTCCTCTTAATCTTCAAGTAATTATTAAATTAAGGCTCTGTTCTTTTGGACGGAAGTAATGAAAATTCAGTTCAGAAAAATTTAGTAGTTTCCTCGCACAGTTTTAATTCAGTTCAGTTCAATTAAGTTCAGTTCGGACAAATTAAGTTCAGTTCACACAAATTAAGTTCAGTTCAATCCAAAAGAATAGAGGCTAAAATACAAAAAAAAATACAATATGTAAATAGTAAGCTCGAAAACTGGAAAAATGAAAATCTAAGTACATGAAAAAAAACAGATGATACAACTAAAAAATAGAGGAAGTATCTAATTCTAAGGCCCTACCACTAGTGGGAAAAAATCATCGGATCCAGTCAAATCAAGGGTTACTGATCCGTTTTTTGGACCAGAACGGATGGGCTAGATCGGAGCAGTTAGAAAAACTCAACTGATCCGGTTTTAAACCGGATCAATCGAGAACTAACTGATCCGGTTATGCGTTAAAACTGGACCAGTTAAGTTGATTAACTGATCCGGTTTTAGCGCATAATCGGATCAGTTTGGCTTCCATATTAGTAAAAAAAAAGCATCTTGCAGCCACTAAACACAAATTACTTCACAAACAGGCAACAATTCAGTACTATATACACAAAATTAATACAGGGAACAGTTCAGTCCTATATACACAAAATAAAAAAACAGAATTTTATACAAAAAATTTCATATATAATATTTTCAACAATTTTACATATATAGGATACAACAAAAAAAACTTATACATAAAATTTAAAAACGAAAAAAAATGAAAATGAAAACTAAAATACGAAACTGAAACCCTAGATCTAAAAAACTCCAAAATTACAATCTAGATCAAAAAGCCCAAAACTCAAACCCTGTTGCCGGTTGAACTAACCGGATCTGGGCTTGATTACAAGAAATCTAAACAACAAAAAAATTAAAATTAAAAAATAAACTAGATCTGGGCTTGAAAGAATACAACTTGAGCGCGACGAAATACCGAGGAAGAGAGAAAGCGATTTGACGTGGCGAGGCGAAGAGAGAGTGTGATTTGATGTTCGTTGATGGCGAGCGTTGGTGGTGCTGGTGTTCGTTGATGGCGAGCGTTGGTGGTGCTGGTGTTCGTTGAGGGCGAGCGTTGGTGGTGCTGGTGTTCGTTGATGGCGTAGGACGGCGGTGGCACCGTGGTTATGCGTTGAGAGCATCGAATCGGCGGAGAGCATCGAAGAGAATGAGAGGGAAGAGGATGATGAGAGGCAAGAGGATGAGAGGGAAGAGCGCGAGAAGGGGAGGACGAAAGTGTTTTAGGGTTTTTGTGTTGGGGATAAAGAGAGAAGTGAGAAGGTCGATTCATTTAAATGAATTGGGTATATGAATTGGGCTTAGGTATGGGCTCTCAGCGCTGATATTAAAATAGACCACCCATTTAACTAATCTGGTTCAACACCCAACCGAATCAGTTAATATACCCATTCTTTTGTGCGCAAAAACACTGACGAAACTAATCAGGTTAGCATACAACCGTATCAGTTTTGTTGTGTCATTTAAGCTTTTTTCCACTAATGTACCCTTTTGGACTGAATTAATGGAAATTCAGTTTAGACAAGTTCAGGCAAATTTGTAACACCCGTATGTGTTCGAGAGTCCACTAGTAGATATTGTCCTCTATGGGTCCTATCCTGCAAGGTTTTGCTTTGTTGTAGGACCGTAGTCCTAACCAAAAGGCCTCTACTAGGTTGAGCCGTTGAGGTGTCCACCTCTATAGAAAGAAGGTTTCGTTCTCCTAATACTTCTGATGTGAGATAGCAAAGATCTTAGGCACCTTCTCCCCTGCATCCTTGAGTTCTAAGGAGACAGGAAATTAAGTATGGTGGATGAATAATGACCGTGCGATTAGAGCTGTGATTAACAGCCTTCTTGATCTTTGGATCCCTGGTGCAGTAGATGATCGTTCTCCTTCTCCTTTGCGAGCTTGAGATGATCACACGGTGTTCTGACAGACAAGGTGCCTAAGATCTTGGTTATCCCACATCTGAAGTTTTGAGGAGAATGAGGCGTTTTTTATATAGAGGTAGACACCTCAACCTAGTAGAGGTCTTTTGGGTAGAACTACGGTCGATGAGTTTAAAAGTAATACCGCAAGTGAACGGTGTTTGTTGTTAATTAGCAGAGACTTAATAAATAGGGGTCGATCCATAGGGAGAAGTTTTTTATAGATTAATGTTCAACTATTTTAACTACTTCATGGTGAAAAAGATATTGGAAATTACTACTGATCTACGAATAATACTGAATTGAACTAGGGATTTATCAATAATAAATATTTAGGGGATTAGTTCGGCCCACCATGCGTATACCAATCCAATGAGATAAAGTAACTCAATAATACTTAGGTTTAGGGTTGAGCAATTAAAGCAAGGGTTAATCCTACGGTCGGGTCTTAACACTCTTAAACCAGCATATGCAGTACGGTCGCTAAGATAATCAGATTCACTAATTGTCCAAGCCTCTAAAAGTAGGATCTTTTTATTCGAATAATCATTACCCAATGATAATCCATTATATTGCGCAATTACACGTATTAAACAATAATAACAAATCAATTGGAATCACTCTAATCAAAACCTAAATATTGAAGAGATTAGGAATAACAAAATCAAGGTATAAACATGGTCCCTCACTTAGCCCTATAATTAAGCTACTCACTCATGGCAATAAAGAACAAATTCATAATCAAAGTAAAGCAATCCATGAAATTTAACTAAGTAGAGAAATAATATCGAGTGCTCGAAGAACAATGGAAAACGAAATCATGAAGGTGTCTTTTTCTCCTCCTTGTTGCTAAGATGGAGAAATCAGCTATCCATGCTATTAGTACATTTCTCGTTTATAGTCATTTTCAAACAAAACTCAGAAGTCTTGTATTATACAGGAGAATAGTAAAAAGTCAAAAGTGCACCAAAGCTAGAGAGAAAATTAGATTGTTTAACCTAATAAAATGATAATAAAGATAGTCTAATCGTCATTACTAAAAAACTATAAATAATGTTTGGAGAAACTACGAAAAGCCATTGAAATTAGGTAGTCCGAGAATCCGCCCGGTCGGGCGATGGTGATTCTTCTTCAAACTTAAATAAGCCTTCGCCCGGTCAATCGGGCCATTCTGCCTGAAGGCCACTCTCGCCCGGTCGACTGGGAGAGACCTCTTCTTCAAATTCTAACTTTAAATTTCCTTCTGTGCCGCTATCTTGCTTCCCAAACCTCCTATATATGGGCCATATGCAATCATTGGGCTTCTCTTCCATGGCTAGATTAAGGCACCAAATACATAATCTGCACAATAAAGCACAAAAGAGCTAAACCAAGTCCAACCTATATCAAATCGCACAAATAAAAGCTCAAAACAGTATTCAATTGCCAAGGAATGGGGGCTAAAAACTCTATGGGGGCGTTTGATTCATATAGTGGTATGGGTTTGGAAAGGAATGAAACCAAGGTGGTATAGGTTTGGAACTTGATACCTAATACCATGTGTTTGGTTTAATTTGGGAATGAAATTTTTTCTTCTATTTGATACCTAGAGGCATTGGTATGAGTCATATCCACCCCCCCTTGGGTTTCTAAACCCCATACCATATGGGTTTGAGGTATTGGTTTTAGATCTATCAATTTATTAAACAAACACTATGTATGGGTTTTACTCATTATAAACCCATACCTCATACCAGAATCATATGAACTAAACGCTCCTTATATTATATATAATGGACACATCAACGGTCCGCAACAAAGCAAAAACCTTGCGGGCTAGGGTCGAGAGAGGCTAATATCTACTAGTGGGCTCCCCGAACGTACACTTAGGGGTGTTATGAAATTCCTCTCACAATTTCACTTCAATTCCATTCCGCTTAACCCAAATAAATAAAATATCTTTATTTTTCTATTTGATGTAGTTATTTAAGTTGTCATCGGATACAAATTTGAACCTGAGACAACGTAGGTGGCTAGAACTCGAAAGATTACGATTTTGACATCCAATACCACCGTCACAAAGTCAATGTTGTAGGCTTGTAGCTGATGCCTTAAGCTGGAAATTCATTCAATAACTCTACCCAAAGCAATAAACGATGATCTCAGGAAGATAGAAGTGGAAATCATTCAACGCGCAGGAGATGCATGTTTAAATACATTAGAGTTGAGGCTAGAGGTGGCCATTGGGCGGGCCCAACCGGACCCAGCCCAGGACCGGCCCGGCAACAAATTGGCCCGGCCCGGACCACCATAAAACCGGTTCAAAGCATGAACCGAAGGGGTTAGGGTGGGACCCGCGGTTTGAACCGCCCGCCCATCGAACCGCCCTTTGAACCGCCAAAAAGCTTTTTCCTAAGGAGAGGGGAGAGAGAGAGGGAAAGCATTGAACCGCGCAGGCAGATGTCATGTTTAACCCGGACCGGTCAACTAACCGGTCCAGTTCGGGTTCATGGTTGCTAACCCCCCCCCCACGCCAACCCGCCGACCGGACCGTGGCCACCTCTAGTTGAGGCCGTCATGGTTGGATGAAATAAAGGAGGCACGTAGTAGGGAATATTACATTGCTCTTCTTTTACAGGTATAATATAATAAGCCTAAGTGGACAAATAACAATTAATTAAGAAAGGATATGAAACAGCACCTTAATATTCAATTACCTGGATGAAATTGCTCCCCTTTGAAAAGATCAACTGATTTATACTCGTACTGAAGCCCTAGAGATTGACCCAGATCAAATTAATATAAAATTTGTGATCAAATTTTGCAAGAGATTGACCAAACTTAATTAAAAAAAAGTGTAAACAAGTAGTAAAACTTTGGAAAAAGAAGAAAGTAACCTTTCAAGTTCAAAGCAAAACGAACGCGCCAAGCACAAGAACTTAGCCAGAAAGAGTGAAGCACCCTACTTGAAGCTGAAGATGTGGATGAATATGATGCAAACTACACTTACTACAATTGTATGTAATTGTTCAGAGGTTAGAGAGAAAGTGTGTTGAAACTTGAAAGTAGTTGAAGTAGCAAAATGGAGTTGATAAGTCTGTGAAGTGTAAAGTTATTAGTTAACACTCAACTTAAAAAAAAAAAAGGCTAAATATCGAATGTATTTACAGAAATTAAATGTCCTATAGAAAATAGAAATGACGCAATTGTTAGACATCTAATTTGTCATTTAAATATCCAACAATTATGTCATTTGTTCACTAATGAAACGACAATGAGCCTATTATTTGCTAGTACAGTAGTACATCTAATATTTATTTATATTTAAAAGGTAAGAAGAATGATAGTTAGGAGACCCTCTGCACGAGGGGAGCTCCTACCTAATCGTTTACAAGAATAGTATGAAGAGTTGAATGAGTTCAATTTTCTATATTAAACTGGTAATCAATAAGATGGCCAACATTAGCGACCCAATCTGCTGCTTTGTTTGCTTCTCGGTAGACATGACAAATGAACCACGAGTTGAAATTTTGAAGTAGAGCCTGGATGTCCGTTATGATATGTTGAATTTGCAGGAAGGACCAGATGCCTTTAAGTGAATTGACAACCAACGGATTATAGCCTTCAATGTGGAGGTTCTGGAGATTATTTTCCATAGCTATGTGGATGCCTTAGCTTGTTGAAGTGTCGTAGCTTCAACAATGAAGACAGGGAAAGATCCAAGGTTGAAAGCTGCAGCTTTGAGAAGATGTCCCTTGTGATTTCTAATGACAATACATGCTGTAGCCGAATATACATATGACAAGCTTTGTGCTTATGTGTCAAAATGCAGATCAATCTAAACACAAAATGTGGGAATAATGCAAAAATCATCTCGTTCATTATAACTGTAGAATAAAATGTAGGAGTGGACTCTTCAAGGAATATGGTTCTGACTAGAGAATTTACAAACATTGGCAGTTATTCTAAACTGGACATGGGACTAGTGATAGACATCAACTGGTAGTCTGGTAGTTCTATAGACTAAGGCTCACTAGTGGAAAAAACCTTATATGTCACAACACAACAAATCCGGTTTTATAAAAACCGCATCCGTAAATCATCCATTTTTTGGGAGGCAAAACGCGGAAAATTTACTGATCCGGTTCTTTAGTGAACCGGATCAGTTAACAGAAAACACCCTAAGTAGGAATTTTAAGGCTCTTATCATTTCAACTCATTTTTGTTGAACTTAACATATTTTAATTTTATTTATCTTATTTTAGCTGAATATAACTTATTTTTATTGAACTTCTTTTTTCTGAATTTATTTTTATTAAACTTAATTTATTTTTATTGAATTTAACTTACTTTTGCTTAACTTAACTTATTTTTTGCTAAACTTATTATTGTTGAATTTAACTTATTTTTTTAAAGAAGTCCCAAAGGACACTATATTTCATTAATTAAAGTCATACGACATCTACAATTGACAATTAACGATATTGAAAACAGATTGAACAAAATAAAACAAGAATTAATTGGTGAAGGGTTGAGAATCCAAATACATAGATATAACAATTCGGCATATTCTCGTTTTGTTGTCTCATACAACTTTTTGAGTGGATCCGTCGACGCTTCATAATTTTGTGAGGAAGAAAATTCTTGTGTTGATTTCGTAATCCGAATCCGATCAATAAACATTCATCGTAAGCCCGCATAACTGGAGACCTTATTAAACGCAAATAAAACCTTGTCTTTCGAAGGAGTTCGAAAAACCCTGTCTTTCGAATGAGATCGAAAAAACCTTGTCTTTCGAAGGAGAATAACTCTTTCTTTCGGAGGGAGACTTTATTATAACCTAAGAAACAAAAAAAAACTTTCAACAAACAAAGATTTGGGGCTTTCCACCAGTAAGATCCGATGGAAGACCCTTCAAAATTGACAATGGAGGCTAGGGTTTAGGAGAGAAGAGAGGAAGAGGAGGCTAGACAGGTAAATAATATGAATTTAACTTATTTTTTGCTGAACTTAACTAATATTTGCTTTAACATAACTTATTTTGCTGAAATTTATTTAATAAGTTAAGAAGAATAAACCCTAAGTAAACTACACTATAATTGTAAGGCCTATCACAATATGATGACTTTATGATTAAAAAACATTTTTGATCGTAATTAAAACACTCCATAAACAAAAACCTAATGTTACTCAAACACCTCATACACGTTCATTTTAACAATATAATATTATAAGACTCCTAAAATCTAGCTTAGCCACTTCTTTTTTAGTTTTCCCAATTCCTTTTTAAAAACTTAACTCCTTCAAACGTAGCTCCCTTGACTCAATTTCGATTGCTTACCATACCTGAACCTTATTCCTTACTCTCTCCGTCTCTTAACACATGCTCCACCGGAAACTAATAGATTGGTCAAATGATGCCTACTTAAAACAGCTATTAAGAGAAAAGTAGACACAAATATGAAGATGATAATAGTGCACTTATGTAAAATATAATAATTAGTCAAATGGATAGATTCTTAATATTTCTCAGAAGCGTAACGACTTCAACAACATGTTCTAAGAATTCATATGATAATAATACTTGGGAAAAAGATTAAATAAAATCAAGATTGGTTTTGCGTAATAGCCATAATTAGCGGATGTGGGAGTTTTGTACTCTTGACTTTGTTGTGTAACTTTGAGGAGCCTCATAACTTTATTTTGGGGTGTATACTGGTGAACTTTATGTGACAGTTTTGGATGCTGGAACATATGCTGGTGGAGTGTATGACGGAGTTTCGTAGCTTGATTAAGGAGTGTACGCGGGTGCATCATATGATGGTGCCTTGTAGCTTGATTTTGGAGTGTACACAGGTGGAATATATGTGACGGCTTTGTAACTTGGTGATTGAGGGTAAACTGATGCTTTGTAATGTTTTGGCTTTTTGCACTTTTCTGTGGATGTATAAACAAGAGGTTGAATAGGGTATGACTTCAAGATGTATGTTTTCTCATTAACATCATTTGAATATGTCAGAGAAGCCCCTGACTTTCCAAGGTTGATGTTGGTGGCAACATTGCAAGAGTAAGATGGAGAACTTTCAAGGTACACTTTGCAGTCTGTTGGCTTCAAATATGTGCCAAGTTGTTCAGGAGTAAATGTGGCAAGGAAGAAACCGTCCTTGTCAGTTTCAGGAGTCAACATGGAGAACTTGGTTGGGTTGTATTCACCCTTGTTATTTGCTTCACAAGTAATATTTGCGACAGCACCTACACACAAATACATTTCGTAATTAGATTAATTATTTAGCAGTAGTTAATTATGCGTGGAATATATGGTCAAATTTATGTAACATAAGAAGACAGGGTATTATGACCAAAACTAACAAAATTTTAACGACAAATTTATGTAACATAAGAAGACAGGGTATTATGACCAAAACTAACACAATTTTAACGACATAAACATTGCAGATAATGAAAATGTTTAATTGAAAGCATGAAAAAGAAAAGAAAAAATATATGTTCGACAAATATACTACAGGATTAAAAGAAGTGAAAAGTATCAAAGATCGTTATATAAAGAAGGTTACCTTTAATGGGAGAATTATTGTAGCAAGAGCTACAATAGATTACACCTTGCACGGCATAGATAGTTGGAATAGCTTCATATTCATAAGTTTTGTGAGTGTATGATGGGTTTACGTATTTTGTTGATGGAGTATAGAGAGGGGTAGGTGAGTATGATGGAATTTCGTATTTGGGAGATGGGATATATTTTGGGGATGGGGTGTATGAAGGAGTTTCATACTTAGGCGATGGTTTATATGATGGGCTTGGGGTGTATGATGGAGTTTCATACTTTGGAGATGGACTATAGGTTGAACTTGGGGTGTATGACGGAGTTTCATACTTTGGAGATGGACTATAGGTAGGACTTGGGACATATGAAGGACTCTCGTACTTAGGAGAAGGAGCGTAGGTAGCACTTGGAGTGTAAGAAGGAGTTTCGTACTTTGGTGATGGACTGTAGGTTGGGCTAGCGTTATATGAAGGAATTTCGTACTTCGGAGATGGGCTATAAGTTAAACTTGGGGTGTATGATGGAGTTTCATACTTTGGAGATGGACTATAGGTAGGACTTG
This sequence comes from Beta corolliflora, assembly GCA_947648045.1. Taxonomy (NCBI): domain Eukaryota; kingdom Viridiplantae; phylum Streptophyta; class Magnoliopsida; order Caryophyllales; family Amaranthaceae; genus Beta; species Beta corolliflora. The sequence goes on from CANSZD010001237.1 coordinate 796,887, forward strand.
GGACATATGAAGGAGTCTCGTACTTAGGAGAAGGAGTGTAGGTAGAACTTGGAGTGTATGAAGGAGCTTCGTACTTTGGGGATGGACTATAGGTCGGGCTTGCGGTATATGAAGGAGTTTCGTACTTTGGTGATGGACTGTAGGTTGGGCTAGCGGTATATGAAGGAGTTTCGTACTTTGGAGATGGGCTATAAGTTGAACTTGGGGTGTATGATGGAGTTTCATACTTTGGAGATGGACTATAGGTTGGATTTAGGACATATGAAGGAGTCTTGTACTCCGGAGAAGGAGTGTAGGTAGAACTTGGAGTGTATGAAGGAGCTTCGTATTTTGGAGAAGGAGTATATGATGGAGTTTCATACTTTGGAGGATGAGTGTGGACGGGACTAGGGGTGGATGCAGAAGTTTCATACTCTAAAGAACGAGTGTATACTGGACTTGGAGTGTATGAAGGAGATTTGTACTCTGGAGAAGGAGTATATATTGAGCTTGGTGAATATGAGGGAGTTTCGTATTGTGGAGAACGTCCATAGATGGGACTTGGGGTATATGAAGGAGTTTCATACACAGGAGAAGGGGTATAGTTCGGTATTTGGGTGGAAGAAGGACTGTAGACTGAATGTGGGGTATATGAAGGAGTTTCATACTCTGAAGAAGGTGTATAAGTAGGACTTGGGGTGGATGAAGGTCTTTCATATTCCGGAGAAGGAGTGTAGACTGAACTTGGGGTGTATGATGGAGCTTCTTGCTCAGAAGAAGGAGTATATGCTGGGGTTGGAGTGGATGATGGAGTTTCGTACTCTGAAGAAGGGGTGTAGGTTGGGCTTGGGGTGGATGATGGAAATTCGTACTCTGAAGAAGGGGTGTAGATTGGGCTTGGGTTGGATGATGGAGTTTCATACTCTAGAGATGGGGTGTAGACGGGACTTGGGGTGTATGATGGAGTTTCGTGCTCTAGATTAGGAGTGTAAGTTGGGCTTAGAGTGGATGATGGAGTTTTATAGTCTGGAGATGGGGTGTAGACGGGACTTGGGGTGTATGATGGAGTTTCATACTCTTGAGTAGGAGTGTAGGTTGGGCTAGGTGTGGATGATGGAGTTTCATACTCTTGAGTAGGAGTGTAGGTTGGGCTAGGTGTGGATGATGGAGTTTCATACTCTAGAGATGGAGTGTAAACGGGACTTGGGGTGTATGATGGAGTTTCGTGCTCTGGAGCAAGAGTGTAAGTTGAGCTTGGTGTAGATGATGGAGTTTCATACTCTGCAGATGGGGTGTAGACGGGACTTGGGGTGTATGATGGAGTCTCGTGCTCTGGAGCAGGAGTGTAGGTTGGGCTTGGGGTGGAGGATGGAGTTTCATATCTGGAGATGGGGTGTAGGCGGGACTTGGGGTGTATGATGGAGTCTCGTGCTCGGAGCGAGGAGTGTAATTTGGGCTTGGGGTGGAGGATGGAGTTGCATACTCTGGAGATGGGGTGTAGACGGGACTTGGGGTGTATGATGGAGTCTTTTGCTTCGGAGCGAGGAGTGTAGGTTGGGCTTGGGGTGGAGGATGGAGTTTCATACTCTGGAGATGGGGTGTAGACGGGACTTGGGGTGTATGATGGAGTCTCGTGCTCTAGAGCAGGAATGTAGGTTGGGCTTGGGGTGGATGATGGAGTTTCATACTCTGGAGATGGGGTGTAGACGGGACTTGGGGTGTATGATGGAGTCTCGTGCTCGGGAGCGAGGAGTGTAGGTTGGACTTGGGGTGGAGGATGGAGTTTCATACTACGGAGATGGGGTGTGAACGGGACTTGGGGTGTATGATGGAGTCTCGTGCTGCGGGAGCGAGGAGTGTAGGTTGGGCTTGGGGTGGAGGATGGAGTTTCATACTGCGGAGATGGGGGTGTAGACGGGACTTGGGGTGTATGATGGAGTCTCGTGCTCGGGAGCGAGGAGTGTATTTTGGGCTGGGGGTGGAGGATGGAGTTGCATACTCGGGAGATAGGGTGTAGACGGGACTTGGGGTGTATGATGGAGTCTCTCGCTCGGGAGCAGAGGTGTAGGTTGGGCTTGGGGTGGAGGATGGTGTTTCATACTCTAGTGATGGGGTGTATACGGAACTTGGGGTGTATGATGGAGTCTCGTGCTCTGGAGCAGGAGTGTAGGTTGGGCTTGGGGTGGATGATGGAGTTTCATACTCTGGAGATGGGGTGTAGACGGGACTTGGGGTATATGATGGAGTCTCGTGCTCCGGAGCGAGAGTGTAGGTTGGACTTGGGGTGGAGGATGGAGTTTCATACTGCGGAGATGGGGTGTAGACGGAGACTTGGGGTGTATGATGGAGTCTCGTGCTCTGGGAGCGAGAGTGTAGGTTGGGCTTAGGGGTGGAGGATGGAGTTTCATACTCCGGGAGATGGGGTGTGTAAAGCGGGACTTGGGGTGTATGATGGAGTCTCGTGCTCGGAGCGAGAGTGTAAGTTGGGCTTGGGGTGGAGGATGGAGTTTCATACTCCGGAGATGGGGTGTAGACGGGACTTGGGGTGTATGATGGAGTCTCGTGCTCTGGGAGCAGGAGTGTAGGTTGGGCTTGGGGTGGAGGATGGAGTTTCATACTGCGGAGATGGGGTGTAGACGGGACTTGGGGTGTATGATGGAGTCCCCTGCTCCGGAAGCGGGAGTGTAGGTTGTGCTTGGGGTGGAGGATGGAGTTTCATACTGCGGAGGTGGGGTGTAGACGGGACTTGGGGTGTATGATGGAGTCTCGTGCTCTGGGAGCAAGGAGTGTAAGTTGGGCTTGGGGTGGAGGATGGAGTTTCATACTACGGAGATGGGGTGTAGACGGGACTTGGGGTGTATGATGGAGTCTCGTGCTCTGGAGCGAGAGTGTAGGTTGGGCTTGGGGTGGAGGATGGAGTTTCATACTACGGAGATGGGGTGTGGACGGGACTTGGGGTGTATGATGGAGTCTCGTGCTCTGTAGCCGGGAGTGTAAGTTGGGCTTGGGGTGGAAGATGGAGTTTCATACTCGGAGATGGGGTGTAGACGGGACTTGGGGTGTATGATGGAGTCTCGTGCTCGGAACGAGAGTGTAAGTTGGGCTTAGGGTGGAGGATGGAGTTTCATACTCCGGAGATGGGGTGTAGACGGGACTTGGGGTGTATGTTGGAGTCTCGTGCTCGGGAGCGGGAGTGTATTTTGGGCTTGGGGTGGAGGATGGAGATGCATACTCGGGAGATGGGGTGTAGACGGGAGTTGGGGTGTATGATGGAGTCTCCTGCTCTGGAGCAGGAGTGTAGGTTGGGCTTGGGGTGGAGGATGGAGTTTCATACTCTAGAGATGGGGTGTATACGGGACTTGGGGTGTATGATGGAGTTTCGTGCTCTGGAGAAGGAGTGTAGGTTGGAGGCTTGGGGTGGATGATGGAGTTTCATACTACGGAGATGGGGTGTAGACCGAGACTTGGGGTGTATAATGGAGTCTCGTGCTGCGGAGCGAGAGTGTAGGTTGGACTTGGGGTGGAGGATGGAGTTTCATACTGCGGGAGATGGGGGTGTAAACGGGACTTGGGGTGTATGATGGAGTCTCGTGCTCTGGAGCGAGGAGTGTAGGTTGGGCTTGGGGTGGAGGATGGAGTTTCATACTACGGAGATGGGGTGTAGACGGGACTTGGGGTGTATGATGGAGTCTCGTGCTGCGGAGCAGGAGTGTAGGTTGGGCTTGGGGTGGAGGATGGAGTTTCATACTGGAGATGGGGTGTAGACGGGACTTTGGGTGTATGATGGAGTCTCGTGCTCCGGAGCGAGGAGTGTAGGTTGGGCTTGGGGTGGATGATGGAGTTTCATACTGCGGAGATGGGGTGTAGACGGGACTTGGGGTGTATGATGGAGTCTCGTGCTCTGGAGCAGGAGTGTAAGTTGGGCTTGGGGTGGAGGATGGAGTTTCATACTCTGGAGATGGGGTGTAGACGGGACTTGGGGTGTATGATGGAGTCTCGTGCTCTGGAGCAGGAGTGTATTTTGGGCTTGGGGTGGAGGATGGAGTTGCATACTCTGGAGATAGGGTGTAGACGGGACTTGGGGTGTATGATGGAGTCTCGTGCTCTGGAGCAGGAGTGTAGGTTGGGCTTGGGGTGGAGGATGGAGTTTCATACTCTAGAGATGGGGTGTATACGGGACTTGGGGTGTATGATGGAGTCTCGTGCTCTGGAGCAAGAGTGTAGGTTGGGCTTGGGGTGGATGATGGAGTTTCATACTCTGGAGATGGGGTGTAGACGGGACTTGGGGTGTATGATGGAGTCTCGTGCTCTGGGAGCAGGAGTGTAGGTCGGACTTGGGGTGGAGGATGGAGTTTCATACTGGAGATGGGGTGTAGACGGGACTTGGGGTGTATGATGGAGTCTCGTGCTCTGGAGCAAGAGTGTAGGTTGGGCTTGGGGTGGAGGATGGAGTTTCATACTCTGGAGATGGGGTGTAGACGGGACTTGGGGTGTATGATGGAGTCTCGTGCTCTGGAGCAGGAGTGTATTTTGGGCTTGGGGTGGAGGATGGAGTTGCATACTCTGGAGATGGGGTGTAGACGGGACTTGGGGTGTATGATGGAGTCTCCTGCTCTGGAGCAGGAGTGTAGGTTGGGCTTGGGGTGGAGGATGGTGTTTCATACTCTAGTGATGGGGTGTATACGGGACTTGGGGTGTATGATGGAGTCTCGTACTCTGGAGCAGGAGTGTAGGTTGGGCTTGGGGTGGATGATGGAGTTTCATACTCGGGAGATGGGGGTGTAGACGGGACTTGGGGTATATGATTGAGTCTCGTGCTCGGAGCGGGAGTGTAGGTTGGACTTGGGGTGGAGGATGGAGTTTCATACTCTGGAGATGGGGTGTAGAATGGACTTGGGGTGTATGATGGAGTCTCGTGCTCTGGAGCAGGAGTGTAGGTTGGGCTTGGGGTGGAGGATGGAGTTTCATACTCTGGAGGTGGGGTGTAGACGGGACTTGGGGTGTATGATGGAGTCTCGTGCTCTGGAGCAGGAGTGTAAGTTGGGCTTGGGGTGGAGGATGGAGTTTCATACTCTGGAGATGGGGTGTAGACGGGACTTGGGGTGTATGATGGAGTCTCGTGCTCTGGAGCAGGAGTGTAGGTTGGGCTTGGGGTGGATGATGGAGTTTCATACTGGAGATGGGGGTGTAGACGGGACTTGGGGTGTATGATGGAGTCTCGTGCTCTCGGAACAGGAGTGTAAATTGGGCTTGGGGTGGAGGATGGAGTTTCATACTCTGGAGATGGGGTGTAGTCGGGACTTGGGGTGTATGATGGAGTCTCGTGCTCTGGAGCAGGAGTGTATTTTGGGCTTGGGGTGGAGGATGGAGTTGCATACTCTGGAGATAGGGTGTAGACGGGACTTGAGGTGTATGATGGAGTCTCGTGCTCGGAGCGGGAGTGTAGGTTGGGCTTGGGGTGGAGGATGGAGTTTCATACTCTAGAGATGGGGGTGTATACGGGACTTGGGGTGTATGATGGAGTCTCGTGCTCGGAGCGAGAGTGTAAGTTGGGCTGGGGGGATGATGGAGTTTCATACTCTGGAGATGGGGTGTAGACGGGACTTGGGGTGTATGATGGAGTCTCGTGCTCTGGAGCAGGAGTGTAGGTTGGACTTGGGGTGGAGGATGGAGTTTCATACTCTGGAGATGGGGTGTAGACGGGACTTGGGGTGTATGATGGAGTCTCGTGCTCCGGGAGCGAGGAGTGTAGGTTGTGCTTGGGGTGGAGGATGGAGTTTCATACTGGAGGTGGGGTGTAGACGGGACTTGGGGTGTATGATGGAGTCTCGTGCTCCGGAGCGGGAGTGTAAGTTGGGCTTGGGGTGGAGGATAAAGTTTCATACTCCGGAGATGGGGTGTAGACGGGACTTGGGGTGTATGATGGAGTCTCGTGCTCCTGGAGCGGGAGTGTAGGTTGGGCTTGGGGTGGAGAATGGAGTTTCATACTGCGGAGATGGGGTGTAGACGGGACTTGGGGTGTATGATGGAGTCTCGTGCTCTGGAGCAGGAGTGTAGGTTGGGCTTGGGGTGGAGGATGGAGTTTCATACTCTGGAGATGGGGTGTAGACGGGACTTGGGGTGTATGATGGAGTCTCGTGCTCTGGAGGCGAGAGTGTAGGTTGGGCTTGGGGTGGAGGATGGAGTTTCATACTCGGAGATGGGGTGTAGACGGGACTTGGGGTGTATGATGGAGTCTCGTGCTCTAGGAAGCGAGGAATGTAGGTTGGGCTTGGGGTGGATGATGGAGTTTCATACTCTGGAGATGGGGTGTAGACGGGACTTGGGGTGTATGATGGAGTCTCGTGCTCTGGAGCAGGAGTGTTGGTTGGGCTTGGGGTGGATGATGGAGTTTCATACTGCGGAGATGGGGTGTAAACGGGACTTGGGGTGTATGAAGGAATCTCGTGCTCTGGAGCGGAGTGTTGGTTGGGCTTGGGGTGGAGGATGGAGTTTCATACTCTGGAGATGGGGGTGTATGATGGAGTCTCGTGCTCGGAGCGAGAGTGTAGGTTGGCTAGGGGTGGATGATGGAGTTTCATACTCTTGAGATGGGGTGTAGACGGGACTTGGCGTGTATGATGGAGTCTCGTGCTCTGGAGATGGAGTGTAGGTTGGGCTAGGGGTGGAGGATGGAGTTTCATACTCTGGAGATGGGGTGTAGACGGGACTTTGGGTGTATGATGGAGTCTCGTGCTCTGGAGCAGGAGTGTAGGTTGGGCTTGGGGTGGATGATGGAGTTTCATACTCTGGAGATGGGGTGTAGACGGGACTTGGGGTGTATGATGGAGTCTCGTGCTCTGGAGATGGAGTGTAGGTTGGGCTTGGGGTGGAGGATGGGGTTTCATACTCTGGAGATGGGGTGTAGACAAGACTTGGGGTGTATGATGGAGTCTCGTGCTCGGGAGCGGGAGTGTAGGTTGGGCTTGGGGTGGATGATGGAGTTTCATACTCCTGGGAGATGGGGTGTAGACGGGACTTGGGGTGTATGATGGAGTCTCGTGCTCTGGAGCAGGAGTGTAGGTTGGGCTAGGGGTGGATGATGGAGTTTCATACTCTTGAGATGGGGTGTAGACGGGACTTGGCGTGTATGATGGAGTCTCGTGCTCTGGAGATGGAGTGTAGGTTGGGCTTAGGGGTGGAGGATGGAGTTTCATACTCCTGGGAGATGGGGTGTAGACGGGACTTTGGGTGTATGATGGAGTCTCGTGCTCGGAGCAAGGAGTGTAGGGTTGGGCTTGGGGTGGATGATGGAGTTTCATACTCCGGAGATGGGGTGTAGACGGGACTTGGGGTGTATGATGGAGTCTCGTGCTCTGGAGCGCAGAGTGTAAGTTGGGCTTGGGGTGGAGGATGGAGTTTCATACTCCGGAGATGGGGTGTAGGTGGGACTTGGGGTGTATGATGGAGTCTCGTGCTCGGAGCAGGAGTGTAGGTTGTGCTTGGGGTGGAGGATGGAGTTTCATACTTTGGAGGTGGGGTGTAGACGGGACTTGGGGTGTATGATGGAGTCTCGTGCTCCGGGAGCGAGAGTGTAGGTTGGGCTTGGGGTGGAGGATGGAGTTTCATACTACGGAGATGGGGTGTAAGACGGGACTTGGGGTGTATGATGGAGTCCTCGTGCCTGCGCAGGAGTGTAGGTTGGGCTTGGGGTGGAGGATGGAGTTTCATACTGCGGAGATGGGGTGTAGACGGGACTTGGGGTGTATGATGGAGTCTCGTGCTCCGGAGCAAGAGTGTTGGTTGGGCTTGGGGTGGAGGATGGAGTTTCATACTCCGGAGATGGGGGTGTAGACGGGACTTGGGGTGTATGATGGAGTCTCGTGCTCTGGAGCAGGAGTGTAGGTTGGGCTTGGGGTGGATGATGGAGTTTCATACCTACGGAGATGGGGTGTAGACTGGGACTTGGGGTGTATGATGGAGTCTCGTGCTCTGGAGAGGAGTGTAGGTTGGGCTTGGGGTGGATGATGGAGTTTCATACTCTGGATATGGGGTGTAGACGGGACTTGGGGTGTATGATGGAGTCTCGTGCTCTGGAGCCGAGAGTGTAGGTTGGGCTTGGGGTGGAGGATGGAGTTTCATACTCCGGAGATGGGGTGTAGAACGGGACTTGGGGTGTATGATGGAGTCTCGTGCTCTGGAGCGGGAGTGTAGGTTGGGCTTGGGGTGGATGATGGAGTTTCATACTGCGGAGATGGGGGTGTAGACGGGACTTGGGGTGTATGATGGAGTCTCGTGCTCGGGAGCAAGGAGTGTAGGTTGGGCTTAGGGTGGATGATGGAGTTTCATACTCTCGGAGATGGGGTGTAGACGGGACTTGGGGTGTATGATGGAGTCTCGTGCTCTGGAGCGAGGAGTGTAGGTTGGGCTTGGGGTGGAGGATGGAGTTTCATACTGCGGAGATGGGGTGTAGACGGGACTTGGGGTGTATGATGGAGTCTCGTGCTCTGGAGCAGGAGTGTAGGTTGGGCTTGGGGTGGATGATGGAGTTTCATACTAGGAGATGGGGTGTAGACGGGACTTGGGGTGTATGATGGAGTCTCGTGCTCGGGAGATGGAGTGTAGGTTGGGCTTGGGGTGGAGGATGGGGTTTCATACTGCGGAGATGGGTTGTAGACGGGACTTGGGGTGTACGATGGAGTCTCGTGCTGTGGAGCAGGAGTGTAGGTTGGGCTTGGGGTGGATGATGGAGTTTCATACTACGGTGATGGGGTGTAGACGGAACTTGGGGTGTACGATGGAGTCTCGTGCTCCTGGAGCGATAGTGTAGGTTGGGCTTGGGGTGGAGGATGGAGTTTCATACTGCGGATATGGGGTGTAGACGGGACTTGGGGTGTATGATGGAGTCTCGTGCTGCGGGAGCACGAGTGTAGGTTCAGGCTTGGGGTGGATGATGGAGTTTCATACTCCGGAGATGGAGTGTAAGCAGGGCTTGGGGGTGTATGATGGAGTCTCGTGCTCCGGGAGATGGAGTGTAGGTTGGGCTTGGGGTGGAGGATGGAGTTTCATTCTACGGAGATGGGGTGTAGACGGGACTTGGGGTGTATAATGGAGTCTCGTGCTCCGGGAGAAGGAGTGTAGGTTGGGCTTGGGGTGGAGGATGGAGTTTCATACTCCGGAGATGGGGTGTAGACGGGACTTGGTGTGTTTGATGGAGTCTCGTGCTCTGGAGCATGAGTGTAGGTTGGGCTTGGGGTGGATGATGGAGTTTCATACTCTGGAGATGGGGTGTAGACGGGACTTGGCGTGTATGATGGAGTCTCGTGCTCTGGAGATGGAGTGTAGGTTGGACTTGGGGTGGATGATGGAGTTTCATACTCTGGAGATGGGGTGTAGACGGGACTTGGGGTGTATGATGGAGTCTCGTGCTCCGGAGCGAGAGTGTAGGTTGGGCTTGGGGTGGATGATGGAGTTTCATACTCCGGAGATGGGGTGTAGACGGGACTTGGGGTGTATGATGGAGTCTCGTGCTCGGGAGAAGGATTGTAGGTTGGGTTTGGGGTGGAGGATGGAGTTTCATACTGGAGATGGGGTGTAGACGGGACTTGGGGCCGTATGATGGAGTCTCGTGCTCCGGGAGCCGGAGTGTAGGTTGGGCTTGGGGTGGATGATGGAGTTTCATACTCCGGAGATGGGGTGTAGACGGGACTTGGGGTGTATGATGGAGTCTCGTGGTCGGAGCGAGGAGTGTAGGTTGAGCTTGGGGTGGATGATGGAGTTTCATACTCCGGAGATGGGGTGTAGACCGGGACTTGGGGTGTATGATGGAGTCTCGTGCTCGGGAGCAAGAAAGTGTAGGTTGGGCTTGGGGTGGAGGATGGAGTTTCATACTCCGGAGATGGGGTGTAGGCAGGACTTGGGGTGTATGATGGAGTCTCGTGCTCTAGAGCAGAGTGTAGGTTGGGCTTGGGGTGGATGATGGAGTTTCATGCTCCTGGAGATGGGGTGTAGACGGGACTTGGGGTGTATGATGGAGTCTCGTGCTCCGGGAGATGGAGTGTAGGTTGGGCTTGGGGTAGAGGGATGGGGTTTCATACTCCGGAGATGGGGTGTAGACGGGACTTGGGGTGTACGATGGAGTCTCGTCTTTGTGGAGCAGAGTGTAGGTTGGGCTTGGGGTGGATGATGGAGTTTCATATTCTGGTGATGGGGTGTAGATGGAACTTGGGGTGTACGATGGAGTCTCGTGCTCGGGAGCGAGAGTGTAGGTTGGGGCTTGGGGTGGAGGATGGAGTTTCATACTGGATATGGGGTGTAGACGGGACTTGGGGTGTATGATGGAGTCTCGTGCTCGGGAGCGAGGAGTGTAGGTTGGGCTTGGGGTGGATGATGGAGTTTCATACTCACGGAGATGGGGTGTAGGAACGGGGCTTGGGGTGTATGATGGAGTCTCGTGCTCGGAGATGGAGTGTAGGTTGGGCTTGGGGTGGAGGATGGAGTTTCATACTGCGGAGATGGGGTGTAGACGGGACTTGGGGTGTATAATGGAGTCTCGTGCTCGGAGAAGGAGTGTAGGTTGGGCTTGGGGTGGAGGATGGAGTTTCATACTCTGGAGATGGGGTGTAGACGGGACTTGGTGTGTTTGATGGAGTCTCGTGCTCTGGAGCATGAGTGTAGGTTGGGCTTGGGGTGGATGATGGAGTTTCATACTGGAGATGGGGTGTAGACCGGGACTTGGCGTGTATGATGGAGTCTCGTGCTCGGAGATGGAGTGTAGGTTGGGTGGGGGTGGATGATGGAGTTTCATACTCGGGAGATGGGGTGTAGGCAGGACTTGGGGTGTATGATGGAGTCTCGTGCTCTGGGAGCGAGGAGTGTAGGTTGGGCTTGGGGTGGATGATGGAGTTTCATACTGCGGAGATGGGGTGTAGACGGGACTTGGGGTGTATGATGGAGTCTCGTGCTCTGGAGAAGGATTGTAGGTTGGGCTTGGGGTGGAGGATGGAGTTTCATACTCTGGAGATGGGGTGTAGACGGGACTTGGGGCTGTATGATGGAGTCTCGTGCTCGGAGCGAGGAGTGTAGGTTGGGCTTGGGGTGGATGATGGAGTTTCATACTCTGGAGATGGGGTGTAGACGGGACTTGGGGTGTATGATGGAGTCTCGTGCTCTGGAGCAGGAGTGTAGGTTGGGCTTGGGGTGGAGTATGGAGTTTCATACTCTGGAGATGGGGTGTAGACGGGACTTGCGGTGTATGATGGAGTCTCGTGCTCGGGAGCGAGAGTGTAGGTTGGGCTTGGGGTGGATGATGGAGTTTCATACTCTGGAGATAGGGTGTAGACGGGACTTGGGTTGTATGATGGAGTCTCGTGCTCAGGAGCAGGAGTGTAGGTTGGGCTTGGGGTGGATAATGGAGTTTCATACTCTAGAGATGGGGTGTAGACGGGACTTGGGGTGTATGAAGGAATTTCATACTCTTGAGGAGTATAAGTTGGGCTTGATGTGGATGGTGGAATCTCATAATTAGGAGAAGGGGTAGAGGTTGGGGATTGTGAAGGAATCTCATCCTTTGGATTTTGAGAGTGGGACGACGGAGACTTATTATTCGAAGGGTCAGTCGGAAAATCAGCCGGAGAGTTAGCGGGATTATTCCTTGCGGTGGCTAAAACTATCACCGACAAGAAAAGGATTGTATAGAGAGGTGGGTGGGCCTTGATACCCATGTTGGGTTTATGAGTATCGAAGGATGAGATAATTAATTGTTGCAATATACAGAAGACATTGTTAGCTATTGCTTATATATAGGTTTTTGCTGGCTCTATTGTAGGTTATTTTGAGGGCATAAATCATAATTATTTAACAAGACATTCTACATGATGCTGTTCGCACGTCCTGAAGCTGATTAGCAAGTGGCAGTAATTTCTACTTTCTGTGTAGCACGTCGTCATGTGAATGCGGGAAGCTGATAAGCTAGTGGCAGTAATTTGTACTTTAGGTCAACTGACATGTTAGTATGTTACCACAAATACAATACCACTGCCAGGAATAATTCTCATTTTCTCATGATAAAATTATCTCAACTTGTAATTTGTGTAGAGTTAGTCAAATTTGATTTAATAGTCTAACGATGTATACAAATAACGAAATTTTGAAAAGGGTAAAGTGTTTCATCTAGTATATTATAATCCCAAAACAATATAAAATATAATTAGAGCATTAGAGTTTAAAATAACTATAAAAAAAATAGAGTTTGATGCTCAACATAAAATTTATACTATATAAACTAACAATAAATTTAGTTATACAATGTAGAAAATTTAATTATGTACAACTCGAAGTATAGTTCAATGTAAGAATTAAAGGTTTTTCTGTGTATATATATATATATATATATATATATTAGGTAGGAAAAAAAACATTAGGAGACCCTTCGCTCAAGGGGAACTCCCAATGGTCAGTTACAAGGATAAATGAAAGTAGAAGCCGCTAGAAAGGTAACACTAAAAGATGATGTAACTAGATGACCAATGTTAGCAATCCAATCGGCCGCTAGATTTGTTTCTCGGGAAATTAGGTGAGCTACCAACTATCGAGCTTGTTAAGTAGAAGCTTAATATCTTGTGTGATATCTGCTATATATACCTTTGACTGCATTGATGATCAGAAGATTATCGCCTTCAATCATGATATTTTTAATATTTTGTTGAATGGCAAAGAGTAAACCTCGGTGAATAGCAGAAGCTTCGCCTATGAATGCTCAGTTCGAAACAAGGTTGAAAGCGCGAGCGTGAATAAGGTCTCCCAAGTAGTTGCGGATGATAATACCAGCTAGTGCTGAAAAGTTTTTGACTGAACCATCGAAGTTGAGTTTGAACGAGTTGATGGGAGGCGGCTCCCGAGCAACTAGAATTGTGGATGGACGTGGGGAAAGGTAAGGAGTTGTGCTCCCTTGAAGGGAGATCCAGAATTTTGAAAAAAGTCAATTGTCATGCGGGTGTGCGATTCTTGATGAGCAAACTGAGCTCTGTGGAGGATCCTATGGGTGATCTATTTTTCGTTGTTGAAAGCAATGGAGTTTCTTTCTTTCCAAAAACTCCAAATAAGGAAGCAAACTTTGGAGTAAATTTTTTATGTTAATGTCCTCCAAGAGCTCTAACAAGGGTAGAATTGACACATTAGCTTTTAATCAGCTTATGGTATCTGGAAGATTCCATAGGCCATAACAATCTTGCATTATGTTATGTGGATAAATTTTCGTGAAGAAACCGATTCGAATGTTCTTAACTCCTCCTCGGCATCCTGATCAAAGACCGAGAGTAGCCTTGTTCTAAAGCGAGGAAAAGATGGTCTAAGATTTCAGGGTGATCATTGCACTGGGCACAAATTTCTGTACGATATACATGTTTAAGTGTTTACTATGTAGTACCCTTAATGTTTTTTATTCCCAAGTTGTACACTTGAACTTTTTATTTGTTTTATATTGTACCCAATCTCCTTTACGTGAATGTTAAGTTTGTCGTTAATTTCTTATTTCTAAATGTTTAGACTTACATTAGAAGTGAGAGAAATTCTTCGATTTTAAAAAGATTGGACGGAATGAAGAAGCAGGGTTAATTGCTTTTAAGGGAAAATTTTCCTCCTAATGTAAGTATAAAAGCTGAAAATAAACGGAAAAATTAATGTTGACTTAATGGAGGGGTACCACATAGAACAAATAAAAAGTTCAATGATACAACTTAGAAGAAAAAAGAATATTATAGATACAGCACAGAAATTGCTAAAACACAGAGGTCCAATTATATAGGAAAGCCCTAAGATCTATATACAATATATCTAAATTAAAGCTTCATAAATAAATAATATCTTTGATGAATGATTATACAATAATTACAAAAGTCATATGTTACCATGGCTTAAAAGCTAAAAGTCAATGAATTTGTGAGCCTCAAGTCAACCCAAAGCTATTAATGTAACAACCAACCTTGCACACATCGGATGCACAGTATGTATGTATTAGTAAAAATTCTAAAATTTTGATATTATTAAAGAACTCATTGAGACGAATCAAACAAGACCCTACATAACTATGTTTTTTTCTTAGATATTGAAAAATTTTAGAAGATTCTTTGCAATTCTAATAGTGCCAAGATTCCAAGTAGGAACATCAATAAGGTATGGAGGGAGTAAAAGCAAAAATTACAAAATGTCAATGGTAAGCTTAATATCATTAAAAAAAATGAAAAACTCAGTACTCTATCTAAACCATAAGGATGCCTTCACCATCAAAGGAGGAGGGAAGACAAAATGGAGAACTTCTCGTTCAAGTAACCAATTTTACAGGGAAATTGAAATCAAATTCTAATTAATTTAAACCCCGTTCTTATAACACTTACAACGAAGAAGATTTGGTTTTAGAAATCTCCTAATGGCCTGTTTGGATTAATGGATTTCATTTGAAATCCTGGAATTGGGTCAAATGTATTGTTTGGATAATTTAAGAATTTGGATTTGTATTTGGCCCAAATCCAAACCACTACAAAAATAAGTACAACTTTATGAATTTCAAATTACACCTAGTTTTACGTCATTTCAATTCCTTCATCTACCACTTCTAGTCTTCTACTGTGTTCTTCATCTACCACTTCTACAGTGTTCTTCATCTACCACTTCTACTGTGTTCTTCATCCATAGATCTATTTCTCTCTCCACCAACTCTCTCTCTCTCTCTCTCCTCCATTACCATCATTACCCTGCCACCATGATTCTCGCTTTTCACCATTGTTATCGGCTTCTCAATTCTTAAGGTCGTGATTCTTCAATTGCACCACCGCAAAACATCTCAATTTGGAGCAATTTGGAAACAAATTTGGGTGTTTGCAACTGTTTTTGCTTGATTTGAAGCAAGTTTCAAGTTTTAAAGCTTCAATTTCATCTGAATTTAACAATTTTGATGGTAAGGTAAAATCAGAATTTTTCATTATAAACAATCAATTGGGGCAAAAATAAGGGTTTATAATTCCAAGTAAAAACTTTGATTTTGATTTGTAACAAAAAACAAATTGCAATTCGAATAAAAAGGAAGCACTATTTTGTTCACAAGTTGTTGAATAGTTTGAATGGCTTAAGAATCGATGGTCTGGAACTACACTACACATTCAATTTCAAGCAACATGACTTCAAAATCCAAATTTGAAATTCTCAATTTTCCCAAACACGGGACTTGAAATTGAATGCTAGTAATTCAAATTATGGAATTGAATTCCACTATTTGAAATGAAATTATGGTATCCAAACGCAACCTAAGTGGATATGGACTTATGGTGGTTCCTTATAGTGAAAGTGATGGTGCTTGGGTGGGTGGACGGGTGTCTAAGGCAAGGTACACTTTACAGCTTAAAAGATCCTAGATAATCAACAATTAAGATTATTTAGAGAAATAATTGCGACTGTTCTTATCAATTTTTCCGTATAATATCAATTAAGGAATTCTACGTAAATGCCATTACCCGGAAGCAAAGGCACTATAAGTTGGACCAGGAATTCAGGATCCACCAACCAATATCAAGTAGCAGCCAACTAGGCAACCAATTAGATTCGAGTATGAGAAAACACACAATGGGCCCCTCTTCGATGCCTCAAGCATTTATTTCCGGACTTTGTCCGCCAATAATAGCCCACCACTCAAAACTCAACTTGCTTCTTTTTTTTCCTTATTATTAACTTTCATATTCCATATTTTTGGATTAAAATTTTCCCAAAAAAAAAAAAGTTTTCTAAAAAACTTTAAAAAAAATGGAGGCTGAATTCATCACCAAGTACCATAAGCAACTGGATGTTGGAGCCAACCAATGCTCCTCCACTCTCACTAAACGCATCAAAGCTCCTATTGACATTGTATAAACTTTCTCTCTCCTCTATATATTTTTGACTTTCTTGTTCTTTTTTTACTCTTTTTTTCTTAGTTTATTATAAATTAATATTCTTTTATATTTCTTCATTTGGAGGTATGAAGATGGTTTTTTTTTATTTGATTTTATAAATCCAAGAATTTTAGTTTTCTATTACTAGTGGAATTTCATTGCATTTGTTTTCCCATTTCTTTTTCTTGCATTTTTGCATTTTTTTTTTTTTAAATTTATTGAAATTGCAAAAGATGTTATCAATAACCCACCAATGAAATCTTATCATGAACTAGGCTGCTATAGCCATCTGATTGGAGCTTTTTGTAATAAAAATTCTCGATAAAATTCTATGATTTAATGGTACATATATTATATAAATGAACAAGAATATATGGAAACATTTGATGCTATATTATAAGAACTGCCAGTTAGTGATTCTGAATTTACTTGAGCTGAAAGTGCAGGAAATTCTCATCTTGTTTGTTGTTGACAAATTTGGTGGATTATGTAATCAGGTTTGGTCTTTAGTAAGGAGTTTTGATCAACCACAGAAATACAAGCCATTTGTTAGTGAATGCACACTAACGGAAGATTTTAAAGTGGGTACACTCAGAGAAGTGAATGTTAGATCAGGGCTTCCTGCAACCACTAGTACTGAAAGATTGGAGCTTCTTGATGATGAGGAGCATATCTTTAGCGTCAGAATCATGGGCGGCGATCATAGATTAAGGGTATGCCACCTTCTAGTTTCGTAGTTGTTACCCTGCATGTAGTGTATTGAATCATGGACGGCGATCATGTATCGAATTTCTTAGTTCTTAGGGTGACTAGTGTGCAAACATTCGCATCAACTTTGTACAAGGCCGGTCTCACCACAACGTGTTGGTGCGACCAGATGGCCTTGAGGGGTAACCTATACTTAGAGCCGCAATTCAGTTCAATGGTTCTAGTTTGATTTCGGGTTGTGCTCAAAATATATCATAATATAGGTCGATTCAAGTCGAGTTCGGGTGATTTGGGTTTGGTTCAAATCAGTTCATCGGGTCAGTTAAAATATTGTCAGCTCAGGGTGACATTATACTATGTTAAGGGTTACTTTGAGGTATTTATTGAGAGGTGACTTGTAAATTGTGTAGGGTGACTTAATGCCTGTGGTCTCACCCAAGAGCGGTTGCCGAGCATAGTAGTTTGCGAGTGCACATGTAGGCCAGCTTATGGTTTTCTTCATCCTCCTGCAGGTTTGCTACCTGCTGGAGATGATATGGTAGAAGACAGAATAGTTTTACTTCTGTCATGGGTTAGCAAACAGAATTACATAACAGTTAACATCAATCTTAATGTTTTTGCTGCAGAATTACTCGTCAAAAATAACAGTTCACCCAGAAATAATCGATGGGAGGCCAGGAACATTGCTTATCGAATCATTCATAGTTGATGTTCCTGACGGAAACACCACAGAGGAGACCTTCTACTTTGTTCAGTCACTTATCAACTGCAACCATAATTGCTTAGCTGAAGTTTCAGAGAAGATCGCGTTGCACAACCAGAACTCTGAACAGACCAGCCCTGTAAACTGTTAGTTTTTGGAATTTTAATAGCTATAAGGAGGTTATTTTAAAGACTAGCAGTTTTTGATCCATCATTTCTCTGCCTCCTTTCAAGAAGAGATTTTTGGTTCCTTCTTTCTCAGTTATATTAAGTTCCTCAATGGGAATCAGCTGTGTATGTTTGATTACAGCAGCTATTTATCCAGATTATGTCATCTGTGATGATAGGCTCATTTGGATCTGTAGACTGTAATTGCAAGGTATTATTATCAAAATGTAAATTTCCAGCTCTTTCATGGCTTTTTTTTTTTGGTCTGGTACAAAAAAAAGGTTCATTGGGCCTACCCTATCTCAGGGCCCACCCCAAGGCCCAAACTTTTTAAACCCCCCAAACTCCTCCCTTGGAAATGCTAACACCTTGAACCATGGTTTCCTCTATGGACACAAAGTAAGATACCATGGAACTAAGAGGTCATTTGATTGATTAGCCATGTTGGTCGGACCCGCATACTCATGTCATACTTGGGTGTGTCTTAAGTGTTAAACTCGACAAATTTTTTAAATTTAAAAAAAAAAAAAAAAAAAAAAAAACCTATAAGATATATCTAAATCAAAGTGTGATGTCCATACTGATACTAGAATGTTGAGGTAATACGAGTAGGTGAAATAACGAGAGTCTAATTAACATAGTTAACAAGCAGAAATACGGTTTATACTAAATTTTAATTTTCCAACTCAGAAGCCATTCTTTTTGTTGATATCTTCCTGTATCAGGGATAATTAGAAACTGACGAGATCGAAGAAAGCAACCTTATGGTAAGAAATAAGCACTTTGCTTGTCAAAATTTGCAGATATTTAAACTTAAGCACAACGCGAAGAGTTGAGCATTGGTATTACCATTGTCGATATCATCTAGGCCGGAAATCTTCGCCTTTAATAACTGCATCGATTACTTCCTACAGCATGAATGGCATTTCTTTCAGCAGATTGACGACCAATGACCATTCTTCCAGAATGGATTTCTCTGATCTGAAAATTTGCATGCATAATACTTACAGTTACAGTAAATTGACATATTATTGGCCCAAATCAAGCTCCAAAAAAATATGGATGCAGAATTTGAATGAACAAGCTATATTTCAAACTCATGACTCGTAATCCTGTAATGAACAAGCTCACAAGTACAAGCTCGTGCATGACATCTCATATGCAAGACTATAGATTAAAACTTTTGACCTCTAATAATGCAGTATGATGGAACATAAAAACAAAGAAAAAATTCAAGGATGTAGTGTATTTCCATATAACCATATCCTCTTTCAAAGGTACAAGAGCCTAACAATAGTGGAGCCATGCTAGTATGCTACACCGAGTATATACAACAGCTAAACCAGTACTTTGGTATGAAATAAATCCACTTCCGTACTATACTGCAAGGATATAACAAATAATTGATAATGGAAGGAGATTAGGGGAAGGTACAACTAAAAATTTATATATAAAAAGAAAGAAAATAAACAGAAATTTTATAAAGTACTAGTATATAAAACAATCTCATTCCGTATTCTTGCAACAACTGAACAAGAAGCAACAAATCATATACTAGAAGTATAAACAATAATAGCTGTTTATCAGACTCAAACTGACATTTTACACCATCAAGAAGAACTATGTTTCTATAATTAACAAGGAACCATAGTTTTCTTTTCCACTTTACTTAACTAGTCTACTTCATAGAAAGAGGATCAAGCTCAAAAAGTAGTCTCACTTACATTCTTTAGTTCCCTATAGGAGGATTCTCTTAACTAGGCAGAAAACTGCTGAAGTTACTTGCAGCAAGTGCTTAAAAGGTTGCTATATCGCATTAAAAAACATAAACAAAACTTGTCTCCTTCACCATCGTTCCCTAGGTCGGCCATCAGGGAAAACAGGAATGCGTTCTTCATCATTTAGTGGCAAGCGATCCAATTGCTCTTCTGATTTGCTTGATTTAACCCTCACATTGACATTGACATTGTCATTGTCGTCATCAAAATCTGGGGGAGTCTCATCTTCATCGGTCCAAATATCCTCGTAATCTTCATCATCGTCATCGTTGTCATCTTCATCATCATCAAAGTCCTCACCAGCAACATTATCAATATCAGACCACTCCCCTTCCTCTCCTTCACTAATATCATCTTGCTGCTCACTAGTTTCTTCTGCTTCATCATCACTCTTTTGAGTACCCCTCTTTTTAAACCGAGGTACATTAACAAGGGCCCGCATCTTTTCTTTGACAAGTAACAACCTATCCTTATCAACCAAATTTGAGCCTCGATATGCTTCACGAAGGAAAATCGAGTCCCTATCCCCTTTAAGGGAAACATAAAACATATCAGGATGCCTAATCAGCATCCCTCTCACCTGTTGTGAGAACCGGAACTCCTCCCTGAAATGAGTCAAGTGATCAACAAGAGTCCTCTTCTCAATAGTGAGGCTCAAAATCTCATGAACTACTCCACAAGCATGCTTCTCTTTCTCTGGTGAACCTGGCTTCAAATGTGAAAAATCCGAATATGGGGATATATAAGGCATGTCCCTAAATTGACTAATCCTTCTCATCTCATTTTTGGACAGTTTCAAACCCTTAGGTAGCTGAACCCTGTTAAACTTCAAAGGCCTGTCTATAATCAAATTCTTTGATTCCAACTCTCTAGCACGATTATCCTCTTCAGCCATCTCGGCAGCTGAAATCGCAAGCTCAGGGTCCCAATGAGTCAATTCCAAAGCCGGACCTCGATCAGTTGGTACAACCTTAAAGTACTGTGGATATCTGTGACAGATAGTGTCCCTAAATTCCAAAGGAAGCCCAAGATCAGTCCTTAAATGCCCAATCTTTTCCAACAAAATTCGCTTCTCCAACGACATCATCAACAACTTCCTCAACTTAACAACCAACAATGTTTCCATTTCATTCCTGAGTTTCAACTCCTCAAAATACAACCTCTCAGCCTCAGGTGTCAACTTAAACCTAAGCATGTATGCCCCTTCTTCCTCTATCTCAAATACACTCGGAAACTTCTTTAACAAGGCGATAAACCGCCGCCCCCTCTGCAAACCAAATAATCTCCTATACTTGCCCAACTCTCTAAGGGGCATCATTCTATCAGGGTAACTCACTAAAACCTTCCTAATTTTCAAAACCAATTTTAGCTTTTTATCTCTTTGAACAACATTATCAAATGGGAGTTCTTTCCTTCTCTTAACAGCAGCTCTAATTGGCAAAATTGGGACATGGGTTTTCCTAGTTTTGCAAAACCCAAATTCATCTTGCCCCAAAATCAATTTTTGCCCCAAAAAAGATGATTTTATAGAGATACTAAAATGGGGTTTTTGGGAAAAGATGGGATTTTCAGGAATTGAGGTTTTGCACGAAAGAAACAGTGGTGTATGAGTGAATTGGGTGGTTTTGGGTGAAGCGAAAAATAGTTTAGGGTCCATCAGAAATGGCGGTTGAATGAATTAACAGAAATATCAAAACATTTGAAACAAATTGAAGAAAAGGGTTAAGATAAGAAGCTGACCTGAAGATAATTTTCCCTTAATTTGGGAGTACTTCCCTTAAAAATAAAGGATATGAAGGAGAATGAGGGTTTTGGAACTCTAAAACCTCTCGTTCTTCTTATTGTAAAGCCTGCAAACGAGATATCTGAATCTGCACTTTCTATTTATATTTTATTTTTTGGTGAAATAAATAACCAATTCACAACTACTTATATCACTTATTTATCTTCTTAGCCCTTAGGTGCTTCCAAAATCACTAAAGTTAGTTAGTTAGAGAAACATTGGACTCAAATCACTCAACTAAATAGAACTGGTATGAACTGAATTGAACTTAATTCGTCTAAATTGAACTGAACTAATTTGAACTGAACTGGACTGAAACGGTGAGAGTTTTTGTGACAAAAGGTGAAATGAGTCCACTAGTTCATTTAGAATTAAGATTTCCTCTAATTTTATATTTCTATTCCTATATTCAGAATATGATACATAACTATAAAGAAAATCACTAGACGTCCTTCCTATCTTTCCCTCCACCCATTCCCAATTGTTTTTTTGATAGGTAACTTAAAATCTCCTGCAGGCAGGGGTGTCAAAAAAAACCCGACTCACGGGTCCACCTGCATTTCGATATGTTATGATCCGACATAATTAAGTTCCCCAGCTGATCCATCCCGATCCGGAATCAACCCAACCCAGTTATACCCGAGCATATCAAACTCATCCCAATATGTCGTCGACCCAAACTTAATCCGAACCCAGTAGATCCGAATACCAAATCCGAACCCAATCTGCATATGACCTTAAGTCAACCCGAGCCCAAGTAGACCCAAGAAAATCCCTTTAGACCCAACCCACGTTAACCCAGTCCATTACCGACCCGACATTATCAATCAAATATGTTTTGCTCATAACTTTAGTTCATGTTCTTATAGATACTTCTATATAAGATATTTAAAATTGTAATTAATAAAATCTTTGGACATATTTGATAATATGATTTTAGTTAAGATTGGTCAAGTTTATTAACTTGTTCATTTATGTATTTCTCACGTTGTCGCGCACGTATATATTCGTGTGTCGACCCGAATTTTAATCGATATCGATAATGGCTAGAAACCAACAGACTCAAAATATAATGGACCATTCCAACTCCACCCGAATTCGAGTTGAGCTGACCCAAATCCATATGAACGCGGCCTGAGTCGACCCAAGTCCATTTGAATCTATCGTGATCCACACAAACCCATTTAGAACCCGACTTATGTCTATCCAAAATCGATTTGAGCCGAGTCGAAATGGTTCGACACACACCCAACCTGCAACCGAATATACGTTGGTCGGGTTTGATCTGGCCTAAGTGAATCCGACTCAACCCATACTCGATTCGAGAAAAGGTTTGATCCGGTACGATCTGACCCAGCTCGGGCCAACCCAGACCCACCTGATAACCCATATTGACACCCCTACCTGCAGGGAGTAAGACCTGATCTTATGACCTCTAGAATTTGAGGTGCTACTAGCACCACTAGACTATCACCTATATAATAGATTTTTGGGTCCCCCATGCTGAGAAATTACTATGTCTCCCTCTATTTTTTTTGTTTGCTAATTCATATTATAGTTATCCGGAAAAAAGTACTATTCATATAAAACTTAAATAGCTTAGGGTTTGTTTTATTTGTCCGGATTCAACTTATATAGACTTCACTGAACTTATTAGTTTAGAAGTTTATTTGACTTATTTAATAATTGTTTGGTTGATATAAGCAAAAATAGAAGTGAACATTGCTACAAGTGGAAGAATGTTGGTTTTTTTAGTTAACAAAACATAGGACATTGAACTACCTTTTTTTTTGAAAGAGAACTTTCATTAATTGAAGGCCAAACTGCATCTACAATAGGTATTAAAGAGCAACAAGATACAATCAAACAAGGTAAAATCAAATTCGTCTCCAAAGAAACTACAATGAACTAGATCGAGCAATATAGCGCAACCCCCTTGTATTTGCTGAATCAAGCATCTATTGATGAGGAAGTTTATCATTCTGACATAGTTTGGGAAGAGCATTCTTGATCGAGCCATGTTGTCCGCATCCGAGATTTCTAATACCTTCATGTTGAGTCTCGAACTTCAACCAATGAGAACAATTTCTCATACCTAAATACAAAAAAAACATACTCACAACTTCCATAGGGGAGAAGGAGATCTCCATAACAGAGACAAAAATTCCCATAACAGGGTTTGAACAAATCTCATAAAGAGAGACTAATTTATTCAACAAAACAAGAAAATGAGCTAAAAACTGAAAATAAAAGAGGAAAAGGGGCTTACCATTAGGGGTGTTCAAAAATATCCGATCTGGGCGATCCGGCCGATCCGATCCGATTTTTCGGATATCCGATCCGCTTTTTTAGTTTTCGGATTTTAGGATCGGATATCCGAAAATTTTCGGGACGGACATGGATCGGATTTTGACAGTTTCGGATAACCGAAAATATCCAAAATATGGGAGTTTTTCGGATATCCAATCCAAAATATCCGTTTTTTAAGGTCGGATATCCGAATATCCGATCCGATCCGGAACATATATTAAGAACTTTTCCCTTGAAAATTTCAATTTTTTTTTCAGTTTTCGAATATCCGATGATCCGATCCGAAATTTCGGATAGCTGATCCGATCCGAAATTTCGGATATCTGATCCGATCCGAAATTTTTCGGATCGGATTCGGATCGCATTTTTCCCTGTCCGAAATTTCGGATCGGATATCCGAAATGAACTCCCCTACTTACCATGGATGAAATCATCCATGTCAGCCTCTAACTGATGAAAAAGGGGTAGGGGATGCTAGGGTTTGAGAGAGAAAGAGAGAGGGAGAGGGGCGATTAGATTGAACTACCTATAAAGCTCTAGTTCGCTCAAAACGAAATATGTTACTTACCGCAGACACAATTTTTTAGTCTGAGTTACTTAGATAAGAAATAAATTACCAAAATTAATTTGAATTCATGATTGTATAGAAAAAAAAAGGTGACTCCTTTAAAAAAAAAAAGGTGACATGAATTTTAAGGTTTAGCTTGAATACATTCAGATGAGGGTTGACAAAGTTTGATCTCAATTGATTTCTTGAGTATCTTTGGGCAAGTGGTACAAAATTGGTGTACTTGCTGACTACTTCCTCTGTTTTTTAAAGGATGTAATATTTGCATTTTAAACCACTATTCATTATTTATTTGATTCCATATTTTCTCACAAATGTATAAGAAAAATTACAGTCAAGTGGGATCTTATTTGATTCATTTCAATATATACTTTCATAATATCTACATTTATAATTTTTACTTATACAAAATTCAAGATATTAAGGATCAAAATAATGCATCGGATATCGTGTAAGCAGAATATGTTGCATTCTTTGAAGAACGGAGGAAATATTACTTTTTTCTTTAAGTGTTTGTTTGGTTGCAATGAGAATTATTTTCCTATAGGAATTTACAATTTGTGGGAATTTTTTTATTTATGGAATTCCCATGAATTAGTCTAAGTTGTTTGGTAGTCATAAGGGAAGTTGTAATTCATATGAATTTATGTAGGAATTGTGAGTGACCAAGGGGAGGGAAGGTAAATAAATTCCTACACTTTGTGGGAATTTCCCATGAATTTTCATTGCCTCCATTTTCCCCACTTCTTGTCAACCAAACAACTAGCCAAATCAGAAAATCATGGGAATTTCCATTGCCTACATAATTTACCGTATACCAAACAACCACAAAAGAGAAGCTCTAGCAAGTGCGGGAGGATAAATGGAAAATCTAAAATTGTTAATTGACCTAACTGTTTGACAACTAAAACTCAAATCATATTTATCGAATTTAGATATTCTATTGGCAGATAATATTTTTTTTCCTGAGATATCTTTATTGGGGTACACTTATATATTGATGCCTATATTTTATGTAGTCCCCTTAGGTAAATGAACTTCCCATAGAAAATTTCAATTAATCAGAAAAAAATTTGCACTGCCTAGGACATGTAGTAGTACATGGGAGAAAAACTTCCATACTAACAAATATGAGTTATAATGTTCAAATGAAATAACCATTTAGAGTATATTCAACTCACTTTGTTCCAATCTATAATTTTTTTGCAATTCTCAATGTACCGGTTTGATAATAATGCCATTTGCTACTCCCTAGTCCCGCATTGCTTGCTCTGTTTTGCCTTTTTATGATCTCCAAAACACACATTGACCGTTAGTATTTGTAATTACATATAAAGAAACAATGAAAAGATGATGTTTGAGAACTATATGTTATACAAAAACCAACAAGAACCATGATAGTTTATAGGAAAAATTGACGCTATGGGGCTCAACTATGAGCGGTTTTCTTTAATAGATCCCAACTATCAATAATCCAGTGGAGGTCCTAACTTTGGGGAGCATTGTCTTGTATTGGACCTAGATGACTTATGACTTGGTGAGTAGGTAAAGTGATTTTTTTTTTCTTAAATCTTTGTTCTCTCTTTCCTTCCAACTGTTATTCTTCTTTACTCTGGTCTGGTCAGAACAATACAATACCCAACGGTAACCCAACCATGGCCAACCAGATGTTCAATTACTAAACATAAGGACATAATTCAAATAAATTTGCATTTCAATTTCACACAACATTTCAACTATAAACCATTAAACCCCTTTCTCCAAATTTTTTTTTACAAACCCATTAATATTTCAGGGATATTATGCAACAGAAATCAACACAGACATTCTATCAAACACTTAGCAGACATGGATGAATGTCAATGATAAACGCATAAAATTCAACAAACCCAATACATTTCTAACCATTCTGAATTGGAGTAACAATACATAATAGCTCAAATTTGACAAAATAAATTAAAAGTACTTGTTTTTGAAGCAGACATGATCCTTCCTGGTCCCAACCCAGCAGCTTGTAATGTATCAATCAAAGTCTTCGCCGGCCCGACTATCTGCTGATACGAACGAAGACAATGTACTTGATTAGGAGGAACAAGTTCATGATTATGCTCTTTAATAAACCCACTAACAACCCATTTTCCAGACTCTTGAATTTTTACACCCAACTCTAGTCAGTACTCTTGGACGTTTAATCTCCCTATCTTTCGTCCTCTTTTCGTTCAAATTACGAAACCCTTATTTCGCACAAACGAAGGAACGTTGAATGATTGCGTCGTCTCTTCGAGAACGACGCGACGAGCTCACTCGTGTGCTGAATCCGATTCTTCGAGCGTATGAGTTGTAGAATGATTTTGCGGCTTCTTCTGACTCGAATTCCATCCCGTCGTAGGGTTCTAAGTCTAAGAATTCCACATTTCCCACTTCAATTGAATTGGAAAAGGAAATTGGTGTTACGGTTTCTGCGATTTTTCATCGGAAGAGAGAGAAAGTTATTCCCTTTTTCTCAAATTCAGGGTTTTAGAGGGGAGATTAGAGAGTCGATAATGGAGATGTTATTGAATTTGAATTCTTTTTGCTGTTGGGATTTCCAGGTTTGAGATGAGTAGATGAGAGAGAATGGGTGGGTACATAATTCTGGGTAAAGCGTGAAGGAGGAGAGGGGTAGAGGAAGATGAGAGAGAAGCTGGTTAAAACAAATGGGTGGGGGTAGATTTAAAGTCACGTGACCTCATTAACCCTGAAGTAGCAGGTTAAGTGACCTGCTAGGCCTACTAAAAAATTAGTTACACAACAGTTGGGTCTGCCACTAGATTATTAATAGTTGGGACCTATTAAAGAAAACGCTCATAGTTGAACCATATAGCGTCAATTTTTCCTAGTTTATATATACTATATATCGATGTAAATTACGATCAAATCTTAGAAAGTTTGATCCTACAATAACACACGAAATAAACAATAAAGAACAGAACGAGTAGGTCATTATATTTTGGTCATTAAAAATCTTTCACTAAAATATTAAAGCATTATAAAAGATTTTTCTTTTGATGCATTTATAAAAGACAAACTATGACAAATAAGTATCACATGGAGAGGGATCAGTGATTTGACCAAATTGATAACGAGGAGTACCTAACTAAAAATATATTTTGAGTAGCACAAAAAATAAATTATAAAAAACTATAAATATTTACAGTTTTCTCCAAATACTCCAACTTCAAGCCGCAAGCTTATTGGATAAATGATAAATCCAGCCATTGTTTGTCTGCCCCATGTGAGGCTCCCTTGCCAAAACTATTTATAGTACACTTCACTCTTCAGTCTTCACTTCCCGCTATATTTTCTATCTCGATCTCTCCCCTGGATAATTAATGAAGTATTGGATGATTTTTAACCATTTGTCTTTTTTCCGGGAAGGATTGGATTTACACTTTTAGGCGCTATTCTTTTGGATTAAATTAATAGAATTTCAGTTCAGTTCAGTTTAATAACTTAGTTAAATTAGACAAATTCAGTTCAGTTCAGTTTAGATAAATTTAATTCAATTTAATCATTAAAATTACAATTAAGTTGTCTCTCAAATTTCCTTCCTAATTTAAAGAAAACTCATCGTTAATAAAAGTGGTGTCCTAACACTGGGTACATCTGTCACTTCCGCTTTTTTCCAATATTTTTAGTATAAATAAGATATATATTTCATGATTAAAATTGATATTCAAAAGATTACTCCTATTTACCAAGTTGCATGAGTGATGAGTATTATAGCTAGTACTATTCGTTAACTTCACTAATTGTATACAGTATATTATCAAAGATGGTATAATGCTAATTATTTATTACGAGGTGTTTACTGTTTAGTAAATTGTTATGTAGCTAGCTGCCTAGCTTTTTTAGGAAATAGAATAGAATAATGTTGGGTAGTGGAAGTAATTATATATGGGCTACAGGCTACAGGCTACTGGGCTAGCTTATTGGGTAAGTTTTAGAATGATATCAAATAATTGCGGTCGAATTTTGCATAAATAATTATTTTTCGTGCCCTTTTCTACTTCAAAAAAAATATTAAAAAGGACATGTAAAAACAATATTTTATGTCTTCTAAAAACCACATACTTTATGCTAATACCACAAGTCAATCAATTTTAATATTACTAATTTAATGCATAGTATTTCTAATCTATTAGGAGACATTCCTAAACAAGAAACAGTGTCACATGACGCTCTTTATAAGAGTGTTTTAACTCCACGTAATTTATTTTGAAAGGAAAACTCCATGTAATTCTACGTGCATTGTATATGACTTCAAACTTATATATTAAAGATTAACCACTTGTTGTTATCATTTTAAAATAAAATATCAATTATTAAAAAATATAATTACCCGTGTTGCTCTTAATAAGTACTATTGTTACCTTTATCTAGAAGGGTAATACTTATATTCACATAATAGAAAATTAAATGGTTTATCTTATTTTCTTATTGTTGAGTTGAATTCTATTAACTATAAATAATTAGGTAGACGATATATTTTACCCCTCAAAATCATACATATTATTATTCCATCCGTTTCAAAATATAAGGTATTTACGCTTTACGAAAATTTGTTTTGACCACAAACATCTCTTATAATATGACAAATAAAAGTTATAAAAATTATACCATTGGATTCGTCTTGAAAAATACTACTCCCTCCGTTTTCTTTTGTTGTTCTTGTATTCCCCATTGGAAAATTTCAATATGTTGTTCTTATTTTGAATCTTTCCATATATAGTATAATTTATGAATTAATTTTTTTCATTAGTTTTAAGTTGCAATAAATGTGTTCACAATATTGAGTAATCATTCTTTACCTTTTTACCCCTCAAACTTTTGTCTAATTGGTTGTTAAACATAAAGCAACTCAAAGAACAATAAATGTGTTAACACTAGTTTGTAGTTACTTTACTTTTTTACCCCCTTCAAACTTTTGTATTATTGGTTGCTTAACATATAATATTTCAAAGGGCTAGAATCTTTATTTTTAGTTAATTTAATTTTATTTAAAATAGTGGAATCTTGCCCATTTTTTGTGTTGCATTGGTTTCTTCCCCAATTTCAAATAGGAACAACAAAAGAAAACGGAGGGAGTATAATAACATTTTTTTTTTTATTTTTCTATCAATATGAATTGAGAGTACTTAATAGTCAAAGTTCGACCTCGAATATTATGTGTGCCTTCTATTTTGAAACAGAGGGAGTAATATATTTTTTCTTATTTAAAAAAAAACTCTTCTTAACACAAAGATGAGAACTTTCTGAACAACAAAAAGGCTTCTCACTGAATTTGGTGCAAAAATGCATAATATTCATTGAATTAAAAAGTTGCTACATTTTCTTATTTGTCTCTAACAGTCAACCTTGTGTCATACGTATTCATATGACGGACCAACAAAGTACACGATTACCAATATAAACCCAACACTTTACAGACTCATGCGTTGGTATACTTAGTAATTTACCATTATTTTCAGGGGTAATCTCGGAAATTCACCCATGTATTGACCGCTAAAGACAAAGGTCTGGTCAACGCCGATTATAAAGGGTCCAATTTTACTCTCTCGTGCTACTCTTTGCCAGCTTTTTTTACTTTTTTTATTTATAAGAAATTAATTACCAATAAATACTCCCTCCGTCCCATAATATAAGTCTCTTACCGTTTTTGGTGGGCCAAACTTTAAAATCTTTTGTAGAATATTACCGTTTGTATATATAAAAAAACATATTCGTGGGACTTTGTTAGATTCGTCCCAATGTGTAGTTTCATAATATCAACTTTTTATATTTTTTATTAATACGAAATTGAAGATATTAAAGGTCAAAGTTACGTCTTGGAGACCGTGTAAAAAAGAAACAAGCACTATATTATGGGACGGAGGGAGTAATTTTTTAGAATTATTTAATTTTTTTAATTTTTTACTTTTGATTGTCTTTTTTCCTCACCTAATTTCACCATATTACCCCTTGAAATTCAAATCCCTTTTGCCGGACTCCAAACTTCTCCTCAAATTGAATTTTATTTTCGATTTTGGCAAAACCCCACAAATTATTGTAATTAATTATTGCTACTACTATAGTTTATTTTGGTAGCTCAAACTAAAGTTAAATTTTTTATTTTATTTATTTTTCAGCAAATTCCAAAGTTTTTACTATTACCAGTAGAATTTCATTTCATTTTCATTTCACCCTCTTCTTTCTCTCTCTTGTATTTTCTCTCTCTAATTTCTCACTTAAACAATCAAAGTTTTTTTTTTTGCAACTTTAATTTAGGTGTGATTTTGGGTTTGCTGGAAAAGTTGTTCATTACTTGCAGGTGATGATTTTTCTGTCGTTTTATTCTTGGAAAGGTGTCGTTTGATGGCATTGAAGTGTTATTCTGAACTTTGGTAAAGGTTTGATTTTTTTTACTTTATGTTATGAAATATTTAAGTAGCTACTTAGTGCATAAATCATACACATCTTACTTAAGTACTGTGTTTTAGTTGTTATAATTTTGTTTTTGGGTTTAGTAAAAAGTTATGATTTTGGGTTAGTAAGTGATTAGTGTGTACTTTACAAAATGTTGGTTTCAAGAAAAAAAAGGAGAATTGAACATAATGTGGGAAAGTTTAGTTGATTATTAGTTGATATTTAGATGTATGTATGAATCTGGTATGAATTTCGAGTATAGAAACAGAAAAAAGATTCATTTTTTATTTATGTTTTGTTGATTTGCATATTTTCTTCCTGGTCCTTCATGTTTATTTTTATTTTTATTTTTATTTTTGCATAGTGATTGTTATCTAATTTCATTGTTTTGAAGTTTGCATGTGTTAATTTTTCCTTTTGCAAAAGTGGATATGAAGTGGTTTCTGTTTATGTGTAGACTTTCAATTTCTTAGGGTTCATAAATTGTTCCACTGGACAGAGCATGCTAGGTTAGATGTATAGAATATTTTCCTTACTGAAGCTTTCTTGAATTGTTTAAAGTTTGATAGTTGAAAGCTAATGTCAAAGTTGAGTTTGTTAACTGTTTTTTGATAAAGTTTCTACTCTTCAAAATTGTGCATGCAGGGAATAAGGCTTATATAGGATCTTACTAGTTTAAAGGCATATTTGGAATATACTGTAATTCGTTGGAAGTATATATATAATTATATATGCATGGAGGCCAAAGAAAATATGACGACGGGGGTGACGGTGATAGGAGCAGAGGCTCCGTCGAATTATCATGTGGCATCCAGGGGTGAATCCCCTTCTCATGGCCATCCTCAGACAGCTATATCACCTGGGGCTCTGACTCCAGTAAGTGCTGGTATGTCGGGATTGATGGAGAAAAAGAAGAGGGGAAGGCCTAGAAAATACGGCCCAGATGGTAGTGTGTCGAAATCATACTCACCAATGCCGATTTCAGGATCAGCACCATCATCAGCTGGTAGTTATCCAAGTGGGAAACGGGGTAGGGGGAAATCAGCGGCTTCAGAGGCCAAACAACAGCCCAGATATGATATGGTTTCTATGGGTATGTGGGTGTTTATGTTATATTTTATATATCTTGAACTTTGATGCTCAAACATGGCAAGCATGTGGTTTATTTAGTTGTGAAAGTTTTTGAGATATTTGCTTCCACTCTTGTTTCTTTGTTGATAAGTTCATCACATACCCTTGTTATTTTTGTGAAAATCAAGAGAGACTATTACATTATGCAATCTGGTTCTAGAATTTAAAGCATTTGAGTGTATGCAACATGCTGAATGTCTGTGTTGGATGTGGTAGGAGGATCATGCTGCTTTAGCTTGATTCTGTTATTATCTGCGTATCGGAGGGGTGAAAGAGAACTTTAAGATGAGAGAACAATTGTTGTAGCTAGTTGCTGCGTCAGATAGGAACCTAGAATCATATAGTACCTTGACGAATTTGTACATATGTATAGTATTGTTAAGCTAGGCTTATGCTCTGAAATGGATCTATTTCTCAGTTTGTGAGATTTTCTACGATTTCCTATGCTCTGAAGTGTTCATCCATGCCATTGTTTCTTATATGCATGGAAGATAGTACAGCTGAAGTTTAAGATCTACTGAATTTTATGCGAATGACCTCGTAGTGAAGATGTGAATTGCTCGTCCATCTAATGTGAAATGTCAGCATTTTTATTTTTCCAAGAGGTTTTGTAAGCATCATAGATAAGAGGAACATTTTGCAGTTAGTTACTTCCCTTTTGTTTAATATTACTTGCAACATGGGGGAGGCACAAGAACTCAGGAGAGAAGAGAGAAATAAAAAAAAGGACCCATGTGATAAAGAGAGAGATAGAGAGGACTCAATGCCAAAAGTTGTAGTGTTGCAAGTAATTAGAGATTGACATAAAAGGGAAGTGTTGCAAGTAAAGGTAAACAAAGTAAGTATATCTTTTTTAGTTTTCATGGACTTTATATCAATAGAGGTCAAAGCACTAATATTAACATGTTAGGATAGTCAGTTGTCTTTTTGCTTTGATAAACATTAAGTTGAGCCCCCCCCCCTCTACATTTCAACAAGGCAAGCTGTTAGGATCAAATATCAATTCAGGTGGCACTTTGTAAGAGTTCTGCTAGTATTAGATATTCACCTCGTGTGGTAGCTAACTGGCGTTGCATGAGTAAGGATCTGATCCTATGTCGCCTGTGAAATTTAATGTCCATTTTCATCTCCAAGAATAAATTGGTTTCCAGTCCTGGGTTTGTGGAAGCTTTACTCTAATATTCATTGACTTCATGGGTACACCAAATGTTACCATATAGTTATTGATATTTTGCTTCACACAGCTTGTAAATACATTAGTGAGTATTTCTTTTGTTCAATCGAGGGTGTCTAAGAAGGAAGACAAAAGCCTACACACCCCTCATCGGACTCCTCTTGCCTCAAATTTTAGTAATTCTAGTCTAAATTCAAGTGCACTCTGTTAAATGATTTTCGCCCTGATCAAATCCTAGGTTTTCTACCCGGCAACAAATTCTGCTTTGTTCCACTTTCAGCCATGTTTTCAGTTGTATTCTCATTGTTCTGATGTGGTGAAGTTTAGTGCAAAAATGCGTAGATGGAAGCAAGTCAGTGACTGAAAAGGAAATAACAGGGGCGGGGTGTAATTGTAATTGTGTAAGTTGTTTAGACTTTAGACTAGGTTCATGTAAGCTCCGTCGCAGACCAATCGAATCTTGTGAAAAGAGGAACAATGTTCTTCGATGTAATATTAATGGCAATGTGTCTCATAAAGATTTGATTGAGGACACGTAGTGATGGTTGAGCACTTGAGCTGATGTGCTTTGAAAGATAGTGGTGGCAGTGTGCAGTGACTTTGGTTGGGGTTTCATTGTGTTCCTGGTCTGACCTAATTGAAATCAATCCAAACTGGGCTTTACAAGTTTTAGGTGGGCCCAATGTGTCAGGTGGATGGAGTTTGAAGAATGTGATGCTCAAGATGTGATCTAGTCAATCAATCTGTTTGGATTTTGTTCAGATCCTTTTTGTTTTCAGGCTAAATATATTCTTTTAGCAAGGTGGTGGTTCTATATAGGGGGTATAGGTTAGATTAGAAGATGATTTATGCAAGTGGCAGTGAACTATGGGTACTGGTATTGAGGTGTCCTGTACCTTAGCGACAAGCAACTTCCAAGTTTAGAACAAAGGGGGAGAGAGCCTGACAATGATATAACAAAATCACTCTGGATCCTTTAACATATTCACTTGGCCGTTGCTTGTGTAATTTTTTCTAGAGTTTTTTGTTTACAAATTAGATTACTTGTTAAGTAATTAATATAAAAATTGTTTTTCCTTGGAAATTCCAACAATACAGCAGCAAACATGAAGTAATAGTTCCGCTTAGGCAGGGTCTGGGGAGGTTCAAATGTATGCAGCCTTACCCCTATTAATCCAAAACTATTTGTGAGGCTATCTCCGAAGAAACAAATAAATAAATCTTTACGAAGGAAGGCCTAAGCTAGTCTTTACTCTTTCTCTATTGGATACTGTTGCTTGATGATTGATTGAATGGTGTTGCGATGCTTGCAGAGGGCTTGCCACCACCAAGCAGCAGTTGCTATTTTAACCTTTTGTATTATCTTTCTCGGCTTTACCGGGTCACTTCTGTATATGATCAGTTTGAAGTGATTGAGAATCAGTTGATGATTGATAGCAGTATTATTCTCATGGACAATCTGCCAGTTCATTACATTGGATGTAGTACTAGTCGCAGTCTGTATTCTTTAGATTATGTTTGTCACATTTGAGATTGCTTAAGCCAAGATCAAGACACTGTATGATATTGCATTACTTGGAGGGGGCTCATGTAGTTAATTCCTACTCTACCAGCAACAATGAGTCGATGGCATAACATGCATCTGAGGTTGGGGGCTCTTAGCCTTAGGAGATCAAGGTGCATTTAAATTTTTACCCTTGACAAGTTAACATATTTTGAAGAAACTCTTTATTGGGATTGATTCCAACTCCATACTGGCCGAAAGTTGTTCAAATTGCAAGAAGAGATTCAGTAATCATTTTTAAGTTAGAAGATGTGAGATGAAATCATTGTGTATAATTTATTTGTTATCATGTATTTGCTATATATATTCAATGTTTAATACCTTGATGCAGGTGATGAATTTGGACGTACAGATGGAGCTAACTTTACTCCTCATGTTATAACAGTTAATGTTGGTGAGGTAAGTCATGAAGAGCAAGGAATAAAGTTCTGATGTATAAGTTTGAAAAGGATATATTATTTGTGTTGCATATGCAAATCTTGTGGGAGCTTGGCCCTTTGTTTTCCTTGAAATGATAGTGCTATAAGAAATGCAGACCAAACTTCCTAGTTCAAGGTCCATAGACAACTACTTATGTGAGAAGATGAATTCAATGCCCACCTCTTGTTTTATTTTTTGTGTTTATGCAAAAGAAAGGAAGATTGAAAAAGGGTTTTTTCTATGCGAGGTCCCTATGTTTGTTAAAATCTACATTTGTACCCTCGCCTATTTTTAAAGTCTCTATAGTATCCTTTCGGTTTCAAAACTCAAAAGTGTTTCAATGATGCCTCTACCGACTACCGTTATCTCTCAGATGATAATTCTGTTAGTGAGATGATGTATGTGTTCTAAACACATTTCTTGGTTCGAAACTGATATAATTTACTAAATTTCTTGTTTATGTTTCTTTTAAATGCATAAAACATCTCTTTAGCAAGATTGTTGGTTTTTTCAGGTTCATCAATCTGTTAGGGAATAGAATTTGAAAGACCTATTCTTATTTTGTGCTAGCCTGTCAAGGTGGCTAACAAGCTTATGTCGTATATCTGTGAAACCCTAAAAAATCCTTTAGAATCAATTGTTGGGTATTAGTTTGAATTTTCTTGGTGTGTGGAAGTTTATTCTGATTTATATTTAAATAATCTATGCATGGGGAAGGGGCCAAATTGAATTCCTAATCTAAGACTGTTAGATTAACTATTTCTCAAAATCTTTTCTCTCCGCAGTGTATCCCTTATTTTATATGGGTCAGGCACTGATTCAGAAATTACCATTTTTAGAACACGAGAAAGACCAAATTTTCCTGATGTAGACCGACCATCATTACACGTACCTTATGACATTTTGCTTGCACATTTTACCTGAATTTTGCTCCCAATTGCTTTATCTTCAAGATTCTGAGAGACTGAGATTCGTTTGATCCTCCTCTCTTGTTCTATAGAACCTATCAAAGAGTGTAGTCAACAACACCAAGTACTAAACCCCTTCTCCAGAGTCCAATTTTGAATCTGAAAGAGTTGCCAAGTAATGGGAGCAACATGGGAAATATTTATTCAAAACCCTCAAACATTATGTTTCGAGACAGCCTTCTACTATCATAATGTCATCAACCTTCCTGGACAAACTTTTGCTCTAAGGTCTTGAGAGGGTCTAGACAGGTCAAGACTTGTGATTTACATGGAAAATAGACGTACAAATCTAACAAAAAGAAGAATCGATAGTAGTATCTGGAGTGAGAAATACAATATAGAAAATAATCATAATGCCTTGTTGCTAACAAAGTTAAAGATGAGGAACAAGCATTATCGAGTAATTAGCCACAATGAAATTTAAGGCTCTAACATCATCTGTTGCCTGCGAAGAGCAAGGACAAAGCTATTAGCGTCAGTAGTGATATGATCATTAAGATGGTTGCCCAGTGGACAACTAAGGTTAACGAAAACAGAAACCCAAAAAAAATAACAACCTCGAGGAGGCTGGAGATGGGGGCGACTTTAAAGAATGACTTACGAAAATAATATGCCTAAAAGAATCCCATTTTTGAAGGCTGACTGATGGCCTTAGGCAGCATTGGGACTCTTGGGAGATTTTTAGTGAAGGTTATAGGCCCACAAGCTATGTCTGGGAGACCCCTTAATGACAGCGGTGGAATATCTTGAAAAAAAGAAAAGAGGAACAGCTTCCCAAATTCTAAGCATCCTTCTACAGTCTTCCAATTCCAGCTACCCATTGGTTTTCTTAGTCTGGACCTATTGTTTACCACAGTACTGAGGCAGTCCGAATCAACCTTGGGAAGCCTGATTCAAAATTACTCACGGTTTCAGATTTTTTAGTGAGTTGGTGAAAAATCTCAATGGAAATACATGGTATAGTTTTCTGGTTTCCTGATGGCTTTTGGGACTGTGGATGATACTACACCTAATGGTGGTTGATCGTAATGAAGGCCACTTTATTTAATATGGCCTAGAGATCTGTTTCAGACACGCGTGGGAAAATGCAAATGAATTAGAAGGTTTCCATTTTTCTTCTTTGTCTCTTACTATGTGCTTCAAGGCTCAAGCCTACGTAATTTGTGTAATTTCAAAATGTGGAGGTGCACATGAATGTATGATAGCTGCTGCCAAATCTTTACAATACTATATTTCACCTCTGTGGTGGGGAGGAAGAGGGATGTGTCAAAGGCTGTTCCACAATAGCATAGAGACAGAGTATAGACTGAATGACTGAATATAAAAGCTTCTGTGAGCATATATTGCCTTGGAGCATAAAACCCGGAAAATGGACTTTGGCTTTATATTATATTCAGTGGAAGAAATAGGGTTATATTCATTCTCATATAAACTTCTATCGGGTAAAAATAGGGTAGGGAGTCTATGTTGACAACACTGGGGAAAGACTCTTTGCTTTCATCTCATAGATGCTTACCAAGGAATATTCTGCTTTAATTATGGTGAACCCTACTTTATCTTATTGGTTGGTTACTGGTTTGTTCAGGATGTTACAGCAAAAATCATATCCTTTTGTCAACAAGGACCACGTGCAATTTGCATTCTTTCAGCTAATGGAATGGTATCAAATGCTACACTTCGTCAATCTGATTCTTCTGGTGGTACATTGACGTACGAGGTAAATAGTAAATAGTAAATACTTGTTTTTGCATGTTGTTTCCCTTTTTTCTTTTGACCATTTTTCCCATCTATAACTCAATAACATATTCTAAAATTGGCCCATCAAATAACATATTCAAGGTACGCAGTGGTGCAGTGCCTTGTGAAACATGCAGTTGCAATAAAGTTTAACGCTGTTCTCTTCAAGTTACTTATGCTGAAGCCTGAACTTAACTTATTTATACTGAACCAAACTTGTTTTGTTGAACTGAGTTGCTTTTACCCAAGTTATTTTTGCTAATTAGAATTTATGTGTGCTTATGCAGGGACGCTTTGAAATAGTAAACTTGTGTGGATCTTTTACACCTACTGAAAGAGAAGGTACAAGATATAGAGCAGGTGGGCTGAGTGTCTCTCTGTCAAGTCCTAATGGTCAAGTTGTTGGGGGATGCGTTGCTGGACTATTGATCGCTGCTAGCCCCGTTCAGGTAAACATTATGCTTTCATCCCGTTTCTTTTACTATGCTCTTCCCTATCATACCAAGTGTTAATTTCATTTTTATTTAAAGTTTGATGGTGAAGCTGATAACTATTAACCACATTTCTGCATAATTATTTTTTAAAAAAATTCTGTTATCTTTTTCCATTCATGACCATAATAAAGAGGGTGTTCCTAAACAAAAGGGAAAATACAAAATTTCTCATATCAACACTTTTCATGTATCAGGTCATTGTGGGGAGTTTCTTACCAACTAACCCACCTGAGCTCAAGCCAAAAAAGCATAAAGTTCAACAACAACAACAACAACAACAACAACAACAACAACCGTCTGCACCTACTCCTTTTACAATTACAACTGCCCTTCCTCCGCCTTCTACTGCAGAGAAAGACAGCTGTAATGGCCAAGGTCACAACCATAATAATTCTGGTGCCCCAATGCAGAACCTCACTTCGCCTACATCTTATCAACGAGAGAATTGGCCGAACACACATCCTATGCAGGAACGAAGGACATCGACCACTGATATAAATATATCATTGCCTGGAGGGTAATATACCAACCATACTCCCAATCTCACTTCTGGTTGACAATGGCCCTGTTCTCTTCGACTTTGTCTTTAATTTTGTCCCTCTCTGTCCTCGTATAAAATAGAGCGAGTAATAAATGAAGAAAATAAGGTCATTTTAGTACTCGACTTCCATGAACATTTTTGTCGGATGCCCTAATCATGATTTGTGGACTTTTTCATTATGCAGGATGCAGTAGCCAGTAGGTCCTCAGCTGGTAGTCTGACTTGTATGCTAATCAGCTAATCACAGGAGGAGAATATAAAGGCTTCTTAGAGGGGTTTCCCTGATTGTATTATGTGCACATTTTCTGAAATTTGGAGATTTGTATGGACTAACTTAGTATCAATTAATGTTTTACACGCTAGTTATATTAGGAAGCTGCGTTTTAGTATGGCAGGTTTAATATGCTGGGAAGTGGTTGGGTGTGGTTCTTGTCTGTATCACTGTATGTTCCTCTATAGAAATGATAAGGTTGTAAGCACCTTATAATTTTAGGTTGAATCTTGATTACCACGTTTATGATATTGGTTTCTTGGTAATACTTGTACTTCGTTTTCTTTAGTTGCATCTTGCATGTTTCCTTCTCACATATTTAGTTATTTACTGCTTTCTACGAGAAAAGGTACTAAAAATGTAATAAAAACTAACATGCATGGAATTAAGTGTGTGGAAAACCTCAAAATTGCAAAAATCAAAGGAGTTTGAGTGAAATAGCAATCCATATGATCAATTGCATCCCTAAATCTAGATTCTAGTATACGTTTAGGTGTAACTAAATGGTCTATAATGGCATAAGATTGTGAGTGCATGACTTGTGCAAAAATAATTCACAACCCTTGTTGCCGAGACAAACATGAATTCAGATGTACAATAAAAACACCACTATATAAGAGTGGAAAATTGAATATGGCGTGAAAAAATAGTTTTCCAATCTTAAACTTTTGAAACAAAAAATGATCACACTCTAAAAGTAGTAATAGCCTAATAGCCAATAGGATTATAGATAACATTGTGTCGGGCTGACTAATAAAGCACGACATGACACGTGCACAAGGTAGGTACGACATAACTCCTTAATGTGCAAGTTACGCCTAGTATGCCATCTTTTTAAGTAATGGAGACAAGGAGTATTAAAATCCAATAGTCTTAGAAAGCAAGACGACGTCGCTGAATCTCTCAATCTCTGAATCTTGCGCAGAAAGAAAAGTATTAGAATAAACTCCCATACATTAGCCAAAAAAGCTCTTCAATTGAACCTCCAAACACTTTCTTCTCGCCCTAAACTCTCTTTTCACTCACACTCTCTCTCCTCTCCGATCGACGAAAACACCATGACAAAGCAGCACGCAAACTGGTCTCCTTACGATTTCAATGGAGGGTAACTTTCTCTCTCCTCTAATCTCTTCTTCTCAATCTATAATTTCGTATAATTGCTTCATTTTTTCCTTGTTTTTTTCTCAGAACATGTGTTGCAGTAGCTGGTGTAGACTACTGTGTGATCGCTGCTGATACTCGAATGTCTACTGGATATAACATTCTCACTCGCGATTATTCCAAGATTTGCAAGCTGTAATTTTCTCTCTCTCTCTCTCCTCCTTTTTCCACATCAATTTTTACATTGTATTTCCATGGTTTGCTGAATTTTACTGATTTTAATTTCTTTCTACTTTACTGTTTTCGAACTTTGATTTGTTAGATAGGAGAATTTGAATGCGTTTGTTATTGACATTTTTTCCCCTTTCTGCAAAAGATTAGTTAGCGTTTCAATATTAGGGTTTTAAGCCGATGTCAATAATGCTCAGAAAATTGGAGGAAATTTTCTTATGGATTAGAAGTTTTTGAAATCGACTGATTTGCGCCATTTCCTTGGAGTATTTTAATTTATATGAAGTTTATAGAGTTGATTGCTTGATTTTTATTAACTAGATCATGAGGATTACTGGATATGGCGAAATACATTTTGTGCGTTTCACTGTTGTGATGTTAGTTGGGTGTCACTTGCTCGCTACTGTTGGCGATTTATGAGCTGGAACTTGCATTATTTTGCTGAATTAAATTAGAAGCAGTGGAGCGAAGTTGTTTTTGCAGTTTGAAGTCGTTTGAACAGAACTTTTGAAGCAAAAAATGTTTTGGCGATTCTAATCTATTAATGGTTCTGACTATTGATGCTATTTTGAGTTTAAGAAACTGGTAACTTATGTGTCTGTGGAATGATCATTTCTGTTGAGCTTGCAATTCTTGCTCTTGCATTTTGTTGTATGCGAGCTACTTTCAACACTAATCTTGAGGCTGTGTCCTCCACTTCATGAACTACGAATGCATTGCTTATCAATATAAACTATCCAGATTATAACTCAGGAACTTCTATCAGAAAGTTGGTAGATCTGTAAACTGTGTGGATTCCCCAAAGTCGTACCTTTACTCATCAACTGGAAATTAACATCACCAGGGTTGTGCTTACAAATATTTCTCATGGAAAATAGTTTTTGCATCTCAAATATATGAAAATGTTCGCATCCAACCTCATGATGGTTGATTTATTTTCTTGTGTATATATTTGAGGGGGAATTATCCTGGCATTGTATATTGTGCTGCTTTTCTTGAAATGTGTTAAAACTGTAAATGTACTTTTGGTCTTTTACTTCACAGTTGGATCTTATGGTTGTCAATTGCCAAGCAGTCGACCCCCCCCCCAAAACCCAATATGTTCTTTGACTGATTGTCTCGTTGATCTTGCAGTGCTGAAAAGAGTGTGTTGGCTTCATCAGGATTTCAGGCTGATGTGAGGGCCCTACAAAAGCATTTAGATGCAAGGCACCTGGTAAAGATTAGATTTTCCCCCCAATAAATGATCTTTGTTCAGTTCTTTAAATTTCTGTAAATCATAGTAGTGGCTACACTGCTCAATAACTGATTTTTACTTTGCTTCCATTATCTATTGATGAATCTGACACAGATAATGCTAAAAGCAAAATTGTGTACTTCTAGATTCTAATGTTTTGCTCGTCTACTCCTGCAATTTTGTAATCGAAAAAATTAAGGTCTTCAAAGCTTGTAAACTGGTATTAATGATAATGAGCCGTAAGAGACACTAGATTCAAATATCTTTAGCTAAGTACTACTTCGATTCATAGAAGTTTTCATAGAGAATGTGCAGAAGGTAGATTGTAGTTGCAATGTAATATGTTTAAGTTAGAATGGCCTAAGATAACATTGAAGTGGTTCTTGTTATGACATTACCTATTGCTTAACAGATGGAGTACAATGTTTTCGGTAATCATCTGTTGTTGAAAGGAAGTTTAGCTGATTAACATGTATTACCTGTCTATAGGGAAGCTTCCCTAGTTCTTTGTAGCTTAAATCCAGCTATTGCAATCTATTGTGTTGAGATACTTTAGCTGGTAAGGTCGCGTATATATGGACATCTCCAAGACTGACTTAATTTTTGTTGATACTGCTAAAATTTCCTATTGATATTGGTATTTGTTTCATCATTTCAATGAAGGTGGGCGGTATTGTTGAAGAGTGAGAAATGATTAAGTAAAATACTCACCATGTCCTAATAGAAGTGTTGCAATTACATAAGACTGTCGGATATGGAAAGCGTCCCAATTAATAAGGAAAGGAGTCAATGAAAGAAAAGAAATTGTTGCCAGAAATCTCGTTATGTTAAACTCAATAACTCATCTTAGGCACAAATATGTGTCCTAGTGCTAGTCTCAGTTATTGGATGAAATTTTTTCTAAGACTTTTGTCGAAAACAAAGTCTTAGAAGTGCCATGCCCATGTCTAAGTTGCGAGGACCCACATTGGTACTTAGTTAAGAGGAAGAGTTTGAGTAACCTAGACAATTCAGGCAGACTTTATTTACCAAACTAGCTTGTATCTATTTCGATCTTCCAAGTAGTCTTTATGTTTTGTACCAACGTAGTTGTTGGTGTATTTCTTTAACCTAGTGGATGATCTTAACTACAATCAGTCACTAGCACTCACTGTTCAGGTCTTGAAGATATACTCTTTCTCATTGTTATTCAAAACTTTTGGAGCATATTATATAGATTATAGTTGAAAATTACTTCTTTGAATCATACTATCTAATTTTTGGAAGAAATAAGAGGTTTTTACCAATTATAATTTATAAAAGACCGAAGTTCTCTTATATGTCAATTCAATAGTATTACTACGCATAAGAACATTAATAAGGCATGAAAATGGCTGATGCAGTAACCTAAGTTCTATAATGAGTGGTTGTAATGTGATTTTAAACACACATTAGGGATTGGCTTTTCACAGAATGGAAAACTGAATCTGTCACA
Organism: Beta corolliflora; assembly: GCA_947648045.1. Classification (NCBI taxonomy): domain Eukaryota; kingdom Viridiplantae; phylum Streptophyta; class Magnoliopsida; order Caryophyllales; family Amaranthaceae; genus Beta; species Beta corolliflora. Next base: position 839,569 of record CANSZD010001237.1, read on the forward strand.
GATTGGTCTTGAGTTAATTTTATGGGTGGAAGAGCTGATCTACCTAATAAATGTTAACTGCAGTAAATACCACGTGATTAGACTTTAATTCTATGATGACATTTATGGATTGTTTTGCTATAGTGGATGGTTAGGCTAACCAACGAGGAAATGGTTCTCTTGACAAATTTTGAATTTCTCAGGAATTCTTTGAACAGATGGGATATTGGGATTTAGGAATTGAGTTACTATAGAACTACTACTAGAACTACAATTAGTTTGAAATTATAGTTTCGAAGTTTGCTGAGGTCAAGATGTGCACAACATTACTATAACACGAGATCTAGACTGGATTGGAGCAATTCCAATTTTCTCACCCTCTCTATTTTGATAGCCATTTAATTTATCTCTTTAGGTGGGAAAGGAAGCTTTGATCATATCTCCAATCTCTATATGATATGTGTCTAATTGTTCTATGCTAGAAGCCTAGAACAATAAGCTGAATTACTCTTTTTTATTATTATTATTAAAACTTGTTTCCAGTCTTGCTGTAGAATCCTGTTGGATTCATCTCGATATATACTTTCACAATATCAACTTTTATAATTTTTACATTTAGGGATTTAGAGATATTGATAGTTAAAGTTATGCGTTGGCAAACGTGCCTGGAGAAGTGTGTCAAGTATTCTGAAACAGATGAAGTATATATAGATGATTTCAATTAGTTTTTTTGTAAACCGAAGTGTGGAGTGTTGAATAGTCGTCTCAATTGGAAATGAACTAAAAGACTTAACTTTCTTTTCCAATAAGAATTTCCTCTCTTTATTTTGTGGTATTGTATGATAGGATCGCTATGGAGGGGTTCTTGTTGAAAAATAATTTTATGTCAGGGTGATCTATGAATTACGTCTGGTGTGATAAATAGTAAAATATTTGATATCTTTGTATCTGTATATAACTTTCTTCTGTTTGTAATCGCATCCAGATCTATCAGCATCAACACAACAAGCAGATGAGCTGCCCTGCAATGGCTCAGCTCCTTTCAAACACTCTATACTATAAACGTTTCTTCCCTTACTATGCGTTCAATGTATTGGGTGGCCTTGATAGTGAAGGTAACTCACGAAAATCTTGCTGTCTTTGTTTTGATGCTTTCTTCTACTCATGTATGTGCTTTTAGTGTCTTAACAGACTACTGAAACAGAATATTGATTATGTGTCATTCATGTCTAAATGCTTCAGGCAAGGGGTGTGTTTTTACATATGATGCTGTGGGGTCATACGAGAAGGTTGGGTACAGCTCCCAGGGTTCTGGTGCGAAGCTTATCATGCCTTTCTTGGACAACCAGCTAAAGTCTCCCAGCCCCCTTCTATTACCTGTACAGGTATGTTGTTGATTCTCTGGCTATTTTTAGATAGTTGTCCCTCTTTTATACCCTTTATTTTTCTCTTCTTTTCTCATCTCTCTTTACCCAGGAACTTTAGTTGACTAGAAAAACTTTGGCGTATGCAGGATGCTGTGACACCGCTGTCTGAACCTGAAGCAATAGATTTAGTGAAAACAGCATTTGCATCTGCAACTGAGAGGGACATTTACACTGTAAGTTTTTTACTTTTGAACTTTTTTCCAGTTATGCTGTTTGCTTATAAGTGAAGCGCCAGTTCTTTCACTCTTAAATGAGAAGAATGGCAATGGACATGCTTTACGGCCCTTTTGGTAGCCGGTAATAAATGGTGATACTCAAAATCAATTTATATGTAATTTTGTAAAAGAAAGTTTCGTGTGAATGTCCATGGTCAAACATTATCCTAAACATATGGTTTTCTTGATAGTTTTCATTATTAATCAATATCACCTTTGAAGTGGTAATAGAATATTATTGAAAAAGAAGTTATTTGGGGAGGGGTAAGCATTACCATGTACATTGGGATTGAGCATCTTTTTTCCACAGAAAATCAAAAATTACCTATAAATTCATCACAGTTACCACCACTTATTACTAGTTACTGCCTACCAAACAGGGCAGTATGTTACGGGTTTCAAACTTGTAACTTCTCTTCAAAATTTTGCTTGGAAATCTGTGCTGTTCTGTGTACCAAACATGATAATCTGCAATGCGGAGTAGCAGTGGAAGATTAGCCTACTGCCAATGAACACCACCATAAAGTCTCTGGACACAGAATAGTGCTTATAAGGTTGGTTTTGGACACTGAATAGTGTTTGTAAGGTTTTTGGACACAGAATGGTGCTTATAAGGTTTTGGACATGGAATGTAAACATTAACCATCAACCCCCCCTCTTAAACCCTGGCACCCTATAAGAAGTCGCTCAAAACTTTTGATGCCATAGTGGAGTTGGTTAGGAAAGGGGGAATTATGTAGGGTTGCTTCAAGCCTTCAATAGCCTGTCTACTGACTTGTTTTGTTTGGGCAGGGTGACAATCTGGAAATTTTGGTTCTCAACAAGGAGGGTCTTCGTCGAGAATACATGGAACTCAGGAAAGATTAATATGTATTTCGAGAGTGTTATTGTTGCTCTTAATGTTAAATTGAGTTGTTCTGTTGATGACATTGAAGCTTCGTTAGTTAAAATCATGTTTGTTAGCAGAAGATGATGAGAAAATTGGAACAGGGATCCTCAGTTCTTGTTATGTAAAACTGTAGAAAGAAGTAGCTTTGCCAGAAAACATCACTATATCTTTTGGCTATTTTCTTTCCAATTATTAGATCGCAGTTTGGCTGTTCTATTTCTTCTGCACGGAAACTTTTTGATACCTCTATTCTCTCGAAAGCCTTTACGGTGTCGATATGTTGATACCGCTGAAGGGCATGTCAACCATAGACCTAGCCGCGGTACTGGCAGGAATATTGGCAAGTGTGTTAGTTTTATTCTGAATTTAATAGTACACTACATGAATGTTGACATGGAAGGACTGAGTTGGATTCTTAGCAGACCACCCAGTATACTGACTTCAGGTATAAGCGTCAAGCAATGTTCTTCTATCCAATATAAGATGTTCTTTATCCAATATACGACATTGTTTTTGGCTTATTAACTATAACATTCCATACATAACAGTGATATTTTACCCGATAGAATTTTTTTCTTCTCTTTGATGCAATGTTCTTTTGCTAAAAAATGTTTTTTTTCCCTTCACATGAATATATGATGGTCTTCCATTCAATAAAAGATGTTCTTTAATCCAATATATGATATTCTTTTGCTTAATAATTTATGTTATTTAAATATGAAAGCAATATTTTTCTACTCAAAAAAGATGTTCATTTCTCTTTTATACTATGTTGAAAACTGAAAATTTTAAGGAAATAAAGAACATGAATAAAAATAGGAAATAAAATTGTTGAATAAAAATGAAAATTCTTGGAGGTATGTTTTGATATGGGGAATTTGGGTGATTTCAGAAAAGAAATGAAAATGCCATCTGATTTTGTTAATTTGAAGCAATTTCATTAGTGTTTTTCAGCCCATTTCCTGTTTAGTTGGCCGAATGATTAGCAAACCACGTGACCGCACTCTTGGATAAACAAACTTCTGGCATTAATATATTATGGGCGTGGCATTTTACTAGTTCCTGTTCCTGTTGGTTCCCCAAACAAGGACCACAACGAATCAACCAAAAACGTACTTCACCTTTCCTTGGAAAAACAAAAATAATCTAATCCAATCTAAGCAAATGCCTTGACTAATACTAAGCTGTGCGTTTATTGGTCAAATGATCCACAAGTGAAGAAAAGTGACGACTTCATTTATAAAAGTAAAAATACAGGTTACTGTTGGACTTCTTTCATAAGAGTGTATCTGTTGGGAAATAAACAACAAAAACACAAAATATCGAGAAGAAAAATATAGTACAAAATGATAAAATGATAATTTTTTACGTGGAAAACCCTCCTCAACAATTGAAAAAAACCACGATCCCAATCTCCAGGGATGAAACTTCACTATTAATATTTGAGAGTACAAAGGTAACTACTATAACTACAATATTAGCTATAGTGTATTTTAGAATAAATCACACTTAGTACTCTCAACAATGGCACTTAACACTAATTCTAAAAACTCTCTCACTACTAATATTGTGTTTATCTCTCTCACCAAAACTCCCTCTCGCTCTTGTGTATTTTGTGCACTCTAACCTTCTCTAGAATTGCACTTACACCTTCTGTGCTTTTTCTTCTTGTTATTTATGAACTCTCACGCAATGCAAATATATAAGCATAACTCATGAGCTTCTCCAATAAGCCATCATTATAATTTGGCCACAAAAGTCAAGCTTTTTAATTTTAATAAGCGGTAAGCCTACCCTACCATCTTAGACTTATTTCTTCTTAGGCTACGTAGAGCCTTTGCCATAAATTGATGACTTCAAGTCAACCAAAAGTATCCTTCACATGGAAGAAATACCATAATAATAATAATTATTTGGGATTTGGGATTTGGGATTTGGGGAGATTATCCCAACAGTATCTACATACAACGTTATTATGATATAAAAATATCAAAGTAAATGAAACGTAATTTCCATATCTCTAGGCAGCATGCTGAAGAATGAAGTATAATAGCTGTCAAATTTCATTGGACGAGAATTTTGTCCTTATGTAAATACTACAGTAACATATTATTTGAATTTTTTTATCCTTAAATGAGCAATATAATGGTGAGGATCACTCTACCAAGTACCATCACATTTTCACATGCTATGAACTTCTTCATTTACGCAAGCCACAATGAGCAGTAATAAAACCAATACAGGTTGACTTGTTTGATGCTTTCCTAATCCATGATGATGATGCCAAAGGTTTTCAGTTGTTGTCTAAAGAATTTATGCTTTGTTGCTGCTGCAGCTCTAGGATTTTTGCTGCTGCATTTTTCTCTGCCTGAGTTTGCATATATCTCATCTTATGCAAAAACAATTTGGCAGAGTCAAGGAATGTACCTCGGCCTCAGCCTCGAAAGAAGCGTTCCTGAAGATCCTTGCACGGGTCGTTACATCTACATGCATGATCTCCCTACAAGATTCAACCAAGACTTGCTTATAAAATGTCAGACACTCAGAAAAAAGTTCAATTTCTGCCCGTATGTGGAAAATGAAGGTTTTGGCTCTAGGCTTAACCTTAATGACAGTTCAGAGAATTCTGAAAGTGTGATGTCAGGTAAAATTTGGTATGAAACTAACCAATTTAGCTTAGCAATGATATTTCATACTAGAATGAAGCAATATGAGTGCTTAACAACCAATTCTTCCTTGGCATCTGCAATCTATGCACCCTATTACCCCGGTCTAGAGGCAGGCCGGTATATGTTTGGCCGGTTCAACTTATCAGCAAAGGATGCAGGAGCCTTGGATTTCACAAGCTGGCTAAGGGGAAGACCTGAGTGGTTACGCTTATATGGGTGGGACCACTTCTTTGTGGCTGGGAGGATCACTTGGGATTTTAGGAGGCCAAGCTATCTAGGTCCTAATTGGGGTAGCAAGCTCATGAATTTGCCTGAAGCCAAGAACATGACAATGCTGACGATAGAATCGAGTCCTTATGCTAATAATGACTTTGCAATTCCATACCCGACCTTTTTCCATCCCTCGAATGACAACGAGGTCTTACAATGGCAAGAGCGAGTAAAGAGGACGAAAAGAACTCACCTTTTTGCGTTTGCAGGGGCCCCACGTCCTCATATAACCTCCTCTGTCCGGGGGGAACTAATAAGTCAGTGTAAGAAAGCATCAGGAAAACGTTGCAATTTGATTAACTGTGCCCCAAAGAATAAAGTCAGCTGTAATAGCCCAGATCATATTCTCAAGGCATTTATGATGTCAGATTTCTGTTTGCAGCCTACCGGGGATTCATATACAAGGCGATCCACATTTGATGCTATCTTGATGGGTTGTATACCTGTTTTCGTTCACCCGGGATCAGCTTATACCCAATACTTCTGGCATTTGCCTAAGAATTATACCAGCTATTCAGTATACATACCGAGGCAGGGGATTAAAAATGGGACAGTCAGTGTTGAGGAGGTTCTGCTTCGGATTCCACAGAATGCTGTGACAGCTATGAGGGAGGTGGTAATAGGGATGATTCCAAGTATCATTTATGCGCGTAATAAGTTGAAAACTACTGAAGATGCATTTCATATCGCGATCAAGGGAATTCTTGAGAGGATTGAGGATGTTAAGAGAGAAATTATAGAAGGAAAGGACCCAAGAAGTAGGTTCCCAGAGAAGTCAACTTGGAAGTATTACTTGACAGGAAAAGTTGATAAACATGAATGGGATTCTTTCTTCTGAAGTTAGTAGTAAACTCAAGCTCAAAAAGAGGGATAACAACCAAGTTATTTCCTTGTGTTGTTCTTTTCATGTATTTCTTTTCAGCAATTCAAATGCACTTTACATCTCTATTGTACTCCTAGTTAATTTTTATGGAGGAATGGGGCAAAATAAGTAAAGAATGCAATCTTTTACAATAAGACTTAATGAAATATGGTCAATAAATATACTGCATTTCTCTATATTATGGTTAAATAAGTAGTCTGATATTCTCTGAATTGCTGTTCATCCTATTTTCTCCAGCTCTTTGCCTGGAAGTGCAAGCATATAATGTAATAAGTCAATAGTTCATTAAATTCCATGTTTACTATATGTAGCATCTGCGCATTTTGTGCCAAAAACCTACCCCGTTATGGGAATTCTTCTATTCCATCTTCGCTTAATCGTCTTTCACAAATTCTTGTATGTGATGACAGTGATGTGTTACATGATTATTTGACGAAGCGACGGGGGTTATTGACAAGCGTAGATAGGGTCACTGATAATGCATATGTGAGGTTAGTGATAAGCATTACTATAGTTATAATTAATGGGTAATTCTTAATGCAGAAATAGGACTACTCATAGCTTTAGAATGGATACTGTCTTACTGATATCATAACGTGATCACTCATAATGTTGCACCATCATTTGAGTGTATGATGCTTCACACAAGAGACGAGCTGCTCATCTATGTTCTCCATGATCCTAATTCCTAGGTGTGAAAAGTGTTTTGGTTTTGTTGATTCAATCTGTATAGCGCTATGACTTGAGGGTAACAAACCATATCAGAAGCATCAAGAATGATAGGAAATTCCCTTCATTGAAAAACTTACAGGTTAAAACTTTGCTCTTGTAGATTTGAACTTTTGTACTATGCTATTTGCATACAAGTGTGCATGTCATTTCTTTCAGCAACTTCTTCCGCCACCATGCGTGATGCGCCTCCCATGTTTTGGCAAATTTTCTTTAATGATCACGTAACCCACCTCGTGTATTCGGGCCGGGGCCACTCCCATGCTGGACCTGAACTAGCCCATTCAAAAAATCGTGTAGTTTTGCTGGGAAGCTTGTGCTTTCCTGTGTACCATCAAGCATTGTATTATCTGAATGCAGAAGCACCAACTATCAACACCCTACCCTCTTCAAAGTAATATTAAATAGACTAACAGTTGTGTAGTGGTATTAAAATTTAAAATTGCTTAGGAGAGAGGAACATTTCCTGGTAATATATAAATGCAAGTATACACTATACGACATCGCTGTCTTAGGTATATCAGATTATATAACCATTGATCTGGTATTCTGGTCATATGAAGTGTGGACAACACCAATTTGATAGGCTTCATTCGTGGAAAGCATGAATGAGTGAAGTCAATAGTTGCCATTTACTAATGTATAATACTTTTTTTTTTTTTGGTGCATACTAATGTATAATACTACACCAACTTGTTATTTTGAACATATAAAATGCCATACATAACATAAGTGGTCAGGTCATGAAGATTATGACATGTTCTGGGAATCTTTTACAGACTGGCGTACAATGATGCTTTGCGATAAGACCAGAACTGGTTGACTTCTACCAAGTTTCAAGCCATGCATTAGAGAAAGTTTCCCTTAAACAACATAATGAAGGCTCTAACGGCTTTCAAAGGCTTTAAGAAGTCATGGCTTATTGTTCTTGCAACTATATGCTTCTTATGGCTGTGCTTTTGGATGCCTAACTTGGAGCATACCTTATCCTACTCATACACGATTAGGCAGATGATCAAGGACAACGAACTCAGCATTAGGAGAAGAGTTCCTGCAGCTGAAGGGAACCAAAGCTATAATCAGAAATCTCAACAGCAAGATCTTTGCTTGGGCCGGTATATTTACATGCATGATCTCCCTCCCAGATTCAACCGGGATCTAGTAACGAAATGTGAGACACTCAGAAAAGAGTTTGATTTCTGCCCATATGTTGAAAATGATGGGTTTGGGTCTCAGCTCACCATAAATAACAGTTCAGAAAGTATGATGTCAAGGGAAAGTTGGTATGCAACTCACCAGTTTATCTTGGAAATGATATTCCATAGTAGGATGAAGCAATATGAGTGCCTAACAACCAACTCTTCCTTGGCATCTGCAATCTATGCACCCTTTTACCCTGGTTTAGAAGTAAGCCGATATCTATGGGGTGGGTTTAGCTCGTCAGTGAAAGATGCAGGAGCCCTGGATTTCACCACCTGGCTGAAGGGAAGACCTGAATGGGCGCGCATGTCTGGGTGGGACCACTTCTTTGTGACTGGAAGGCTCACTTGGGATTTCAGGAGGCCAACCTACATGGGTCCACATTGGGGTAGCAAGCTCATGAAGTTGCCCGAAACCAGAAACATGACTCTGCTGACAGTAGATTCTTCCCCTTACGCCTACAATGACTTTGCAGTCCCATACCCTTCCTATTTTCACCCCTCCCATGACACTGAGGTGTTGCAGTGGCAAGAGTGGGTGAGGAGGGCGAAAAGAGCTTACCTTTCTGCGTTTGCAGGGGCCCCACGCCCTAATATCAAGACCTCAATCCGAGGGGAGCTAATCAGTCAGTGTAAGAGTGCCTCGACAAATCGTTGCAAACTGGTTAGCTGTGCACCCAATGATAAAGTCAACTGTAATAGCCCGGATTATATCATCAAGGCCTTTATGATGTCTGATTTCTGTCTGCAGCCTCCTGGGGATTCAGACACAAGGCGTTCCACGTTTGATGCTATCTTGGCTGGCTGTATTCCTGTTTTCTTTCACCCAGGATCAGCTTATACCCAATACTTTTGGCATTTGCCTAAGAATTACACAAGCTATTCAGTTTTCATACCAATGCAGGGGATTAAAAATGGAACTGTAAGTGTTGTGGAGGTTCTACAGCAGATTCCTCAAAATGTTGTGACAGCTATGAGAGAAATGGTTATAGGTCTGATTCCGAACATAATATACGCGCGCAATAAGTTGACAACAATTGAAGATGCATTTGATATTACTATCAAGGGAATTCTCCAGAGGATTGAAGATTTTAGGGGAGATATTCAAGAAGGTAAGGACCCGAGAAGCAAATTCCCAGAAGACTCTTCTTGGAAGTATTACTTGACAGGAAAATTTGAAAAACACGACTGGGATTCTATCTTCAGAAGCACGCATTAAAGTCGAATCTAGAAGAGGGAGTACAATCAATTTAATATGTCTGTTGAGCTATATCTTTTCAGTTTTCGATAATTAGATTATTTTGGCATTTCCATTGTACTATATAGTTGAATCTGTGAGGAAATATATTCGAGAAAAAGGGGAAGAATGACATCTCCTACAATAAGAATTTATTGACTATGGTTAGTAAGTATTTTCTGAAGCCCATCCTTTGTTCTCCAGCGCCTGCCTCAAGACCTGCATTAACAAAAATGATATCTGAAAAAAACAAAATTAATATGATATCTGAAACTGATTACATAATTATGTAACTCCTAACCTTGATTCTTTTCCGATTCACATCGAAATCAAAACTCCCCAAACGAGATGCAGAACGATATCCCACAATGGACTTCTTCCCCGGTGGAAACCAGAACTCGACATCATCAACAAACTACATAAAGTGGAAGTAAATAGCAATTCAATATTTGTTTCCCGTGCTTTTAGCTCAAGTGGCATCTCTACAATTTAGTGTTAAAAAGTAAAAACCTACCCCCATTATGGGACTTTCATATTCAACACGCACATAATCATCCTTCTTGTCCATGATCCTGGGTGTGAAATTGTCTGGTTTTGTTGATTCAATCTGCAGTTATTGTGGTTATTGGTTAGTTTATCACGAAAGTCTAGTAGTTTTTCATAGAATGTTTTGTAAAGTTAACTTACAACGGCAAGAAGCTCCTGCATCGCCACTTCTCTACTTACAGGTTTTTTTGCTCCCTCTCCCTCCTTCAGGGTTGTAGTTCCTGTTAGTTGCATATTATTATAAATCCCATTAGTTCACTCGAAAAAAATAAAAAATAAATCCCATTAGCACTTAGACATGGATGACATAAAAACAAGGACATGAACTCGTCTACCTTAAAACCTAGGAGAGATCTTTTACTAATGTAACAATTCCTTCGAGGTTTACTAACCATCAAACTTGCCTAATTTTGCCTACTTAGCTTATAGCACTTCTTGCCCTGTAGATTAGAGATATGTACCAAACGTTAAATACAACTATGGCCCATATAGGGACTATCATAATGTACTTTCTACGTGAATTTGAAGTCATTGGTTCAAGTCTCACTAAAAGCACTTTGCGAGGAAGATTCCCTTCCCCCCCCCCCCCCACCCTCAAGGTGTCTGGGCTTAACTAGAATGGGTGTAACACCCTGGCATAGGCCTCGTTTCATCACCAAAAAGAAAGGTCTTTGTCCAATGCACTTCATTTCTCAATGGCGAAATCGAACTCAGCAACAAATCTTTTGTTTATTTTCTATTAGAAGTGTTCGACATAGCTACTCCGTTCTTTCCCGGGTTCATTTTTTCATGATTTACAAATTATGATCCTATTTGAACCCGACAAACTCGAATTCCACTGGTATCAGAAAATTACGTAGCTTAGGTGTTCATTTTTCCATAAATAGACTAATAAATCTCAAGTGGATTAATAAATCAAGAAATCATTTCTCACCATAGTCTTATAGAGGTAAAAAGGAAGCTAATTTATCCACCCAAAAAAAAAAAGGAAGCTGATTTATGCAACAAAAAAAAGAAGCTGATTTAAGCACTTTTCAAATTAATTTTCAGGCTCTTCTATGTGACAGCACTCAGCTTTCAGCACAGTTCTTTGGTAGACCTAATCTAACCAAAGCTCGCCTACCAAAATCACCTAGCCTACACAAGTTGGAGATCGATACGCCTACCCACTGTAGAATAAAACAGTTATGGTAGTGGACCACCTCACTTTGTCTCATATAAAACTCTAAAAGGGTCACTTTGAAAGCTGAATTAGTCGCTTTATAAGTTAAAAAGGTCGCTTATAATAATGGTCACTTTGTACCTTAAAAGGTTACTTCTACTATAAGTGACCTTTTTAAAACAAGAAGTTACCCTTGTGTCACCATAAAATATGGTATAGCGGTCTTAATGAGATTTTGTAAAATTTATTAACTCCGTTGAGTTGGACTTACTAATTATTAATGTCTATCTTTAGTAGGTCATCACACTAGTATTTTCCACAGTAGTCATTGTGCAACTATGACTTCTTAATGACTAGAACCAATCAACCTTTCATTCAGAAATATTATTAGATAGTGCAGCACCAATAAGTAATACTTCTATGAGTTCTATGTAAGATAATTTGGTTGAAAGGTAAAAAGACATAAAATGCAGAAAGTAAAAAGGAAAAAGAACTTACCAGGGAGGGGCATAGTGGGTAAGGTCAGATGAGTTTTCAGAAGTGGAAATACAATTTTTAGTAGCAGGACATAATGCCAATGAAGGTGGATTCTTTTGCACTCCCAAATAACTTGGTTTTGTTCCACTGTTCAATTTGCAACAAATAAGTAAAAAATGGGTTGAAATTTTAATGCTTGAATCTAGCTTTAACTTGGGAAATAATCAATTTTATAAATGTGCAGAATATAAAGGGAAAAAACAAAAACCTGAAATGGAAGATTGCTCCAAGTGTAGCTAGTTCACTGGTTCTTAAAATAACTTCCCTTCGATTGAACTTTTGTGGCTTTTGTTCTTCTTGACAAGAGAAAATGCGAAGATGTTGAGGAAAGTTTATAGATTGATGGGTGTTTTGTTGAATGATGTTTTTGTGGTTATAATGATAGCAGATTGAATATGCCATTGATGCCATTCTTGCAAGGTTCAAGCTCTTCTCTTTCTCTCTTCTTTGTTTGGAGGAAGTTTTTGTGTTGTTGAGTGGTTTCAAGCGTGAGTTGTTTTGGTGGGCAAATAAAGGTCCTAGTTCCTAAAGAAGCATGTGCCTAATAATTTAATTATTAGTATGCTCTTCCATCATTCCATGTTTAATGGTTAGGATTTTAGGAATAATCCGAGATTTGAACCCTCCTGGCTCCTACGGAAGCTTGGATAGGCGTTGAATTGTTGGATGCTCTTCCATTTGGTATTTAAATAAAAAGTTCTTAAATAAACAATAAAAACAAAAATCAGTGGTATGTAAACTTTTTCAAATAATACTTTGCTAAAATGGGAGTGTACTATTTTAGAAGAGGTTTGGATACTAATTGAATATCTTTTTTAAAAAGCAAAACCTTTTTCTTTGGCACCAAATACACTAGCATTTGTTACCAACCTGAGAGCGAATTGGTACCGTGTAAACTTGTTCGGTATCGATTATATGATACGTGGAGGTTTTTCCCTCAGAAGGATACGAGTTTCACGATAGATAAAAACCTCCGAATAATTTCGATTGGACGAGCTTGAGACCCATATCATGTGGCACAAATGTCGTGGTAGTCGCTAATGTTTGATTAATTACTTCAATTCAAATTATATCCCAATGCTTTAGATTACTTTAATCAACTTTTTTTCCAACCTTATAAAATTATAAGGTTGGAGTAATGATGGACTTTTAGACCCAAAATCCATGAATATAAATGTGGTGAAATTATGTAAATAAAAATTGGGAAAACTAGTTCATTTCCACCATGCGGAATAGGGTGCGGGTTTGCGACTGCCACAATGTGTATACTATTTATGTGTCACTCATTCTTATTGGTTGATCATAATACTTGTTCATAAATTAAACGGTGGTGAGCCATATTGATAATATAAGTGTCATGTAAGTGATACAATGTGGGATAAGATATTTTTGATCGCCATAAAAATCAGGTTTTAGAAAATTGAGGTATTACAATAATAAAAGGACAGATTCCGGAAATCAACCTTTTATGGGTGAGATTTGATATATCGCATGATTCGAAAAGCATAACCTGGATGGGATGATCTCGATTTGTCCATAGAAACTGGCTGATTACGCCCCCCTATATGGATATTATACGACCAGCCTAACGACAATGAAGAAGAGTTAGAAAACTTGTGGGATTACAGTTGAAAATACCTCTAGAGAGACACTGAGAGATAAACCTGCAACTAACGACTATGAGAAATTAGATTTTGACGAGAAAATAATTAATTTATCTTGAATTTCTCCACTTCCCACTTAGAGCAACTTCGCTCGTGATGATCTAACAATTGGACTAGCTAAATTACTAAGACTAAATAGATCTTTTGAGGTAGTTTTGAAGGTAGAATAAATATAAATTTTGTGCTTCTTCTTCGTTTGTTTTTAAAAAATAATCCAATAACTAGTTATACTGAACAATATTATTTCTAAAACTATATTGACAATTAGTCTCAAAATGCTAGCAGCTAGTACAATAATCAATAACTATCATGATAGGATAGCTAAGTGTTAAAGCAAGTGAAGCTTGATGACTTGGGGGTGGAGGAGACTAGGGAGAAAAAAATAGAGTTGAGAGATGTAGAATAGTGGGAGTGTGAGGTGAGCAGCGAGTGAAGGGAGGAAATTTCATCTTAATTAGGGTTACAGTTGATAATAATAGAGTTATATTTAGCTGCTCACTTGATTTTTGTATTTCTATATAGTTGAAGACTTGAAGTTATTTATGTTCGGGCTTATTGTATTCAACTTATTTTTGCTTATCTGAATTTATTACAACCTTATCAATCCTTATCTAAATTTATTAGACCTTTTTTTGTAAGAGTGTCATACCTTATATTTGCTGAATAGAACTTAGGAAAAATGGATGAGAATACCCCTAACTTTGGCCCGTCCGCTTTTAATACCTCTAACTATGGTTTATTCCTGTATAATCCTAACTATTGGGGAGGTTCGCCACAAATACACCCAGATGATTTGTAACCTGTTAGCAAGGTAATTTTTTTTATTTTTTATTTCTCTTTTATTTTTATTTTCAATTTCTACTCCCACCACCACAGCAGCCACAACCTCCCCCCACCACCCCGTCGAATCCCCACCTCCCCTAAACCCCTTCGAAACCCCCACCCCCACAAAACCCTGCCGGCGAACTCAATCTCCGGCGAGAGTGAAACCTCCGGCGACGGTGAATTATCTGATCCAAAAAGATTATATTGAAGAACGCTCCCAATCCCATGAACAGAAACGACGGAGCTTTTGAAGAGGTCAGGGTGAGAGAGAGATGCGCCATTAATGGAGAAATTTCCGGCGAGAAAAGCTTCGTCTTAGCGGATGAACAAAGTGGCAGCGAGAGGAAAAGTTGATCAAGGGTCGGCTTGAGAAAGGAGATTAACCCAGTTGCTGAAGTCGCTTGCGCCGATGATGGAGTCGATGATGGAGTTGAATTGTTGTTGTTGAGGTGAGTCTTGAGGGTGAGTTGGTGGTGGTTGTGGGAGGAGAGAGAATGGTGATGGTGATGGTGAGAGGAGAAAGAGTGGTGATGGTGATGGTGAGATGAGAGAGAGAGTGGTGGTTGAGAGGGAGAGGAGGAGAGAGAAAATGAGGAAGGAAGCCATTAATGAATGAATGTTTTCTTGAGTTAGTTAGTTTCTTGGTGGGAAGAATTTCTGGTTTGTTTTTTTTTTGTTTGCAGTGAAGTGAAAGTAAGTGGAAATGGAGGATTTAGGAAGAAGGGGAAAAACCTTAAATAATGGGAGGGGGGAATTCGTTGGGGTGGTGGGGGAGGGGGGCTGCTGGGGGTAGGGGGTTGGGGTGTGGGAATAGTAGGGGTCAGGGAAGGTGGCAGTGGGTGGTAGTGGGGGGTGAGGGGGGTGGGATTAAAAAAAATGAAAAATAAAATAATAAGCCAATGAAAGCATGACACGTAGCCTATTTACCTGTTAAATAGGTTTCATTCAGGTCACGGCGCATTTGTGGCTAGTTTACCCAATAGTTGGGATTATACAGGAATAATCCATAGTTGGGGGTATTAAAAGTGGACGGGCCAAAGTTGGGGGTATTATGATCCATTTTTCCTAGAACTTATCATAACTTATCTAACCTTTTCTGACTTTCTTTTCTGATAAGGACTGAAAATAAGGTGAACCAGAATAGAACAGACCCTTCAACTATCATAGTCAAATATTTAAGTATTTAATGGCTAATTTCTCTCTAAAAATTACCTTTTCAATTTTCACCTTGGTCTTCCAAACTTGGTTAAGAAGTTGGAAGTGGAATTTTGAGCGGCAAAAGTGTGCAATTGTGCATATTGAAGCTTCTTCAGCAATCTCTTTCCTTTGAGTTTGCTCAATACAAACATTTCTTCGTCTCTTCCCTCCTTCAAGTCCCAAACCATGGCTCGCAACAAGGTAATAACTAAAAACCCTTTTTCATGTACTTCTCATTTCATAATAATCCCTTTTTTTGTAACTATTAAATCTTTCTGCAGTAAATTTGCTAAATTTCTTTCTATGTGCTAATATATCTGAACTACACACTTCAAGTTAGGTTTTGGTTGTTTTATGTAATATGAATGCTTAGTTTTTCTATGTTATTGTTTATTTCTGCGATTAATATGAATTACTGAAAACCCAAAATAGCAATTTGTGGCCTTAAAATGTGTGATTTCTTCACTTGGGTAATTATGTGCTAAGTGATAAGTCTGCTGAAGAAATGCTATTTTTTTCTTTTTCTTTTCTTGTAGTCCATGAAATAAATTGATACTATTTTATGGATGCTATGCCCTAGTATGTGAGGTTTGTTTATTTCATTTATCTGAGATCTGAGCAATATGTTGCCATTACCATGTTAGATTCTTGTGAACTCGTGATGCCTTCGCCAATTCGACAGTAAGAAAAGAAAAATCATCTTGCATATGAATTGTGAACTGAATTGGAGGGGTTGAAGCTATTAGGGGGATTTTCGCCATGAACTTTTATTCAGTTAAGGTTATTGACCCGTTATATTAGGAATATTTCTTCTTTGAACATTTGAACAATGTAAACGTGAAAAATTCTGTTGTTTTGTGAGTAAGCAAGACACATGGAAGAATAAAAAAGTTTATAAGATCAATTACTAAGAGATGTTTAGAATTTCTTTTGATCGAAAAGTTGAAAATTTTGGAAAAACAGCATTTCCCTCCTTTTTCTTGCTGTCTCATTGGTGGTATATTCAAGGAAAATACAAAGTACCACATGTTCGCAAGCTTTTGCATATGATGCTATTTTTATAAACGAGGAAGTAGTAACAAAGCATTGCTAGTATAATATTGAAAATACTAATAATGCTTTCCCTTATGTTCATCTTTTTGGTAACAGGAATCACTGGTTTTATTGCTTGATGTTGGTCCAAAGATGCATGGTGTTCTTCCACAAGTTGAGAAAGTCTGTGCCATGCTCTTGGAGAAGAAGGTCACTTGTTCAATACTTCCTGCTCTTGTCTCTCACTCTTTTTTAATTTGAAGGATTTGCCTTTATATGTATGCTATGACGTACATGTCCAACGTATCATTTGTTTTATCCCCTCTTTCTGATGTTGTCTCTTTGACCTCTATCAGACTCTTCATATTATTGATGGATTAGTGTACAGAAGCATTGCCTGAATTATTTTTCCACTGTACCTGCAGCTCATTTACAACAAATTTGATGAAGTAGGGATTGTCTTATTTGGAACTGCAGGTACTTTATCTTGTGCTTTCTTGGTATATACACTTTTCTCTTTTGCATATACAATTTGGCTTTGCTTGCTGTGCAGAATGCATTTGTGACCTAAAAGGGATTTATTTTGGAAGGGGAGAACATAGGATGATATAAGAGATGCATAAGGCAATAGATCATGCTTGTACGAATAATCTATTCTTACTGCACGCAAGTTGCTAATTAGAACTTTTTTTAGTACTTCTACACATCTTCATGAAGCTTGTAACTTTCTAAATCAAGCATCTAACTATAGTGTCTTTTCTGCAATAGGATGATCCTGTAAATGAGATTCATAATGCAATGGGTCATACTTGTATTAATTTTTTATTCTTATTGCACCCAAGCTGCTGATTAGAACCTTTTTCTTGTACTTATACTGTTATACACATCTTATATGAAATTTTGTAACTTCCTAAACCAAAGATCTAATTATACTATCTTTTCTGCCTTAGTAGGTCAGTTAAACTGAAACTTGCAACTTTCAAAATTCAAACCAACCAACTTACTATGTGATCCTTTCTGCTTGTTTGCTATAAATAGTAGACCAGTCACTCACCTTTCCGATCAAGAGTTTGTCAGAAGCAACCTCTTTGCAAGGTTGTGGAGATGTGACTGATGGCTTGCCCTGGTGGGAGCCACACTTTAGGTATTGGGATAATATTCTGTTATGGTCTTACGGAGCCCATATGATCTATGCAGAGTTTAGGACCATCTAAATTGACTTCACTGCAAACCAAGGTCTTATATACAGGTGGGTTAGACTTATTTAAACTTAACCAAACGGATAGTTGCTCCATTTTTTTCCCTGTCACCTTGAAATACTTTTATTGTCTTTCCAGCTGCCCCAAGACATCACAGACAACGTGCAAAACTGGTCTTTGCATTGTTGTAAATCGCCTTTTGTGCTTTGAGAATGAATGGTTTTCATATTTTTTAATCTTGTCAATGATGTCTTTGTTATAAGTTGTAACAAGAAGGGGAGTGGCGGAATATTTTAGTGGAATTGAGGTGAGCATAGAAGGAAGAAACGTTAGTATTAGAGTGGATGATAATCATTCACCTTTGTTCAATGTATTTTATGATTTAATTTTTCATTATACTGGCTTACATAATCTTTTCCTCCGTGCTTAATGCAAGCCTACTTATTGTTGCATTGACGAGCTTTTGATTTTGAATTTCAGATACAAACAATGAGCTCACTACAGAAGTTGGCGGATATGAGAATATTGTGGTTCTGAGAGGTATAAAGGTTGTAGATGGGGATCTGATTGATGTTCTGGACCAACTTCCACGAGGGACGGTTCCCGGTGATTGTATCCTGCTTGATTAGCTGTTTTTGTTTTGTGCCTTTTCTTTTATGCGTGGTTCAGAGTTTTTAAAAGTTTTGACAGGGTCAACGGAAACCTTACCGCAAAATACGTTTTATCAGACTTGTGAACCCAGTTGCTTAGTTTGTACTAATTTCTCTTTGTTTACTTGTCATGAATAACTATACCTTCTCTAATATTTGCTTTAGCTGAATTGCCTGCTACAAACTTCAATCTGCATTTGTAATGTGAAAGTACAGGATTTTATGGAACTTCATGATGAGCCAGAACTCTGGTTCTGCTGAGTGAAAATACCTGTATCTTGGTGATATTTTGGAAGCAGTGGAGTAAGAGATTCGAAACAGCGACCTAACAAGCAAGACTAAGATAGAGCCACACGTGTAGACAACCACTCGACCAAGGCTACATTCACTATAGATATGGGACAAGCGTTTCTTCATATTCCTTTTTTTTTCCAGATTTTTGTGGATTTCAATTAAACCCATTAAATCCACACTGGATCCACCAATTCTTGTTGCATACATTCTTTTGATGTTGTATTTGAGAATTGAGACCTTGACTTCACCCTTAGTTCTTGATGCAATTGTTGTTGGAATGGATATGGTAATAAAAAAGTATGGGCCAACTAACAAGGGAAAGAAACGCCTTTGTCTAATCACTAATGCCCTCTCTCATCTAAGAGATCCATATGAAGGGACAAAAGAAGATCAAGTCGCTACTATTGCTCTGCAAATGACTGAGCAGGCCATAAAATTGGAATGTGTAGTGGTTAGAGGGGAACTAAGTGGTGATGCTGATAAGAATGTTATGGATGAGAATGACCAGCTCTTAGACCTTTTCACAAAGAGAACCTGGGCAAAGACTGTTTATGTTGAAAATTCGACGGCACTGCTAGGAGCACTCAGGACTCGAAGCATAGCCCCCGTCACTATCTTCAGGGGTGATCTTGAAGTGAGCTCTAAACTGAAGATTAAGGTAAGGCTTATTACCTTTTATAGGAGCATGTTTTGATCCAACCGGATTTTATCTTCAACAATCTGTCTCTGAGAACAGGATGATTGACATTTTTCGCTGTATGACTTGACAACATAGGTTTGGGTGTACAAGAAAACTTCTGAGGAAAGATTTCCAACCCTGAAGAAGTATTCAGATAAAGCACCTTCTACTGATAAATTTGCTACCCATGAAATCAAGGTGGATTATGAGTATAGAAGCATTCATGAGCCTGACAAAGTTGTGCCTCCAGAGCAAAGGATTAAAGGTTATCGCTATGGACCAGAAGTGGTCCCCATCTCATCTGATGCATGGGAAGCTGTCAAGTTCAAACCAGAGAAGGGCTTGAAGCTCCTCGGATTTTCTGATGCTAAAAACATACTACGGTAAGAGCTTTAATTTAAGCTATATTTGTAATCTGGTGTTTCCGTTATATATCTCCGGAAATAGAAAACCTATGGACAGTTGATTCTCTTTTTCTCATGTTTGCAGCCAATATTACATGAAAGATGTCAACTTATTCATTGGTGAGCCTGGCAAAAGAGAAGCAGTTATTGCAGTTTCTGCTTTGGCTAGAGCGATGAAGGAAATGAATAAGGTGGCCATAGTTCGCTGTGTTTGGAGGCAAGGACAGACAGGTGTTGTGATTGGGGTTTTGTCACCAAATGTATCTATGAAGGATAATATTGTAAGTATACCCTTTCAGTTTCATAACCATTCTCGTACCTACAAAATCTTCTTTTTGTTACTCTATCTGTATCTGCTCTCTTTCTTTACAATGTTCTTTCTTGTTATCTAATTTTCTTCCTCCTATTTGTGTGTTTTTGGATGCGTTATCTGAGAAGCCTGATTCATTGTTCTTCAATGTACTCCCATTTGCTGAGGATGTTCGGGAGTTCCAATTTCCTTCTTTCAAGAATCTCCCAGCAACATTTCAGCCAACTGACGAACAACAGGAGGCTGCTGATAATCTAGTAAAGATGTTTGACCTGGCACCACCTGCCAAAGAAGAGAATTTAAAGCCTGACCTAACACCAAATCCTGTTCTAGAGGTACTTTTTTATAGTTGTGGCACATAGTGTTTATCTAAGTAAATGAATGTTTTGCAGTTGGGCATTGAGTGGATTGATGTGGAATTATCTTGGCTCTTTAGATGCTGGGGCCTCATAACTGAATCAAGGATCTTATGTTCAGCTTTTCACTAAGCTATCTAATCGTTTGTGCTAAGTTGTTTTGGCGGGTATAGCGTCATGATTATTAAGAAGAAAGACGGATCCTCTGACTGATTAGCTATTTTATATCATGCAGCGGTTTTACCACTTCCTAAACCTAAAAACAAAGAACCGAGATGCAGCTATTCCTCCACTTGATGAAGCCTTAAAGAGGATAACTGAACCTGATGCAGAACTTCTTTCTCAAAACAAGTCTGTAATTGATGAATTTCGAAGATGCTTTGAAGTAAAGGAGAATTTTAAGGTCGAGAGCTGGCTGACCCTAGTCTTAGCTTATTACTTTCTCCTCAGGCACTAACTTTTTTTTCTTTCGACAGAGGAAAAAATCAACTAGGTCATACAAGGAGAAGCCATCTGGATCTGGTGATGAGAAAGAGGCTGCAGAAGATGTTAACATGGAGAAAACATTGAAAACCACTGATAATGATTCTGCAGTTAAAATTCAGGACAGTGATGTGAAACCATCCAGTGCTTTGGCAAATAATTCTCTTGCCATTGTTGAGAAGATTGGGAATATCTCTCCAGTCCAGGATTTTGAAGCTATGTTATCTCGTAGAGATAACCCAGATTGGGTTAGTAAAGCAATCAAAGGTCTGAAAAGCAAAATTCTCGAACTTGTAGAGGATTCGGTTGCAGGAAATAATTATGACAAAGCAGTCGAGTGTCTCGTTGCCCTCCGAAAAGGCTGTGTCCTAGAACAGGTGTGTGTGCCTTTTGAGTTACCAAGCAAGATAGAGAAGGGCCTTTTGGTAATTGCACTTTTGTGGGGCCAAACTCCCCTTTCTCTCTCTTGTTGGGTAGCAAACGGCGAACGCTTTGGCTTTTAGCCGTACTCTTTTTTTGGTGAACTTTGTATTGAATTTCACTACTTAAATGTCATCAATGTATGCCATGATGCATAGTAGATGGATATTGCTTTATTGGAGATTGAGAGGCCACTAGGTTGTTTTGAATCTTGAAGTTTTTTTGGTTGTAGGAACCCACACAATTCAACAACTTTCTGCAGTATCTTTACAGATTCTGCAAAGAACATGAGCTGAATGATTTCTGTGAGCTCCTTGGCTTGAAAGGGATGACATTAATCACAAAATCCGAAGCTGAAGACAGGTTTAACTTCTAATTTTCTTACTAGCCATTTCTTGATTCCAGTCTTTCACTTAACGAGTGTGATCATCATTCATCGCATTGACCGACTTATTTTTGGTGTCTCTTAACACTTAACCCATTACTTATTACCTTCATATTGCATTTATTTGTTGTCTTTGATCAGTGATGTGGGAGATGAAGCAGCTAGAAGTTTTTTGGTTATGAAAGATCCCAAGGTTGAATGAGAACTTCTCGTACAATTCAACTGGTGTAAATATCTGAAAACAGGAGGTGACTTGCGCACTCAGCGTGTTTTTGGCCCCTTGCTTTGAAGCGGAGACAGGAGGAAAAGGGTAGGGGGTTGTAGTGGTACACTAACACTCTTACTGTTACATGTATCATGTATGCTAATTGCTGATGTACATTTTTCTACCGGCAGTAGCCAATTTTCTCCGAACCCTTCATAGTCCTTTAATGTTTTTTTTTGACAACGAGAAAACTTGCATTAATTAAAAGAAGAAAGTACAACCTAACGCTAATACAAAGAAACAGAAAACAAAGCAAATAAAGCTAAAGGAGCTTCAGTTGCTCTTACATACTCTATGAAACAAAAACAACTTAAACAAGTCCAATCCTTTAATGTTGTGTGTAATGATTTTGTGTTTTAAACTTAAAAAAAAATAGAATGTCTATCTAATATTGCAGTAGAGATTGAAAATAATGTCATAGCAGTTTTGCAGTGAATAACACTAATATTGATAAGACATATATTAACCAACTTTTTTCAATATAAGACATATAAACCACTTTTATGCATATTGATAAATTAGTTAACTTACATGTGTTATATTTTCGTTGGTAATAAGAATTGGCATTAAATATTAAAGATGTTGTGAGTAATTAAAAACGCTGGAAGTATATCAGTGTAGACACATAATCGTGTCTCCCCATTTAAGGATCCGATGATGAAACATATCGTGGTCTTAATTGGTCCGACCTAAGGGCAGAGCAGTCTGAAGAGCCATTCAAAACCATTTCGAAAAGTGTTAAAGTCCTATTTTAAAGCCCAATTAATTATTCATGATAATTAATTGTATTTGAGCCCAATTCTTTGAAAAGCCCAATTAATTGATAATTAATTGATTTATTTTAATAAATAAATATTTTCAAAAGATATTTTTTATAAGTTAAAATCAGATTTTATCCCGTAAAACCAGATATCCGTAATTAAAGGATAAAAGAAATCTTTTTAAACGCGTTTTAAACAAAGCTCGCAAAGGCACGACAGGAGCCAGGCTGGTGCGCCTAGCGCACCAACCTGCGCCTGGCGCAGTCTGTGCGTCAGGCGCAGCTCTGTCCACGTGTCAGGTGCACTAATCTGCACTTGACACGTGGATTTCTGACTCGTTCAGAGTCCTGCGTCAAGCGCGGCTCTCTGCTTGAGACACAGATTTTCTTTCTTATCTTTTTCAAAGCGCGTACCACGTGTACACTTCTTATTGGTCATGCTGCGTCATATGCTTGCCACGTCAGCTGCGCCAGACGCAGCTAGCGCGTGAGGCGCAGTGCCGTTTTCCCTATAGATAGGCCTGATTTTCGTATAGATTTCAGAACGGATTTTTCACATAACACTCGACGAATACTTTACAAACCTCTCTACGAACTACGAAACTTCTTTACGAAATTCACACCTTTAAAACACAAATACATTCAATCTACATACTTTCATACATTCAGATTTTCAGGCTTCACGATTGCTCGTCCCAAAGGTTGTAAATCTCTCAGACCCAAGCCACGGTATAATCCTGAGGGTCCTTAAATAAATTATTTTAATATTGAAGTTACTAACAGTTTTCTTTCCTGATGTAGATCTTCAATGTAAAATCGCTATACTGTATATTCTAATCCCTTTTCTACTTTATTTCATATTATTATTATTGTTATTCTTGCCTTTATATATTATTATATGCCAGCCTGATCACTCTGTTCATATTATATAATTGTCCCTGCATTATTGCTTTTATCACCCACATGTTATAATTGCTAATCAAAGACCTAAAGAACTGTTATAATATTAATCAGATTAATTCGGACAACTTGCTAGGTTCCCTGTAATATTGATTGCCTAATAACATGTCACTAAAAATTAGTCTTTTATGTGTTTCCTGAACCTACTTAGACTAAATATTTTTAGGGTGCTTAAAACATTATTTGATTATTCTTTGGCATAAAATCTGTAATGAATCGATATTTAGTAGAGGCCAACTTTGGGCGAATGTGGTTCATTATGGCTATATTCGTACCCTCACCCCCGAACTCAATCTTTGGTTCATTTTGACCATCTATGGAGTCATGACGGGGAAATCTACATTGGATAATTTATCCCTACGATTTTCCTATATCCAATTAGGTTTATGATTCTTCCTAAAAAGAATTGTTGGCGACTTCTTTCAAAACAAAATAATTTTCAATAAAACCTTAACAGTGGGGTAGTCAAATCTAATACACGCTCACACTGCGTAGACGAAATAAAAACACGTCTACAATCAGTAATACAAATTAAAACTATCCTATAATCTTACTTTTTGATAGTATAAAATGATATTTAGTATTATAATAATGGTATTATAGAATGTTTTATGTTGTGAGAAATGAACAATAGTAAATCCCACAAATGTTTATTCCAAAATTGCAAATGTCCATTGAAAATTAGCGTGTGTTCATTAGACTACAATGTCTATTGGAATAATCTTGATGTTTATTGGTTTACATGAACAATAGTAAATCCCACAAATGTTTAATCCAAAATTGCAAATGTCCATTGAAAATTAGCGTGTGTTCATTAGACTACAATGTTCATTGGAATAATCTTGATGTTTATTGGTTTACAACGCACATGGGGTGAAAAATTTGAGGAAAGAGAAATTGAGGTGGGTCCCACAAATGTTCATTAGATGTTCATTGCAGACCGTTTAAACGCTGCGTTTAAAAGCGTGCGCACAGGAAGCACCATACTTCAGTGCGTACCTTCGAATTTTCGACCAATGAAGTACTCCCTCTGTTTTTTTTATCCTTCTCACTTTCCTGTATGCGTCTCCCAATGCACATCTTTAAACTTAAATATCTTTCATTATATATTAGTAAAAATTGTAACGATTGAATATTAATAAAGTACTGATTGAGACGAATCAAACAAGACCCTACATGACTATATTTTTTCTTATAAATTGAAAAAAATTGAGAGGATTCTCTCTAAGTATGAATAGTGTCAAGATTCCAAGTGAGAAAGAAAAAAAAAACAGAGGGAATAACTTTATGTCATTGTCCTACGTTGAAAAAGTAAGCCAGAATTGTAGTACTGTTTATAATATGAACAATTGTATATGGCTAATGATATACGGGCCTATATATAGATTTTGTGTGATTGAGTGGGTTAAATATATGTATTTAATTAGTCACGTTACAAGGTAAGGGACACCTCATACTCTCCCTTCCATCCTGCCCTATGTTTTTAGGACAAATTTCTATTAGTAAACCTCTTGCATTCCCACATACTTTTTTTACTTTTAACCAAGTTAAATTTAGCTTAGTAGTTGGGATTATGCCTTTCAACCTTGAGGTTGGGGTTCAATTCCCATTAGGGGCACTTTGAGAATAGGGATTTCTCTTACCCTCCCCCTTTACTCTTTAAATGTCTAGCCTGCTAATCCGGACCGGGTTAACCTGTGCGAGATTTCGGTATGGTACGACAATTCATCTTAGCAATCCAAAAAAAATCCCACGTACTTTTATGTATTGTGTATTGTGATCAACAATGAATCGTATGGTAGGGGTTGCTAAACGCAGCTCCACTTTACTCAATGCAGCCCTAAAAACCTTCATTATCATATTCTATTTAAAAAACTTCTCTGTTGAAAAAATATTCTCTTCTCCTCCTTCTCACAGTTAGAAAAACATAAATTTCAAAAGACCTAATTGACAAATTTGAATTTGATACTCAATGAACAATAATTTTGATCAAAAAGAACTTCACTCTGATGAAAGTAACTCGTTTTTTTTCTTCCGTAACTAATCAATTTCGTGCAATTTCCATGAAATACTTAGCACTATTTCATGCAATCCTCAAGAAACAGATTACTTTCTTGCAAATTGAACAAAACAATTTAAATTGTTTCATGATGATTGTATAAAATAGATAAAGATGCTTCATGCAAATTGTATGAAACAACGTAATCTGTTTCATAAGGCTTGCACGAAATACCCATTTCTCATCAAACTCTAATTTTTAATGGCAAAATTCTTGAAGATAATGGTGAGGTTGAATCTTATGTTATTCTTCATAATATCTAAATGGCAGCACTTTGAAGCTTCTCTGAAAATGACGATGAATATTGCATTTTTACTCGTGGGTTATAAACTTATAACTATTGCGTTTTTACTCAACTGTTCTATTCATTTACAACTCCTAAAGGTAACCCTTTTGGACCCAACTAGTTACACCTCCTAATTTATTCCAGACTTTTATTCTACTGTTATGTCATCATAAGTTAAAGCAACCACAAATTATTGTGCATACAAGATACAACAATGTAACAATTAAATAAAAACGGAGGGAGTACCATAAAAACCCAAAATCCCATGAAAAACTCAAATTAAAGACGGAAGATTTCATTCTTTTCTCCTATTTTCAAAAAACCCAACTTGATCTTTAGTTTCTAGTATAATAATGGGAAACTGGGAAAATATAAGACCCAAATATGGAAAAAAAACACATCAAGCTTGAAAGAAAATGCAGAAAATAAAAAAAAATTACAGAAGAATGAAAACTAAAAATTTCTTAATCTCCCATTTTGATCACATATGAAGATATTGGGTAAAATTATGGAAGTAATTTGCCCCAATTTTGGACGATAAATGAATAGGAAGAGGGAGAAAAGAGAGAGAAATGTGTAGAGGGAGAAAAGAGGTATGAGAAATAGGAATATTTTGGATATTTTGAAGGGTTGTGTTTAGTAAAGTGAGGTTGTATTTAGCAACCATATTCATTAGCGATGGAAAAAGCCCTTATCCAATATCCCCCATCCCAAAAGAAATAAAGAAACAAGGTAAAAGAAATATCCTTAGAAAATATATTCAAAGCCAACATATATTCAACTCCACCCGAAACACACGGTTGTAACGAACGCAATAAAGCAACAAAGAATAAAAGAACAATTGACACAAGAATTTAACGTGGTTAACTAACAATGGGCGTGTTCGGCAACAATAGTTGTGTTAGTAGCTTTTAGCTATGCTGGTAGCTTTTAGTGGTTGGTGTGTAGTTGTTAGCTGTTAGTTGTCCAAGTAGCGGTATAAGATATTGATGTTCGGTAAAAGAAGCTGTCAAAGTAGCTTTTTACAAATAATTAATTAAAAACTCAAACAAAACTTTAATATATAATTTATCCACCACTAAACGCTACCCGAAAAGCTACAAATTGTAGTTTTTCACAAACACTACTAAAACACTACTTATACCACTAAAAGCTACTTACACCACTAACTCACCAAATACTACTATTTTTTTAATTAGTGTTTTGACCTAGTCAATACACTAAAAACTACTTAAAAAACTTGTGTCGAACACACCCAATATGTTAGCTACGTCCACATTTCAAGGAGAACATATTTTATTAGGTTTAGGACAAAGAGTACAAATTACAGAATATGGAGGTAGAAGTTAATTACAAGGTTTACATAGTACCCTACTAATTAACCTAGACAGATGGGGCTAAAACCAGAAACTGAAACAGACTTGATATACTAAACAACATATACCTAGCACCAGATAATTAATTCAAGGTATACTTCAACACACGCCAACCCATATTTGACCCGAAACCCACCCGTTTGACAGGTAGTACTATATGTCGGAGAAGATATTTTTTCACTTAAAAATACGCATGTGCTAATTTTATCACACAATTCTGCTCTTAAATAGGTTGAAAAAATCCCGTCAAAAAAAAAAGGTTGAAAAACGGCTACCTAGTACCTATAGGCTATAGCACTTGAGTTTAGAACCGTTATAAGACGAAACTATACTGCTAGTATCTTCATTAATCATTACACACGAGACAATGCATGAGCTACATAATTTTCAATAGTAAAGAATAGAAAGCATTAAAAAATATATTCAAAGCCACCAAATAATGAAGATCATGATAAATTATGAAACTTGCAACGCACAAGAAGTAATATGCCATCAAATAAGTGTCTTTTTTTTTTTTTGACTGATACTAAGGGTGTAAGCGAATGCGAAATGATCGTCAATTCAGTCCCGTCAGTCAGGTCCAAACTTGTCGGACTTGGATTGCGGATTCAATTTTTTTGGATTGGTTGAATTTTTTTTGGACTGGACTCGGACTCAAATTTTCGAGTCCAAATATTTTCGGATTGGATTTGGACTCACCCCTTTGGAGTCCAATAAGTCCAGTCCAGTCCAAATATTTTTTATATAATATATATTTAATATTTATATATATAATGTATATATATTTAATATTTATATATATAATATAAAAGATGTATGTGACTTATTTTATGGAATGAATATATGAGCTTAAATTTTCAAATTCAATTATGAGAAAACGTTGTGAATCATTGAATCTAAATCAAGAAAAAAAATAATATAATAATAGTGACCTGACCTGACCTGGATTCTGATCTCAAGAAAAAATTATCTGACCTGGACCTGACTGGACTCAAAAAATATTTGGATCGGACTTGGACTCAATTTCTCGAGTCCAAAAAACTTTGGACTGGATTTGGATTTGGCAAAGTCCAATCCAGTCCAATCCACTTACACCCCTAACGGATACAATAATATCTATATAAAGAGGCGTGAAAATTGAAAACACAAGTATCATAATTAAAAGTCATTCAAGCAAATAATATGACGAGGATGTGTTGCATGATCAAAGGTTTGTTGATATTGTCTCTCTTGATCAGTGTTTTTCTTGCTGAATCAATGATGTATGCTGATCAGATTCAGAGTCGAAAACTCAACCCCAGTGGTAATTCTAATTATTATGCTGTTAAGCTATCCATGAAGAATAAAAGAATCTCAATCGGATCTTCTCTTAATTTTGTGAAAGAGGCGATGGAGATTGGTTTGATGGCGTCACAATTTCTTGGCTTTGGCAAAAACAATGGATAGATTATTAGATCATCTGAGTAGTAATTAATGTTTTATGTTTCATTATGATTTTATATCAATGTAAGAGTTGTTAGTTGTCTAACTACTCAACGTAATCTATAGGTTATTATTGAAAACTAAACGTTTATGTTGTGGTCTATTGGCCATCTATCTATACTAATATATTAAAAGGTACGGTGTTCCTAAGAAAGTTTGTGTGGCACGTGGCATTCTCCTATAAGGCTCTAATGCAAATACTTTATTTTGGCATTCTCTTATAAGGCTCTAATGCAAATGCTTTATTTTCAAGTAAAACCCTCAATTAAAAAAAATTATGTTGTACAAGGTATCGAACAAGTGACCTTTGAAACGAAAAGTGAAAGCTTAACTATTAGGGTGTGTTTATCCCTCAGACCCAAACCCAAACTTCAGACTGTGTCACATCAGCTTTCCACTAATTTTTACCTACTTTTTATTCATCAAACTCAATCCAGACTCATTTCAATTTTACACATTATCCCTCATACTCTATCCAAACTCCATACCAAAAGTTTAACATATGGCAGGTTTTTACAAAGAAAAAAAGAGAAGACATGTGACATGTTTTTGGTGGCCTAGAAAATATGGGTCCCATATTAATACTCCATCCGTTTTCTTTTGTTGTTCCTATTTAGAATCGGGGAAGAAACCAATGCAACTCAAAAAATAGGCAAAATTCTACTATTTTAAATAAAATTAAATTAACTAAAAATAAAGATTATTGCCCTTTTGAGTTATTATATGTTAGGCAACCTATGATACAATAAGTTTGAGGGGTAAAAGAGTAAAGTAGCTACAAGCTAGTGTGAACACATTTATTGCTCTTTGAGTTACTCTATGTTAGACAACCAATTAGGCAAAAGTTTGAGGGATTAAAAGGTAACAAATGACTAATAAATAGTGTGAACACATTTATTGCAACATAAACTAATGAAAAATTTAATTCAAAAATTATATTATTTATTGAAAGATTCAAAATAGGAACAACGTATTGAAATTTCTCAATGGGGAATACAGGAACAACAAAAGAAAACGGAGGGAGTAGTTTTGGGTGGAGTCTTGATTATCCAAACCCAGCCCAAGACTATCCATCCCCATTATATTTGATGAATATCGCTAAGTCTTTGCCAAGACTATCAAAAACTTCCTGTAAGACTATGCTCAAGACTATGCGATAAAGACACCCTTAATCCACCATAACAACATTGTTTAGTATTTCAAAATAAAATATTATAAGATCTTATAATTATATCTCATTAAAAAATTTGCACAAGTAGTTAGATACCTAACCTTTTTATGGTAATAACAAGAGATTATTATAGACATAAACTCTTACTCCAATTCTTTGTAGAAAGTTAAGCTATTGCTTTCATCCCCAAACTTTTAAGGGTTTATTTTTCAAAAATCATGCAATTACTTATCATGTGACATGTCATTACGTCAATCCTCACTTGACAAAAAGTTACGAAAAGTAACAACCCGAGGCATCGCCCGGGACACTCACTAGTTAGTTATATATAACTTGCAAGTATCAAGATCAGGCATTCTATTTCAATTTGATTACTCCCTCCATCCCTTATTAGATTTTTCATTTATCTAATGCGTGTTTTGTATTGCTAATATCTTTAATTATATATTAGTCTTGAGCGGATCTGGTCCACAATATAATATTATTGTAGACCAAAACCACTTATTTAACATAGTAACCATTTTTTTTTTTCCATATAGTAACCTTTTAAAATCTTAAGTTACACTATACAGTTACTATCTACCATAGTGACCTTTTTTTTTTTTTTTTTAATATAGTCACTCTTTCTTACATCAGTTTATCATAATGAAGTTTTCACTTTGTGACATAGTAACCTTTTTTTTCACATAGTCAAACTTTACAATCTACATCTACTTATCTTTTATATCTATTTTTTTTATACAGTGATCCCTTTTTTTTCCATAAATCACATGAATTATCATTAGACAAGATGACCTACGTACACAAATAAATTACTTTTTAGGTAAAATAGAGTTCTACCTTTCAAAAAAAAAAAAAGGTAAAATAGAGTTCTATGTATAGAAAATGTAATTACTCCCTCCGTCCCATAATATAGTGCTTATTTTCCATTTTGGGTATCCCAAAATATTGTGCTTACTTTTTTTTATTTATTTATTTGGGCTTAATTATCCTCAACTTTTGCACAAATTTTCCAAAATATTCATACCTTTTCTTTCAAAATTTGTGCTCCTATTTATTGCTATGCACCATTCCAAGGAAAATTTATTGCTTATTGAGTTTTTTTAAGGAAAAAGAAAATAAAGAAGTACTTCCAGCAAGACAAAAGTACTTCATTAAATATATTTTTCTTAGAATTCTACTATTCCCTCCATTCTCCTTAATTCCCATGAAAAAAGAAGAAATAAGCACTATATTATGGGACAGAGGGAGTAATAAGTAAGACCTAAATAAATGGAAGATGTTTGGTGAGAGATATTCACCATGAATGTCACATCTAACAAGGCTCTATACAAATTAGCTATATTTACAAATTTGCTATAGTTACTCTTAACAATTTTATGGATGAGAGAATAGTTCGGCCTGAAATTAACAATTGAAAAAGTCTTAGCAATAATAGCATCCACTTATGAGGATCTTAGAAAACTAGTAGTGAGAAACATTTCCTTGTTTGAAAGCATTATATATATATGGCGAAAATAATTCATATGAATTAAGTACCTCATTATTTAAACAAACTAAACAATTTTTTTTAAAATATCAAACACTCTTATTCCGAATGGAGTAAAAAAGAGAGGGTTAGAAGAGAAGAAAAAGTAAATTCTAAAGAGATAGAATTTTTTCTGGATATTGTACAATGCAGATATCAGTGCTTTTGCATTGTTTCTTAGTTGGTCTTCTTCTCTCATTGCAGCAAGTACCTAGTTTTGCTGCCCCTAAGGCAAGTTTTGGACCTGCCCTATCTTTTGTTCATGAGAAAGCAATCTGTATTTTTTTTAATGCCATGAGAAAGCAATCTTAGTTTCTCAAAAAAAAAAAAAAGGAAGCGATTTTAAAGTTTAGCTACATAGAGAGTTCTAGAGATGTGAATGGGTGATGTGGGAGGAATGTCTTCTCACTCGGGCCATCTTAGCCGCCACAAAGTGTTGTTTACTTTATTTTCAATCCTTATCCAAAAATATAAGTTCAGATAAGGTTTAATAAAGACAAATAAGGTCTAATAAGTTCAATTTAGCAAAAATAAAGTCCGACACTCTCACAAAATAAGGTCTAATAAGTTTAGATTAGATCTAATAAAGACTAATAAGGTCTAATAAGTTTAAATAAATTTAGTTAATTTCAGATAAGCAAAAATAAGTTGAATATGACAAAATTCCCGTAAGCCATCCACTTCTCAGTCCTCATACCCACAAAATCTAAGTACGTTGCATGCGTAACTTGACCTTGCATAAAAAGAAATAAATAAAATAGTCAAGTATAACTACTTGATAATAAATCAAAATGTCATATCTTCCTGAATTCATATAACGGAATGTTGATATAATGTATCTTTTTTCCTATGCAGCATTATATAGTTTATTTAGGATCTCACCATGCGGAACCTCGTTTGTTAGATGATCCTGATAATGTTACGAACTCACATCATGAATTGATTTCTTCTGTGCTAATGAGGTATGAAATCCAAGATTTTTCCTTGTTTCTAGTTAGAAAAGGAATGCACATATATATATTTTAAATATCTATTTATTTAACATTTTATTTTGTTTTGATCGATGAGCACATATATAACATATGCTGCAATCTACATGGAACAGTGATGAAAACCCTGTGGAGAGGATGATATATTCTTATAATAAGGTATTTAGTGGCTTCGCTGCAACTTTGCATGAAGAGGAAGCTAACAAGATTGCAAGTAAGACATGAAATCAAGATTCCAGTACATAGTTTTCATGTTCCTTTTCTTAACTAATTCTTTTTGTTCAGTGATTATGTCTTTATTTTGGAATAATCTAACTAGTTTTAATCCCCGCCATCACCTCGGTAATTTGATATTAAATATATATAGGAGTTGCATCACTTGTTCATTAGAGTTATAACGTGTAAAATTCATTCTTATTTTATGCATTTGTTAGTATGCTATATATATATATTTTCATACATACTATATATATATATATATATATATATATATATATATATATATATATATTCCGTTTTTCTACCTATCTAGGTGCATAGGTTTAACTATTTGATTTTAACTTTATTCAACAAAATTGATAAATATGATATGATTAATTAAAGATTTTGTTCTCATAATTGATATTTAATTCCTATTATGTGAATAATATCTTTAATTAACCATGCCACATTTATCAATTTTGTTCTCATAATTGATATTTAATTCCTATTATGTGAATAATATCTTTAATTAGCCATGCCATATTTATCAATTTTGTCGAATAAAGCTAAAAATAAATAGCTAAATCTATGCCCTAGGTTAAGAGCAAATAAGTCATTTTAGTAATTTAGTCACCAATGTACTCCATTCGTTTCTTTTTAATCTACACACTTTCCTTTTTGGTCTGTTTCTTTTTAATCTACACACTGTTGCTTTTTCTATTTTTGGTAACATGTCACATCTACTTTCTCCTCTTTTTCCACCCATGTCATCTACTTTTTGATATTTTAACCCACTTTTTAATTTATCTCTCTCACTTTTCAATTTCTCTCTCCACCTTTTCAGTTTCTCTCTCATATTTTTACACTTTCTCCTTGGTTCTCCCCCAAAGTGAAGTGAGTAAATTAATATGAAACAGAGAGAGTACTATTTTCAGAATAGCTGGACTTTTAATACTTCCTCCTTTCTGTTTTAAATGAAACGTAGGGCCTTGGCACGGGGATTTAGAAGAGGAGAGAGATAGAGAGAAAAAAAGAAGGGACCCATGTGATGAGGAGAGAGATAGAGAGAAGTGAATGCCAAATAAGGTAACGTTTCACTTATTTTGAAAGGCCTAAAATAGTAAGTGTTTCATTTATTTTAGAACGGAGGAAGTAGTAAAGTTCTAAAAAGGAAAATCTATTAGTGATTGATAATAATAAAATAAAAAAACAGAGGAAATATATTGTATATGACTTTTGGTTTTCATGCAGGGCATCCTAAAGTTATATCAGTATTTGAAAGTCGACCTCTTGAGTTGGCAACAACTCGATCATCGGATTTCCTAGAACTAGCCACTCAACATAAGGAGGACTCTCACTTATTCAAGTCAGTGTGGGAGAAAACGAACTTCGGAGAGGACATGATTATTGCGAACATGGATAGTGGCAAGTTCTATTATGCTTATACATCTTTCTTTTTGCTGATTTACTGTCAATCATTATTTGATTTTTGGTTTTCAAATTTTATACTTGCTATGTTTAATTATTATTACGACATCACTCTTTGGCATATGATTTAACAAATTAAAGTCATGGGAAGACGACATAGTTAGAGATAGACAAAAAGTGAGATCCATGTGTTAGGTGAGAGATGAGTAAGAATTCCGTGGACTTGGTACATAATAACGTTATTGTGGACCAAAAGGTCACATGTGCCAAAAATTGTACGTGAAACACATAGTGACCCCTATTTAAATATAATCATACTTTTTTTTTACATAACGACCTTTTTTTATAACATATATTATAATTCATGGTATACATTTAGACATAATCACCGTTGTGGCTTTAGTAACATATAATTATTCCTTGTTGTAGATACTTTTCACAAAATAGTCACCTTCATATATTTATCCTTAAGTAATCCTTAATTTTATCATATTGACCGTTGTTTAACACATAGTGACTTTTTTTTAGAAGCAGTGAACCAGGCACATGCGTGAATCACTAAAATATATGTTATAAAAAAGGTCACTAATTCTAAATAGAGGTCACTATGTGTTCCGCGTATAACTTTTGACACACGTGACCTTTTGGTCCATAGTAATTTAGTGTGGACCAGGTGCGCACAAGACTTTTGTTTAAAAGAGAACAGAGGAACTACGTACTACATATGAGGTAGTGCATATATATAATGAATTTAAAGTTACTTATATTTATAGTAACCGTTAATTTCTAGTTTTGAACTTTCTAGTCTATTGCAAACTAAAACAAGTTTAAAAATCAGAAAATAGTGGCCTTTTGTTTTCTT
This sequence comes from Beta corolliflora, assembly GCA_947648045.1. Taxonomy (NCBI): domain Eukaryota; kingdom Viridiplantae; phylum Streptophyta; class Magnoliopsida; order Caryophyllales; family Amaranthaceae; genus Beta; species Beta corolliflora. The sequence continues at coordinate 874,576 of CANSZD010001237.1, forward strand.
TTGACTGTTTTTAGAATCAATACAATTGACAAAATGATATGACACATATGACAAAATGACATCAAACAAGACTGAAATGATATGAAATAAATGACAAAATCACATCAAACGAAAGAGAAATGAAACAGATCGAAAATGATATGAAAATGACAAAATGACATCAAAATAAAACTCAAATGACATGGAATAAATGAGAAAATGACATATATGATAGAAATTTTTGACAGGCGCATGCGGAAGGTTAATGGACCAATTTTGTAATTTATGAATTTTCATTGATTGGAATAATTTGTTTCAAACTTGGGGGAGATACATATGATATGTGATATGCAAGGTTCCATAAGAGAACTCTTGCTTATGAATGTGGTAGGAAGTACATATGACTCCACACTCCTATATATGTACAATGCTAACACATATTTATAGGAGTGGTATAACTTAATCTAGAATATTCTACACTAATATTATATGATCTAATAATATCTAATGCTAGATTATTCTAGATTCTTCATTCCTAGATTTTTCTATAATATGCCTTAATTACAATAGATATTTGTTTAGATAACTCTAGAATTCATCTTGATTTTTACACTAGATTTTTCTAGATTACTATTTCTAACACTCCCCCTTAATCTTGAAAAATCTGAAATGCATACTTAAAATGCTCTTGTTCATCTCCCCCATTCTTGTATCTTCTTGATCTCCCTTCTAATTGCAATGCTCCAATTACGTGCACTTGTTTTGTGCTCTTGAGTCCTTGTAAATGCCCCTTGATGTTTACTCCTCCACTTTTATTTCCCATGTGTTGTAGCATTGTGTTTGTTTGCTTGAATATTTGTTGATGAACTCCATGATCCTTGTTACCCTGCTTTAATTTTTGTCGGTATCTTGATTGTTGATCCGACATACAAGGTCTTCTTGCCTCAATTTGCATTTTGGGTCTTTGCCCATCCCATGCACCGCCGTCGGGTCTATTGCCCGTATTTTGCTTAGGTCTTGTGTTAGGGTCTTATGCCCTTTAATGATCGGGTCTTTTGCCCGACACATGATCGGGGTCTATCTCCTTACCCCTGATGTATCTGGTTGACAATATTTTGTATATGTCACCCTGGTATGCATAGGGCTAGCGTATATTTGCCACCCATATGCTTGTAATGTTGTGGCTTTGTTAAGCCATCAACTTAATTTGGTTGGCATATTAGCCACCATGTGTATGTGCATGTGAAAAGTGTAATTTCATTTTGAAAAATGAAACACGGAGTAATTTTGAAATAGACATAATTTGAGAAGCATATAGTTTACTTACTGTGGATTTGGTGAAAACTTGGAGGAGACAGAATCTTCTAGCTCTGATACCATGATAGAAATTTTTGACAGGCGCATGCGGAAGGTTAATGGACCAATTTTGTAATTTATGAATTTTCATTGATTGGAATAATTTGTTTCAAACTTGGGGGAGATACATATGATATGTGATATGCAAGGTTCCATAAGAGAACTCTTGCTTATGAATGTGGTAGGAAGTACATATGACTCCACACTCCTATATATGTACAATGCTAACACATATTTATAGGAGTGGTATAACTTAATCTAGAATATTCTACACTAATATTATATGATCTAATAATATCTAATGCTAGATTATTCTAGATTCTTCATTCCTAGATTTTTCTATAATATGCCTTAATTACAATAGATATTTGTTTAGATAACTCTAGAATTCATCTTGATTTTTACACTAGATTTTTCTAGATTACTATTTCTAACAATATATTCATGTCATTATTTGCGTAGTCCATATCATTTGTATTGGAGTATTATTATGTGTCATTATGTACATGTGAGATATTGTTACACAATAAGTTATGGTGTAACATGTTAGTTGTTACACCCCAAGACGCACCCATAGCTTTTTTATATTTTACACGTGTTCATGATAGAACATCTGATAGAGTGATAGTGCTACTATTTTAATAGAAGTCATCAAATTTAGAGTAGGTTCTCTCTTCATCTTATTAATCTCACAATTATCAGAACTAAATCAATCTAGAACGTTTTGGAATTTTTTTAATCTTATTTGAACTCTCAATTTATTTCAACTTATATGAACTTATAATTATAAGGAGTTAGAGTTTATTAAAACTTATCTGAATTTATGTAAACTTATATTATTAGAACTTATTATAAACTTATTGAAACTTATTTAACTTAATACTTGTTTTTTAAAGGTGAAAAGAGCATAATCTTAATATAAGTGTGCATCAATTCAATCCTAATAATATTATTTCATAATTTGTGACAGGTGTTTGGCCAGAAAGTAAGAGTTTTTCAGATGAAGGTTATGGCCCTATTCCCAAAAGGTTCAAAGGAACTTGTGAAAACGAACATGATCCAACATTCAAGTGCAACAGGTCAAGCATATCATCTTATTTCCTCTATTCAATCTCCACTAATTAAACATTCAAAAGTATTTGGTGACTGTCTCACATGTGTTTGGTGTGGCAAATTCAAAATATCAGATTCATTGGCCAAAATATGAGACTTGTTGACTAAAGTATGAAATTTATTTACCAACATTTGAGACTTTTTAATCAAAATCTGAAACTCTATGTCCTATATATGACTATATGAGACTCTCAGTCCACAATTTGAAGCTCGTGTCCAATATTGGATTCTCAATATCTAACACTTTAATATATGAAAGTATGAAACTATTGTCCAATATACTTGTACGAGAGTATTTGTCCACGCTTCACAATCAACTTTGCCAAAATGCCCGATTTTATATTTACTTCCTGCATTCCAAAAGTATGTTCCCATTTTTCCTTCTCACGTTACGTTGGACAATGCACGTTTTGTATTATTAACATCATTAACTCCATATTACTATGAATTATAGTTTTCAACTTTTCATAATATATTCTTTGAGACGAATCAAACAAAACCCACATGATTATGTTTTTTCTTATATGTTAGAAAGAATTTAGAAGATTCTCTTTACTTATGAATCGTGCCAAATTTGCAAATGGGAATATTTTCTTAGGACGGAGGGAGTATGATTTTATAACTTACATTCAATTTTATTTCAACCACAAAACCCCACAATGTTATTGTTTTGCCTCATTTCTTTACTGGGAATTTGATCTTATAAACACATTGAAGTGGATCTAACAAGATCCCACATGAATATGTTTTCTTATATATACAAATGAGAATATTTGGTAAAAAAATTTAAAGTTTGACCTCAAGAGAGAGAAACAAGCACTATATTATGGGACAGAGCGAGTATGTCACTACCTATGGTAATGCTATTTCATCCCAAATTATCCATTTTCTTCCTAAAATCCCATTACTGTCCATTATCACTTGGGAATGTAGTATTGGATGGTAATAGAAATTTATAAAGGAAAACTCAGGTTTTGTGATAAAGTTTCATTACCATGGTTATTGACATGAGAAGTGGTTCACAAATTTACACCAAATGTCATTGCCATCAACACCACTTACGACCACTAACTAAATGGGCTGCTAAAGTTAAATTATTTTTCAGGAAGCTGATAGGAGCAAGATATTTTTCCAAAGGCATACAAGAAGCAGCTGCACAATATAATGTTACGTTCAAGAAACAATTGTGCCCCCGAGACGAGCGAGGGCATGGTACGCACACTTTATCAACAGCTGGAGGGAATTTTGTCCCTGGAGCTAACTCTGGAGGACTCGCAAATGGGACTGCAAAAGGAATGGCACCAAAAGCACGGGTAGTTGCTTACAAGGTTATATGGGGAGCTAGTTCACCCAATTTTCCAGTTTCATCCCAGTCATCAGATTTCATGGCGGCTATGGAAGCCGCCATTGTAGATAACATAGATGTCATTAATTTCTCTTTACTAAATTCACTGGGTACTACTGGTTATTTTGATGATGGTGTTGCAATTGCTAGCTTCCATGCAATGAAAAATGGCATCCTTACCGTTGCCAGTGCTGGAAATTCTGGACCGTTACCTCTTGGAATTGTTATCAATCAATATCCATGGTTGTTGACTGTTGCTGCTAGTACCATTGATAGAGCCTTCTATTGCGATGTTACACTCGGCAACAATCACAAGCTCAAGGTACTTTATTAATATGTATAGCCTAGTGGTATTGACATCAACCAAATATATATATCGGCACTAATTTTTAATTCAACTAATCCAGGCAAAGCGATACTTTGATTTACAATTACAAACACAAGATTCCAAGCTCTACCCATTAATTACTGGAGCAGAAGCTCGCACATCTAACGCAAGCATAAAAAATGCGTGAGTTACTTTTTTCTTTGAACTACTTTTAGGATGGATAAGTTACTTTTTTCTTTGAGTAAGTTTTTGCTTGTTACTAACTCTAATGTGGACTCTCAACTATAATCAAGGCCGTATACGATTGACAAAACATTTATGAGGCCGAAATTTCCAAGTAAAGAAAAAAATTATTAGAGATATAATTAATATAAGACTTGATCTCGGAGCTTTAATGGAGAACTAATTGGTTTGTGGAAGTGCTTATGTAGTTTGGCAGTGCTTATGACTTCTGAATTTTTTATCATAATAAATGACGAAACATGGGGGGTAAAATGTAAGAAAATAGGAATAGTGGCAAGGAAAATCGACTAATAATATACTAGCGTATTAAGAAAACAAAAGGCCACAATAGGTGACTAAAGGAGAGTGAGGGATAACTTAGTTGGTTAGAGCTTCCCTTCCAGTTTCAGGTGATCTTGGGATCGATTCTCATCCCCGTCCTTGTGGCTCATTCGCACCCAAAAAAAAAAAAACAATAGGTGACTAAGAAGAACTATAAACTGCTATAATATTTAAAGGATGAAAAAAACGACTGGCGGAAGATTCGATCCTCTATTCAGAGTTTAATATCCACACTACTTTGCCAGTAGTTGAAAGACTGATTGATTTTCACAGGTTGAACATGCTATTAGCCATACACAACAATATCAACACATTACATATTATCTAACCACAATTGCCTAGCTAGATATTTTCCTCGGAAAAAATTCTCGTCTTTGTATGATCTTTTTTTTTATACTTCCTCCGTAACATAATAACTACAACAAATGGATATTATTAGCGAGGTATAAAATGGATATTAATTTGTTGCAGTTATTATGTTACGGAGGAAGTATATGTTTTAAATATATGCCACTATGGTTATCTTTCTGTATATTCGTATAAGCATTATTTCTTCTCCCCTAGGCCATATCATTTACACTAGCTCGACTGGGCAGCAGGTGATATACTAATGGTATTGGCATCACCTCCGATCCCAGAGATATTGGGATCGAGTCTCATCCCTTGCAAAGAAGGATCCCCAATTTCCCCACTACTTGCAATTGATTTCATCTTACCTTATAAAAATAAAAAAAACTGTACACTAGCTCGATTACACACCATCTTCTGAAATGAATTGGCATTGCACCTTGTGTCCCCCCTGAATAGATCTCGTTAGTGTACGCGTGATTTCCAGCCAATTTTTCACTTCAAAAAAAATATATTATGACTTCATGATATAATCCTTTACTAACCATATACTTCTTCTTCATATTATATGCATTAATGGCTCTAGTTCCTATTGTCAAGCTGGAACTCTAGATGCTAAGAAGGTGAAAGGAAAGATTGTGGTATGCTATAAGACGTTGGATGGAACACTTACAATGGAAACTGATATGAGCATTACAGTTCGAGAAAGTGGAGGTGTTGCGATGATCTTAGCAAAGGAAGAAGGCCTGGAGATATTTGATTCTGGTGAAATTCATGGGCTCCCCACTGCAACACTACTTAGCCATAATGACAGCAAAACTCTTTTTGCTTACATCAACTCCACAAAGTAAGATCAATTTCATAATTTATTCCTTAGTCTTATGCATAGCTTAAAGGTCAAATGAGATGCCTCTTACGATGACAAAGTATCATGAGAATGATCTTTTGCGTATCTTTTGAGCTGAATGCTTATTTTGTTATGTTTTTGTTTACTAACATGTGCAACTATATATATAAAATAAAGTTCGGGTGAGAACTATTATATGAGAATGTGAGAATCGAAATATGATCCATTTTTTTGTTAAAAATGTAATCCTTTATTAAGTTGCATTGAAACTCCGATCCCAAGGGAAATAATGATTATCTTACCCAAAACTGATTACTTATTTGTTTCAAAAAGATATGCAAAAAAAATTATTTGTGCAAATTTAGGATCAAATTAGAATACTATTAAAATGAGATGAATGAGAAGGAATTTTTGGCATATTTTTCTAATTAAATTTTAGTGTAAGTTTTTTATCTGGTGCATTTTTTAGTAAATGTCCAAAAAAAAAATCAAGAAAAACCACTTTCAGTACACATATAATTAATTCATATATACATGGAGTTCAAAAATATACAGATTTGTCCTTCTCCTCCTCATTTTAAGAAACATATACATAGATATGGTTGGAAGTTTATGCATCCTCAACTACTAGCACACCTAACGGAGTTCATTGACATATTGGCACTGTTTTTTTCAACTTATTTTTACTTAGTTAAATTTATATGAACTTATTATAACTCAATTCCTTATATGAACCTATTAGTCCTATTAGTCCTTATCTGAACTTATTAATTTCTGAAAATAAGGTGAACAAAACAAGGTCATTTTATACATTAAAATACTTAAAAATACTCAATACAGTGTAGTCATTTGTATCAACTACCATTTAATTTTCTCAGATCTATTTGTTATTTGCCTATTAAATTTAAATGATCATGTTATTAAGTGATTTATTTCTCGTCTAGCATAAGTTTCAGAAAAATTAATTTTAGTCCGTAAAATAGTAAAGTTAAACTATTATGTGACAGGACTCCAACTGCATCAATTTCAAAAGGAACAACTTCGTTGGGAGAAAAACCTTCTCCAGTCATGGCCTCTTTCACCTCAAGGGGCCCAAACGCACTCAGCCCTGGCATTTTAAAGGTTTACATCCTCTATCACTAATTCACTACCATGTTAAGCTAAAGTTTCATTTTCTTAAACTAAGGGAAGAGGGAAGGGACATCAAACCCAGGTAAAAATGTTATGTCTCAATTTACAAAAAAAAACTATTAATAAAAAAATACAAACCCACAAACAAAAATCAATAGAGAAATAATATATGTAGCCCTAAGGGCTACATATTATCAACTTTAATTTCTTTTCTTAAATCCTTAATTTAATGGCACAAGTCTCTTTTAGGGATGTCAACGAGTGGGATCTGGATCAGATCATCGAGGATCCAAATTCAAATCCGTTTTTCAGGCATGGATCCAGATCCTACCTGGATCTGCTGGGTAATAAAATTGAGAATCCAGATCCAGTGGATCCTACGAATCCAAAACGCATCCTAACATATATTATTTCCTTCAAACGACCCTAATTTTGACAATAATTGAAGATTTTAAAGAGCAAAACAACGCCATTTAACATCTTCATTTGTTGATGTTGAAGCAAGCAAGCATTCAATATTAATACAAAATCCAAGCATAAATAACATTAAGAGTTTAACACAAATAAGTAACAAACTTCAATAGTGTTACAATTCTTACAAACAATTAAAATATAGTTTACAATGTTACATCTTGATTATATATTAAAATTAACCATAAGTATGTAACGGCTTAAGCATTGGGTTTTATGGTTTTAAGTTTAACCCTTTTAATTATATATTTTAAAATAACTTTGAAAAAACAGGTAAACGGATCCGGATAATAATTTGGGACACGATCCAGATCCTTATAAAAACTAGCATTTAGATCCTACCCAGATCTGTCGGCTCAAAAATTTGAGGATCCATATATGCTAGAAACAGATCTGGATCCACGAATCCGGGTAGGATCCATTACCCACTGACAACCCTACAATCCCTCTTTATAATTAACTAACTCTTAGTCTCTTACACACAACATTACAGTTTTTACTTTAAAAAAAATACAAAACACCCTATAGAATTTAATTTGGTCCTGCTAAAGTAATTAATCAATAAAGAAAGAGAAAAATATTTGATGTTTTGCATAGGAAGAGTAAATTACTAAATTCTTTTGCATTGGAATAATATATAAGTATTGTTCTATTATTTTTATATAAATATGAATAGTTCCTGTTTGCTTCAGGGATATATGTGTCCAGTTGAGCAATTGTTTTTTTTTTTTGGTGAACAACGCAGTCAACTTACATTACCCTATTAAAAAGGTTCTTACAATCGTTCATATAGAAAACAATTATTTGGGATCATGTAGTCAATCTACTATCAGAATATCTAAAAAAATTGTGATGAATGTTTTTGACAATTGTTATGTTTGTTTTAACATTAACTAATAAGTAATAACTATCATCTATCTGCCACAGCCTGATGTTACAGCACCTGGAGTAAATATTCTCGCAGCTTATAATCCAAATGTTATGCTGACGCCATATGCTCTACGTTCTGGAACATCAATGTCAGCTCCTCACGTTGCTGGAATCGCAGCTCTTATAAAAAAACTACACCCTGGTTGGAGTATTTCGGCTGTCAAATCCGCATTGATGACTACAGGTAAAGACATTATAAATTATATGTGAGATTAATAAACAATGCATACATGTAACTATGTAAGCAAACAGAGCTTACCTTCTAGGCTTAATTCTAGTGTTATTATTGTATTTCAGAATCATGTACATCAATAAATAACTATATATATCTACTATATATACTTCCTTGAATACCTTAACTAATAACTAATCACGCAATTTGATTAACTGATCTGATTTTGATTAATGATGCAGCAACTGTCCTAGACAACAATGGGAAACCAATTCTTGATTATGATAAGGTGACTAAGGCATCACCATTTGCATACGGAGCAGGGCACGTGAGACCGCATCTAGCAATTGATCCTGGATTGGTTTATGACATGAATCATATTGATTACCTTAACTTCCTTTGTACATATCCTCATAACAGTTCAATGTTTGAAGCATACACCGAAAAACCATCTTATAAATGTCCTCCATCTTTTTCTATCTTGGACTTTAATTATCCCTCCATCACTGTTCCTGAGTTTACTGGTAAGGCCATTGTTACTCGAACGTTGAAAAATGTTGGACAACCAAGCACTTACGTTCCACGAATCGAAGCACCAACCGGAGTTTCAATAGTGGTGGAGCCTAAGACTTTGGAGTTCACCAACAAGGGTCAAACTATAAAGTTTAAACTGATTTTCAGTGCTGTTGTCAATCATCTTTCCAATGATTACATCTTTGGAAGTTTAGTTTGGTCGGATGCTAAACATGTTGTGAGAAGTCCTATTACCATCAAGGCTAAAAAGCACTGAATCTAGTTACCACTTACCACTTTCTTATAGATATCCTTTGACCTTTGTATTGCGTAAAGGAATATATGAAACTGAAATTTTAAACAATCTTTAGACGCAGAGAAAGAATGGTGGATGTGTGACTTAATTGAAGCCTTTTGCATAACTGATGGAAAATACAAAATATGAAGTTTACCTCATCAACACCATCAGTGTCCATAGTGTCTAAAAATCCTTTCCCAGATCCTTCATCCGATACAGAAATCGTAACGCATCAACCATGTTTCCTTCAGTGCAATATCCGCTAATGATGATGCCACATATCCGTTTGTTGGGCTCAGTTTTATTCTTCTGCATTTCATGTATAATTGCCTCAGCTTTATTAGTCTCTCCACTCTGTGCATAAGCCCTTGCGGCCTTGCTAATGAATTATAGGTGACAACATCAGGCTGTAAACCCGAGGCCACCAATATTTTATACACTACATTCCATGCTTCATTTATGTTCTTCTTGCACCATGCTCGAACTAGAATATCTCTATTATATAAGGGAAGGGGAGCTATGGTGTCCCCGAATGAAGAGACTATTTTACCCCCCTTCCCTTTCTAAATTAAAAATTCGTTCACATACAAACCAAAGCGGGGCTTCAAATAAAAATACCGGAAATAAAATTATAACAATCACTCACAAGTCAACTAAAATCATAGAATTGCATAATTTACGTTATACAAATCACTCAAATGAGGAAACTTTACAAAAACTAAAAAATTCACTTACAAACTACAACCAATACACTACAACAACGTCAATACATACTCACAAAAACATTCACAAAAATTCATTTACAAATTACTTTGTTCTCAAGAACCATTCACAATAACATACTCACAAAAATTACTAATTCACTACAATGTCAATACAAATTGAAAACTGAGAAAAACATACGATTTCGACGGGGATATCACACATTTGTCCATTAGCGATTTGCGAACTTCCAAAAAGGTACATAATTCTTTTAATCTTTCAAGTTATTTCAAATTAGTTGAAAAAAAAATAGCAACTCTTATGTTCGAATTCATGTTCAATTATATCATAAAAAAGTTGACAAAAATGTTGAACACAATTATATAATAACTGAGCCACCATAAATGAAGACAATTGTCTACAAGTATTAACGCATTCATACTAACAAAGTAAATATGAAAATTATATTAGTCAAATATTTTATCAATTAATACATAATTAAGTACTCCGTATTACATTAAAACTGTAAAATTCAATCAGTTAACAAAGTGAAATAGTTTCATTAACAAATATTATATTACAAACATGACATAATATGTAAATGCAGACATGACAAACCTTTTGCTAAACAAACAATCAAATCAAAGAAATATATTGTCAAATTTTTTAATGACATAACACCCAATTCTTGACTTGAAATCAAAGGGTCCAGTTTTTTCACAATCTATGAAGTAGTGTACTTAATTCAAAAATCAACTAAAAAATTATAATATTAGAAATCATAAATAAATTCAATAAATTTCTATTTTGTTCATAGAATTTAACTTTGAAAAGTAAAAAAAAAAAAAAAGACTGGTGAGAGACTTAAGTGACAGAGACTAAACCAATCAAATTTTGCAACTAAAAACAATTATATTTCGTATGTCTAATGTTTAAATTTTGACTCTCACTTATGTCGAAGAAAACCGAGTTTTTGTCTCGAAAAAAATCCAAGCACGCATCGCGTGCAAAAAATGCTAAAATGCTAGACTTTCTAGTTGTTACAAAAGAAAAGACAAATGTCAAATTTTAAGTGGCTAGAAAATTGATCCATTGTATGTCATAGTCTTGGATGTAGTCTTTAATTATCAAACTCACTCCAAGACTCCCATCTTTTTCTTTCAACATTATTGCATAGTCTTTGCTCAAGACTCCCCTTCAGACTACCAATATTCATACCCTAAAATAAATGAAACATTACTTTATTTGGTATTCACTTCTCTCTATCTCTCTCCTCATCACATGGGTCCCTCTTTTTCTTTCTCTCTATCTTTTTTCTCTCATAAATCCCCGTGTCAAGGCCCTAAGTTTCATTTAAAATAGAACGGATGAAGTTTTTTTTTTTAGGCCTCACTTGGGACCCCATGGTAAAATGAAGGGCCGTATCAGACCGAAACCTCTTGCAGGTTAACCCGACTTGAGTTTGCGGGCATACACTTTGAGAGTAAGGGGGTGGTAAGGGGAAACCCTCTTCCAAAGTGCCCCTAGTGATGATCGAACCCCCAACCTTGAGGTTGGACGGTTCTTTCCTTACCACTAGGTTAAGCTTAGCTTGGTGGGAAATGGTTGTATTTGTGTAATAAGAACAACGCACAAATGCATGTTGATTGACTTCGGGGTATCTCATATCTACTCCAATGCGTATGTCATCATTGTTGAGAGAGCCTTAATTAGAGTAAGTCCAAAGTATAAAATATTACTTCATCTGTTTTTTTAGATGCAACAATTGTCGTTTTGGTGGGTGGATTAATATAATCAAATATTGCATCTAATAAAACAGAGGTAGTATGAGAGAAAATAAAAGATAGAGAGAGACAGAGTGAAGAACAATTCACCATAAAGAACCAAATGCCGAAACCTTCTAAGCTTTATCAGGAGTGAGGAAAGTAGAGTACAGGTAGAAGCTGGGCAAGCACGCAAGTAAGGCCAACTGACAAATTTTATAGGTGATCCAATGGGTATCAATCTAGTTGATTTGCAAGTAGGGTATGATATATCATACTCCCTCCGTTTCTTTTTAATCTACTCACTTTCCTTTTTGGTCTGTTTCTTTTTAATCTACACACTGTTGCTTTTTCTATTCTTGGTAACATGTCACATCTACTTTCTTCTCTTTTTCCACCCATGTCATTCACTTTTTAATATTTTAATCCACTTTTTAATTTCTCCCACTTTTCAGTTCTCTCTCTACCTTTTCATTTTTTCTCTCATACTTTTGTACTTCCTCCTTGGTTCTCCCCCAAAGTGAAGTGAGTAAATTAAAACGAAACGGAGGGAGTATATAGTAAGAAAGATAATGTGATAGAGCACAAATTCATGGGTAACCATTGACTATGTGTCACAAGTTTATGTACGTCTTCGAAAGAATTAGACCAATTAGTAATCAAGCTATAATGCCTAAGTTCAAATGACAATTAAAAGATAAATACTACTTCAAAAGTCAAAACCTAATGAACCCTGTACTAAGAATTGGATTTATCATTTTTATGAGGTCATTTATTATGTTAAAGTGTCGTTAAAATTTCTTCAACATATGCATAAGGTGCATTGAATTTATAATTAAGGATCATGAAAGTTATATTTTGTAAAAAAAAGTAACATAAAACGAAACGGTGGGAGTAAGTAAGAAAGATAATGTGATAGAGCACAAATTCATGGGTAACCATTGACTCTGTGTCACAAATTTATGTACATCTTCGAAAGAATTAGACCAATTAGTAATCAAGCTATGATGCCTAAGTTCAAATGACAATTAAAAGATAAATACTACTTCAAAAGTCAAAACCTAATGAATCCTATACTAAGAATTGGATTTATCATTTTTATGAGGTCATTTATTATGTTAAAGTGTCGTTAAAATTTCTTCAACATATGCATAAGGTGCATTGAATTTATAATTAAGGATCATGAAAGTTATAATTTGTAAAAATAGTAACATAAAAGTAATAACACCTTGCTAATTCAAATCTATATTTTTTTTTTGAGGGGAATTCAAATCTATAAAAAGCGATAATTTGAGTTGATATTGTCACGATTGAGAATACCAAATATTCATATTCATTGTTGAACACAAAATGACACCTTATTTAAGATTTACAATTTTTTGTGCTCTTTTTTGTCTCCATCATCCTCTTTCTTTCGGTGCAAGCGTACATTAAGCTTCGATCTTTTCTACTCCTTTTTCTCTTTTATTTCGTTAAAAAGACCCTTGGTGAAAATTCAAAATGTTAAATAATTTGTTAATCCCCTTCATTAATTTTATCTAGAAAAGGCTGATATTCGTCTTTAACCCGATTAAGGCATGCTATACGTCTTATTTACTCATCCTGCGGCTAAATAAACATTATTGTATTCATTACCCAAAAAAATTCAATTAAACAACACATCTATTTGGAACAGTGACAACCATTACTCTCATAGTATGTGGCTTTTGATTCTAATTTATATATAGATTGTTCTCATATAAGGTTTTATTTTCTTATGAGTGGTCTAAATAGGTGAAGGTGAAGAATTCAATTGCGCAATTGTAAGCCGATGTGAAACACAAGCTGATTGTGCGTCCAAATGCTCAGCAACAGGATTGTATCCTGGAAAATTTTATTGTGGGCCCTGGACTACTTACACTGAGGCCCCTAAAGTGTGTCGTTGTTGTACTAAATAAAGTTACAAACATATATTCATTGTTTTGTCAAACTTTTATGTAAAATAATTAAGGATTTTTTTATAGGAATAATCCCACCTTTGGCCGGTATTTCCAAAACAGTCCCACCTTTCATAAATTTGAGAATAATCCGATCTTTGGGGTGTGTTTGCCCAAAATGGGTCATGACCTGTTGGTAACGTGCAAACGCAGGTCTAATTCCCTTATATATAATTAAGAACAAATTTAATGCATTTTAAAACTAAGTTCTTAATTAAATATATAAATTTTTCTAATCAGAAATTAATTAAAAAAAAATCTCTACAGCTCTCCCCTTCCCTTCTAGCCACCACAACCACGCTTCACCCCACCACCCCCACCCCCACCCCCACCACGAAAACCCAACATGTTCCCCGCCAGAATGATACCTTCCCCGCGACGTGAGCTCAACACCCCAACTTCTCTCTCCTCCCCTCAAACTACCGTCGGAGACTACCACCACCACCAAAAATTTCGGACACCGAGCAAAACACTAGTATCCCCAAAATAAACCATACGAGCCACCCTTCCCCGTAAAAACCACCCCCCGAAATTACCGTCAACCTCCCCCCCGAAAAGCTTGCCCCCACCCCCGCAAATTTAATGGCCCATGAATGTTCTTGTGTTCTTTATGCGAAGAACAAGAGGCGATGGCAATGGCGGCAACGACGTAGTTTGGGCTGTTCAACTGCAAGGTCCAACTGTCAACGCTAAGCGGAATCAGAAGTTGGGCCACCCACCTAAAATGGGTCATGAAATAATACCAAAGGAGGAGGAGGATTGGTGGATGTGGGCAGATAATAAGCGGGCCATGGGATGAAAAAAGGAATTATTGGGCCCAAGGAATGAGGCATGGTATTGGAGACTACCTTCAGTTCAGCAGTAGCTTAGTTATTTATCACATGTGTATTTTAGTTCCTTCTATTACACGCTTTTAGTTAGTTATAAAAGTTGTTGTAATAAATAGTTTGTTAGTTAGTTGCAGCTATATAATATAAATAGCTCAACTCAACCCTTTCTCTCTCTTAATTCATTCTCCTGTATTCAGCAATACTGAATAAAAATTCACACTAAAATTCTCTCAATCTTTTTCTCTGAATGTTGAATACCTCAACATTTCTCATGGTATCAGAGCTGAATCTGATCCTAGCTCAGAAATTGATCCGAATTTCTTTTCCGCTGATTTCCGCAAGTTTATCTGAAAGATCAAGCTGTGAGAAATTAATCTTTCTCGATCTTCTTAAGGTGTTGTGATTCTTAATTTTTCTCTCTGAATTTGTTTCTTTCGTTTCTATCTGAAAATTGAATTTCATACTTGAATCTGATTCTTCTCATTCATCCTGAATAATTTCTTGAAATTTCTCTGAATTGATTGTTATCTCTCTGAAGAATTGCAAAATTCTATTGCATTTCTTTTCTTCCTGATTCATTTCTTCAATCTATTCCTCTTTCTTTTTGAAATTGTCATTAATCTCATCTTAGATTTGCAAATTTCTAGTTGCAAATTCTTGTCTGAAACCTGAAATTGATTGAACATCAACTGTTTGTCAAAATGCCTGAATCAGAAAATACTCCAGTTTCTCTTAATCAGAATCCTTCTAGCATTTACTATATCCATCCATCAGATTCAAGTTCTACTCAAATTGTTTCAATAAAATTCAATGGAGTAGGATACAATGATTGGAAACGATCAATGTTGATCTCATTATCTGCTAAGAATAAGCTAAAAATTGTTGATGGAAGCTTGAAAATTCCAGATGTAACTTCTTCTGATTACACTGCTTGGCAAAGGTGTAATGATTTAGTCATTTCTTGGCTCTTAGCTAATCTTGATACTACAATCAAGAAGAGTGTGTTGTTTTTTAGCACTGCTGCTGAAATATGGAAAGATTTAGAAGATCGTTTTGGCTATTCTTCCATGGCACAAATATACTCACTTGAACAAAAACTCTCTGAAATGCATCAAGGAAATTCTAGTGTGTCTGAATTCTATACACAAATCAAAACTCTGTGGGATGAGATAAATGATGCTAGTCCATTGCCATACTGTACATGTAACAAGTGTACATGTAATCTTACAAAGAGAATCCTGACTAGAGAGCAAGAACAAAGACTCCTACAGTTTATGATGAAATTGAATGAAAATTTCTCAACAGTAAGAGGAAATATTCTCATGACACAACCTTTACCACAAGTTGCTCAGGCCTACAGAATCTTTGCTCAGGAGGAAAGACACGAGAGAAGTTGCACAACTTTCTCGTATCCACTCGAATCTTTGGCATTTGCGGCGAGACAAATCCGTAAGCTATAAAACTCAAGCAAGGATATGGAAGTTCCGGTTCCGGTCGAGTTATGATACTAGTAACTCTACATTTCGAAAAATTCTTCTTACAAGAACATTTCGGCAACAAAAGACCCGGTTCACATTACTACCGCACTCATTGTAAGATACCGGTGCCACGAAAGAGAGAGATGCTTCAAGATTCATGGTTTTCCAATTTGGTTTTAAAGGATTCAAGGACAAGAAAGTAGTCGCCGCTTCTACTTATTATCGGTCTACATTTCAAGCATTTACAGGAAATCAAACCGGAATCTATTACTATTGATCAAGTATAATCATCTTCTCTCTTTGCTTCACAACAACCTCTGCCAAAGAACAATGACTCTGCTAGTACTCCCGATGCATCCGGTCATGCATTACTAACAGGTACTTATTGTCTTCTTACTTCTTCTAGTACTGAATGGTTGCTGGACAGTGGTGCATCTGATCATATATGCACCAACCTTTCTTGGTTTCATGATTATAAAACTCTTCAAAGGCCTAATACTATCACTATACCTGATGGAAGACAAATTCCAGTTGCTCACATAGGTTCGGTGACCTTGAATGATCATGTAGTACTTCATAATGTGCTTCATGTGCCGATTTTGCTTTCAATCTTATCTCTCGTGCACCCGCTTATGCAAGGATTTGAAATGTCGATTTCTTTCACTCATGATGAGTGTTTTATTCAGGGCCTTTGTCAGACAGGGCCATCCATGCTTCTTGGTAAATTGAAGTCAGGGCTCTATCACATACACTCTGAAGCTTCCTGTGGTGGTACTACTGGTTCTACAAACTACTCTGTTGCTGTAAATAACAATTTTTGTCTTTCAACAGTTGATACAGCCAAACTTTGGCATCTTAGGCTAGGGCACTTGCCTTTTAGCAGAATAAAGTTACTTCTTCCTGATTGTGATATCAATGCTTGTTTACATGATATAATATGTCAGGTTTGCCCAATGGCAAAACTTCCTAGAAAGTCTTTTCCTCATAGCACAATAAAGACTTCTAAACCTTTTGAAATGTTGCATATTGATATTTGGGGACCTTACAAGGTCAAAACTCATTCTGGTTGTACACAATTTCTCACTATAGTGGATGACTTTACAAGGTTTACTTGGGTGCATTTGATCAAGTTCAAAACTGATGTTGTCTCTATTTTAGATGCTTTCTTTTCCTACATTGAAACACAATTCTCTTCCAAAGTCTTGTGTATAAGGTCAGATAATGCTAAGGAGCTAGGAGAAGGAGCTATGAAAGACATTTACTTAAAGAGAGGAATTGTTCATCAGACTAGTTGCTCAGACACTCCACAACAAAATGGAGTAGTAGAGCGCAAACATAGGCATCTTCTTGAGACTGCCAGGGCATTGTCTTTTCATTCTAAAGTTCCAGGACAATTTTGGGGTGATTGTGTAGTTTGTGCTGCATATTTGATCAATAGAATGCCTCTGTCTAGTATACAACATGTTACTCCATATGAAAAACTGTTCAGCCAGCCTCCTTCTTTGGATCACTTGAAGACTTTTGGGTGCTTAGTTTATTTTTCAACTTCAAAGGTTCATAGAACCAAATTTGATCCCAGGGCATCACCAGGCATTTTTCTTGGTTATTCAGTGACACAGAAGGGTTACAAAGTGTGGAATTTATCTACCAATAAGTTGTTTGTTACTAGAGATTTAATCTTCTACGAAAAACACTTTCCTTACCATATTCAAACACATTCTTCTCCTCCTCCTATTTTCACATCTACTTCTACCTATGATGTTTTTAGTGATGATGCTTATCCACCAACTTCTTTACCACATTCACCTTCACCCTCTTTAACACCTACATCTGATTCTTCCTCTCCATCAGCATCTTCACCTACACCAGAAACTTCTTTCTCTTCCTCCTCTTCTCCAGAATCTTCCTTCTCTTCCTCTCCTTCTCCTGAACATTCTATTGTCAATACAGCACCTCCACCAGATCAAGATCACAGTACCCTCATTGACCTTAGCAACACAATCCCAGCTCCTAGAAAATCTTCCAGAATTCCTAAAACACCTGTCTACCTTGATCAATATTATTGTCATACAGCTTCCACTATTCCTGATCATTGGTGTAACCTTGTATATCTTTTAATTCTTATCCTTCCACATACAAAGCTTTTCTTTCTACTCCCATTTTTCAGCTCAAAGAACCTTCCAGTTATAAAGAAGCTTCCTCTAAACCTGAATGGGTCTTGGCTATGAACAAAGAAATCCAAGCACTCAATGATAATCACACTTGGGATCTAGTAGCTTTGCCACCTAATAAGAAACCTATTGGCAACAAATGGGTTTATAAAATCAAGCTAAAAGCTGATGGCAGTTTGGAGAGATGCAAAGCAAGGTTAGTAGCTAAAGGGTACAACCAAAAATATGGTGTTGATTATGAGGAGACATTTTCTCCAGTGGTGAAAATGCCAACTATTAGATGTCTTCTAGCTTTTGCTGCTAGTCAACATTGGCCTCTTTATCAATTGGATGTCAACAATGCTTTTTTGCATGGTGACCTTCATGAAGAGGTGTATATGACAGTCCCACAAGGTGTTCCTAATCCTAATCAAAAAGTTTGCAGACTCAAGAAATCACTTTATGGTCTCAAACAAGCTTCAAGGCAATGGTTTGCCAAGCTTGTAGGAGAACTCACTTCTCAAGGATTTCATCAATCCAAGAATGATTACAGTCTTTTCATTAAAAGAGATGGATCTCACACCACTTATGCAGCTGTTTATGTGGATGATGTGATTCTCACAGGGTCAGATCCCTCTTCAATAGCAACACTCAAACTTCATCTTCATAACACATTTGGCATCAAAGACCTTGGTGTATTACACTATTTCTTGGGAATAGAAGTATGTTATCTTCCTGAAGGTGTTCTTCTTAGTCAGAAGAAGTTCACCTCTGAGTTACTTAATGATTGTGGCTTGGATATTACAAAGAAAGCAGTCACACCCCTTCCTGTGAATCTCAAATTACAAGCTCTTGAAGGTGATTTACTTTCTAATCCTGAAGTTTATAGGTCCTTGGTTGGGAAATTAAATTTCCTAACTAGCACAAGACCAGATCTGGCTTTTACAGTTCAGTCTTTAAGCCAGTTCATGCATGCTCCAAGAACCACCCACTGGCAAGCTTTGCACCACACCTTAAGATATCTCTCACACACAGCTGGCCAAGGCATTCTCTTAAGAGCCACTGATACTCTCTCTTTACAGGCCTTTTCTGACTCAGATTGGGCTTCTTGTTCTGACTCCAGAAGATCAGTGACAGGCTACATTCTTCTCCTAGGTAATTCACCTATTTCTTGGAAATCCAAGAAGCAAGGGACAGTCAGTAAGTCCTCCTCAGAAGCTGAATACAGAGCCATGGCTTCAGCAGCTTCTGAGGTAGCCTGGACAGTTAGATTACTTGAAGAATTGGGAGTTCAAAAATTGAAGCCTGTTTCTTTATATTGTGATAACCAGAGTGCTTTGCACATTGCACGCAATCCCGTGTTTCATGAACGGACAAAACACATAGAGATAGACTGCCATTTTACTCGAGATAAAGTCTTGGAAGGTCTCCTACAACTCTCTTATCTCCCTACACATTCTCAGTTGGCTGATGTTTTCACTAAGTCAATGCCTTCTCCTCAGTTTAAAGATCTTCTCTACAAGTTGGGTTTGTTTGATCCTTCTCATTCTCAACCCCTCCCAACTTGAGGGGGGGTATTGGAGACTACCTTCAGTTCAGCAGTAGCTTAGTTATTTATCACATGTGTATTTTAGTTCCTTCTATTACACGCTTTTAGTTAGTTATAAAAGTTGTTGTAATAAATAGTTTGTTAGTTAGTTGCAGCTATATAATATAAATAGCTCAACTCAACCCTTTCTCTCTCTTAATTCATTCTCCTGTATTCAGCAATACTGAATAAAAATTCACACTGAAATTCTCTCAATCTTTTTCTCTGAATGTTGAATACCTCAACATTTCTCACATGGTGGTGGTGGTGCACTGGTGCTGATGGTGGTTTCACTATTGTTGTTCTTGTTGTTGCTGCTGTCACGTTGTTGGCTTGTTGCTGTCAACAATTTTTAAGGCCGCGGGTTTATCACTTCAGCATACAGAGTGGAGTGGAACAGATAGAGGAGGGATTTGAGTGGGATTATGGGGGGAGGAGAGAGAAGAAATAAGAGGGGGAAGGGGTGGAGGAGGGGGAGTGGGGGTAGTGGTGGTAGTGAGGAAGGAAAGAGAACAGAGAGATAGCTGGAGGGTGGGGAGGGTTAATTTTTTTTAAATTGAGTTAGTAAGTATTTTTGGAAGGAAAAAAAAGTCAATAAGTTTTTTGACCGGTCAAATAGGTAACAGGTTAAAATGGCCTGTTTTGAGCAGACACACCCTAAAGGTTGGATTATTCCCAATTTTATGAAAGGTGAGACTGTTTTGAGAAGATCGGCCAAAGGTGGGATTATTCCCATCAAAAAATCCAATAATTAAAGCTTCGAATAATATCCAGAACTCTAATTTTTATCATCTAAAACTTTATATCTATACGTATATGTGTTTTTCTTTATGTAGATATCTATCTTCTTAAGCTTACTATATAGAATTATCATACCTGCAAATATTTATAAATTAATAAGGTTTGGTATTGGATACTTCATACCTAGTTCAAATCTCATTCCGATTCAATGGATATTTCATGGGTAAAGCCGTAACGGGTCCATATAAAATAAGAATCATAACCATATCTGCTTACAACCGAGTCCAATCATTCAAACGCGAGATTGATCCCAAAAATACAAGTTTCGAGTCCGAAATAGTGTATTTAATTTGGTGTTTTTACCCACCCCTAAATTCTCAACAAATTGAAACGTTAATTTTTAGATTAAATTGATATATGAATATGGATTAATATAGAAACATATTTGTATTGATTCTTCAGACTTCAGCATCCTATAGAGTATAGATATCTATGGATCTTATACAACATGGCAATAGAGATTCTTATCCAATATCATCACCCCAGATTTCAAGAAAGAAGCAATTTAAAAGAAAAACATATCAACAAGAAATCCTTTGTACCTTGCCCATTGTCCATTGTCCATTGATCTCTATATACATTGTACACTATAATAAAACCAATACTTCCAACCATTAAGTCAATAAGTGGTTTCATAACCCAAAAAGAAAGCAAGTGAAAGTTGAGTTTTCCAATAATATTGAACAGATAATAATGGTATCTTCAAGACTTCAATTTGTTTGTGCTCTTTTTATCTCACTCATCCTTATTGCTCAATGCAATGGTATAAATTATAATAGCTAACTCTTTCCTTTCCTTTCCTTTCCTTTACAACTCTTAAATTACATGGTTAATTATAATGATTTTTTTAGATTTTCTTTTAAATACATAACATAGTTGCTAGAATTTCCAATCTTTACTTTTGATCAAACACTTATTTCACTTATTTGGGGAAAATCAAACCAATCTATAATAGATATTACTCGGTATTATTGCACCAACGCTCTCATTTTTGTCATGAGCAATATGTAAGAACTTTTTAAAAGCCCTATATTCTTTAAGTTCTAATAATAGCACTTATATTGATTTTCTTTGTTATTAATCAATTTAGATTGTTGGATATCATCTTATTAGGTGATGATAATGAGGTCATGTGTACATGTTTGGGCCCGTGCGACACACAAGCAGATTGTAGTTCTAAATGTGTTAAGATGGGATTAGATCCAGTCCAGGTTTATTGTGGGCCAATATCTACAGATCCTGATGCCCCTAAAGTGTGTAATTGTTGTACTTAGTGGAATCCCATGAATTGTATTCAAAAGCTTTTTCTTAAGCACCAAAGAGTAGAGAAAATAAGAATAAATTTTATTGGTGCAAAGTGTTAGAATTATTTGTTTCTCCAATATCTTAATAAGGATACATTACTACAAACTTTCTTTTGTAATCTGCATAATTTGATTTTACGTTTGCCAACACATATCAAGCTTAGCTTAGCTCACTTGGAGGAGAATTCCCACCAAGTGAGGGGCACTTGGAGGAGAATTCCCCTTACAACTCCCCCTCCTTCCAAGTGCTTGGGCCTCTGGGTTGGGCCCTGTGCGAGGGCAGCCCAGAGGTTATTCATCATACCAAATCAAAAAAAAAAACATAACATTGATCATAAATATCAATATTAATATGTAAAAATTATAAAAGTTGATATTTTAAAAATATACATTGAGACAAACCTAACAATATTCACTAATTATATGTTTTCCCTTACATATCATATTACAAACAATGGTAATTATAAAATCGAAGTAAATGAATTGTGCAAGCAAAAGTACGTTTTGTGTAGAAAGAATACCGTGGGAGTATATGAATTTGAATGAACCTTAAACCCTAGTAATTTAATATAAACTAGGTTTGAAGCCCGTGCGTTGCACGGGTTGTTGTTTATTTTATTTTATTGCAAATTTTTTTGTAAATATTATTGTTGATTTTGTATTGTTGTAAAATGAGATTTTTCAAGATCGTTGTATTTACATACTTCCTCCGTTCTTTTTCTATTACAACAATTACCACTTTAGGTAGTTTCATCTTTTGGAACCATTCCATTTTTGGTAAAAAAAGAAACTACAGTTGACAATATTACCTTTACTATATGTAAATAAAACCATCATTAATTACCCGAATTGCCTTATAAAGTTGCGTTTACTTTAACAAGGATTTATTTGTCCCCTACTCTAGTTAACTAAAGAGGTACCTCTATGCTAAACTACCCATTTTTTTATTTCCTTAAAAACCATGTCCAAACCAATTGTTGAAGTAAAAAAAAATGGAGAAAGTATTTGTCATTATACTATAATTTCTAGATTTGTTATTTTGATATATAAATTTTATAACTTTTAATATTCAATTGAATATTGTAGGTAAGTCTATCATTAAATGGTATCCCAATAACAGGTATGATTAACAATAGCTAATACAGTTTTAACATGAATAATACCCGAATGATACTTTAAGAAAGTAGAGGGTAATAACTTAATAGATGCAGGACAAAAAGAATATATTCTTAAAAATTGATAAGAATGACATGGCATGCTTAGGTGGAGCTCTTTATAATATTCTAAGACTGTTTTATTTAAATCAAACTCTAATTTTTATATAATCCAAAACTCTAATACTCCCTCTGTATTTTTTTATCTTTCTCACTTAGAATCTTGACACTATTTATAATTAGAGAGAATCTTTTAAATTTTTCTCAATATATAAGAAAAAATATAGTCATGTGGGGTCTTGTTCGATTCGTCTCAATGAGTAGTTTATTAATATTCAATTATTATAATTTTTACTAATATATAATGAAAGATATTTAAAGTAGAATAAGTGCATTGACAAACGTGCAAAGTCAAAGTAGGAAAGATAAAAAAATACAGAGGGAGTATATATGTAACTTTATCGCTATAGATTTTAGTTAATAAATTTTGTTGCAATACTATATTGTTTTAGTTTGGTTGAGTAAGGTTGAGGTTTTGAAAGATAATATGTTTAATCCTGTAAATTGGACCTATAATCAAATGTTATAATCACATATAATACACTATACTTAATACTTATAGCCATTATTATATTTATCTAAAAAAAAAGACTACATAATATCCTACAATGCATCTAATTTAATATATATTCATGAGTTGTAAAACTATATTGTAAATGGATCCTATTTTGATGCATATTTCAAGCACTCTCCAATGGTAAAAAATTTATAATGTTTTGAATTAGGTAGCAAAAGTTAAATTTAATTTACATAATATAATAATTTAGGTTGTTTATTCAAAACGCAACTCTAATTTCCCCCTATCCAAAATTCTTTTATGTATTTAAATATATGTAGAATTCTATTTTTTTCAAATATTTAAAATAGAAACTAATAACATGGCAATCTTAGGTGGCGCTCTCTATTTCATAGATTGTAGAACTATATTGTAAATGGATCTTATTTCAAAGCATATTTCGAGCACTATTTAATGGTACAAAAATTATAATATTCTGAATTAGGTAGCAAAAGTTATACACAATTTACATAATATAATAATTTAGGTTGTTCATTCAAAACGAAACTCTTATTTCTGCTTATCCAAGAGTCATAATATGTATTTAAATCTATATAGAATTCTATTTTTAGAAAAAAATAAAAATAAAAATTGATGACATGACAATCCTACATGGCGCTCTATATTTCATAAGTTGTACAACTATATTGTAAATGGATCTTATTTCGAAGCATATTTCGAATGCTCTCCAATGGTACAAAAATTATAATATTCTGAATTATGTAGCAAAATTATACACATTTTTCATGATATAATAAATTAGGTAGTTGATTCAAATCCAAACTCTATAAAATTAGGTTGTTGATTCAAATCCAAACTCTAATTTTCGCTTATCCAAAATTTTTTACATGTATTTAAATCTATGTAGAACTCTATTTTTGTATAAGATAAAAATAAAATTTGATGACGTGGCAATCCTACGTGTCGCGCTCTATGGCCTTGAAATCTTGAGGAGCTCCCTATGCTCCCGAAATGTTCCTCCTTTATTTATATATATGGGTTGGTGTTTATATAATTTTTTGTTAACATTGTTGATTTTGTGTTGCTATGAAATGAGATTTTTCAACACCATTTTATTTACATACTTTCTCCATTTTTTTTCTATTGCAATAATCACCACTTTGGGTTGTTTCATCTATTGAGACCACTCCACTTTTCGTAAAATAAGCAACTATATTTGACAATATTGTCTTTACTTTATGTTAATGAAACCATCGTTAATTATTCAAATTACCTCATAAAGTTGCGTTTTACTTTATTAAGGATTTACTTATCCCTTGCTTTTGTTAATTAAAGGGGTACCTCTATGCTAAACTACCCATTTTTTTCATTTTCTTAAAAACCATGCTAAACCCCATTGTTGCAGTAGAAAAATAGCGAAGAAAGAATTTGTCATTATATTCTAATTTCTAAATTTGTTACTGCGATATATAAATTATATAATTTTTAATATTTAACTGAATATTGTAGCCAAGTCTATTATTAAATGGTATCCCTATAATTAGTATGACTAACAATAGCTAACACAATTTTAACATGAAGAATACCCAAATGATACTTGATGAAAGTAGGGTACTTATTTAATAGATGCAGTAAAGAAAGAATAGAGTAAAACATGAGTGTCAGTCACAACTTTAACTTTTAATGGCACATAGACACTAAAAAAAAAAGACCATAATGATGGTATCATGAATAAAATTAATTAAATATAAAACTAATCTCTACTCATAACCGAAAATACTATTTAAGAGAAAAAAATACCTCTTCCTCCATCACGATCATATCAAACTTCTCCTTTTTTATGATCCGTGACCTCAAATAGTCTAGAAACGCGGACCTTGATTTCCTAATTAGTTTTAGTAGAATTAAGTTCGTGAAGAAAAGATTAAGATCTGACATATATATATATGGAAAAGATAAACATAAACTATTATGTATACGATAAATATTATAGGAATAAAATAATTAGACAATTATATAATATCTCTGTAATATTATTGACAAACTTTCATTTGATTCTTCATGTAATGCCACCATGGTATGCTACAGGTTCAAAGTTATAGATATGTATTTTTTATCTTCATATGACTCGATTTTTAAAAGTATGATTTTAAAATATATAATTGCTATTATCACATATGATACGCTATTTATTTTTATAGCAATTTTATATGTATTTAAAATAAATAATAAATATTATGTTATTGTTCATCTAAATAAATAATTTTTCATAAGTTGTAAAACTATATTGTATATGGAACTAATTTCAAACCATATTTCGAGCACTCTCCAATGGTAAAAAAAAGTATAATATTGCGAATTTATAGCAAAAGTTATATTCAATTTACATATTATAATAATTTAGATTGTTTATCTAAAATCAAACTGTAATCTTCACTTATTCAAAACACCTTATATGTATTTATATATATATGTTGGACACTATTTTTTTTAAAAAAATAAAAATTAAAAAGAATGAGATGCCATGCTTAGATGGAGCTCTTTATAATATCCTGATTTCTAAGGTTATTTTTTAAAATCAAACTCTAATTTTTTCATCATCTAAAATTCTAATATATATGTAACTTTATAGCCATAGACTTTAGTTTTTGTTATAATAATATAGTTTTCTTAATAAATTTTGTTTCAATACTAAGGGTCTGTTCTGTTCAACTTATTTTGTCTTATCTGATCTTATCTTATCTTATAAGATCTTATAAAATCTTATCTTATCTGATCTTATCTTATCTTATCTTATTTTTTTCTGAAATGAGTGAAGATAAGTTGAACATAACATCTTATTTATCTTATCTTATCTTATCTTATCTGATCTTATCTTATCTTATCTGATCTAATCTGATTTTATCTTATCTTATAAGATATTATATAAGTTAAAATAAGTTGAACAGAACAGAGCCTAAATTGTTTTGGTTCATTTGAGTAAAGTTGAGGTTTTGAAAGATAATATATTTAATCCTGTAAATCAGACCTATGATAAAATGCTATAATCACATATAGTACATTGTACTTATAGCTATTATTTTATCTATCTAAAAGAAAGACTAAATAATGCGTTACCATTCATCTAATTAAATATATTTTCATGAGTTATAAAACTATATCGTAAATGGATCTTATTTTGAAGCATATTTCAAGAACTTTTCAATGGTAAACAATTATAATGTTTTGAATTAGGTAGCAAAAGTTATATTCAATTTACATAATATAATAATTTAGGTTGTTTATTTAAAACAAAACTCTAATTACTCCCTATCCAAAACTCCCTTTATGTATTTAAATATATGTAGAGCTCTATTTTCTAAAATATTTAAAATAAAAATTAATGATATGGCAATCCTACGTGGCACTCTCTATTTCATAAGTTGTAAAACTATATTGTAAATGGATCTTATTTCGGAGCATTTTCCAAGCACTATCCTATTATACAAAAATTATAATATTTCGAATTACGTAGCAAAAGTTATACACAATTTACATAATATAATAATTTAGGTTGTTTATTCAAAATCAAATTCTAATTTTTGCTTATCCAAAACTCCTTATATGTATTTAAATATATGTAGAACTCTATTTTTATAAAAGATAAAAATAAAATTTGATGACGTGGCAATCCTAGGTGGTGCGCTCTATGGCCTCGAAATCTTGAGGAGCTCCCTATGCTCCCGAAAAGTTTCTCCTTTATTTATATATACTAGGTTTGAAGCCCGTCCGTTGCACGGGTTGTTGTTTATTTTATTTTATTGTATATTTTTTGTTAATATTATTGTTGATTTTGTGTTGTTGTAAAATGAGATTTTTCAAGATCATTATATTTACATACTTCCTCCGTTCTTTTTCTATTACAACAATTACCATTTTAGATAGTTTCATCTTTTGGGTCCATTCCACTTTTGGTAAAAAAAGAAACTATAGTTGACAATATTACCTTTACTTTATGTTAATAAAACCATCATTAATTACCCGAATTGCCTTATAAAGTTGCGTTTACTTTAATAAGGGTTTATTTGTCCCATATTCTAGTTAACTAAAGAGGTACCTCTATACTAAACTACCCATTTTTTATTTCCTTAAAAACCATGTCCAAACCAATTGTTGAAGTAGAAAAAAAACGGAGAAAGTATTTGTCATTATACTATAATTTCTAGATTTGTTATTTTAATATATAAATTTTATAATTTTTAATATTCAATTGAATATTGTAGATAAGTCTATTATTAAATGGTATCCCAATAACATGTATGACTAACAATAGCTAATACAGTTTTAACATGAATAATACGCGAATGATACTTTAAGAAAGTAGAGGGTAATATTTTAATAGATACAGAACAGAAAGAATAATTTCTTAAAAATTGATAAGAATGACATGGCATGCTTAGGTGGAGCTCTTTATAATATTCTAAGGCTGTTTTATTTAAATCAAACTCTAATTTTTACATAATCCAAAACTCTAATTATATATATGTAACTTTATCGCTATAGATTTTAGTCAATAAATTTTGTTGCAATACTATATTGTTTTAGTTTGGTTGAATAAGGTTGAGGTTTTGAAAGATAATATGTTTAATCCTGTAAATTGGACCTATAATTAAATGTTATAATCACATATAATACACTATACTTAATACTTATAGCCATTATTATATTTATCTAAAAAAAAGACTAAATAATGTCCTACAATGCATCTAATTTAATATATTTTCATGAGTTGTAAAATTATATTGTAAATAGATCCTATTTTGAAGCATATTTCAAGCACTCTCCAATGGTAAAAAAATTATAATGTTTTGAATTAGGTAGCAAAAGTTAAATTCAATTTACATAATATAATAATTTAGGTTGTTTATTCAAAACGCAACTCTAATTTCCCCCTATCCAAAACTCTTTTATGTATTTAAATATATGTAGAATTCTATTTTTTTTTCAAATATTTAAAAAAAAACTAAATGACATGACAATCTTAAGTGGCGCTCTCTATTTCATAAATTGTATAACTATATTGTAAATGGATCTTATTTCAAAGCATATTTCGAGCACTATTTAATGGTACAGAAATTATAATATTCTGAATTAGGTAGCAAAAGTTATACACAATTTGCATAATATAATAATTTAGGTTGTTTATTCAAAACGAAACTCTAATTTTTGCTTATCCAAGACTCCTTATATGTATTTAAATCTATGTAGAACTCTATTTTTAGAAAAAAAATAAAAAGAA
This sequence comes from Beta corolliflora, assembly GCA_947648045.1. Lineage (NCBI taxonomy): Eukaryota > Viridiplantae > Streptophyta > Magnoliopsida > Caryophyllales > Amaranthaceae > Beta > Beta corolliflora. Next base: position 903,572 of record CANSZD010001237.1, read on the forward strand.
AAATTGATGACATGACAATCCTACATGGCGCTCTATATTTCATAAGTTGTACAACTATATTGTAAATGGATCTTATTTCGAAGCATATTTCGAATGCTCTCCAATGATACAAAAATTATAATATTCCGAATTATGTAGCAAAAGTTATACACAATTTTCATGATATAATAATTTAGGTTGTTGATTCAAATTCAAACTCTAATTTTCGCTTATCCGAATCTCTTTATATGTATTTAAATCATGTAGAACTCTATCTTTGTAAAAAAAATAAAAATATAAATTGATGACGTGGCAATCCTACGTGGCGCGCTCTATGAGCTCGAAATCTTGAGGAGCTCCCTAAGCTCCCGAAAAGTTCCTCCTTTATATATATACTAGGTTTCGGACCCGTGCAGAACTTTTTAGTATAATAAGAATGTTTATATATCAGCTACATTGAAAACGTATAAACGATTCTTTACTTCTACTTGATAAAAAACTTTGTGTTTAAGAGAAATACACCTTTATATATATTAATTATAAAGTTGTTTAGCAGATACATGATACTCATATGTTTTGGAAGACTTTTTTTAGGGCAAAACATAATTTATTAAGATGCTACTTCCTCCATTCTTTTTCTATTGCAACAATGAGATTTTTACACTATTCATTCACCGCCCTTTTACTATCTATTGTGGTTTTTTATGTAAGGAAAAAATAGTCATGTGAGATCTTGTTAGATTCGTCTCGATATATACTTTCAAGTGTTTCAAAATGTGTGTAATTTTTACTAAAAAGTAATTAAATAAATTAATAGTTAAAGTGTGCATTGGCAAGCGCGAAACTCAATTGTTGCAGTAGAAAAAGAACGGGGGAAGTATAACATAGTCAGAAGCAATTACATCATCATAAGCAAAAGCCAACAACACCTTTGGAGGAACATTGGAATTCCAGATTTTCTTCCACACTCCCGATAAAATAGAACCGCCAACAACATCTGTGTAGGAATTTTCAAAAAAAAATAATTAAGTGATGGCCTGATTTAATAAAATACTTACCAATTTTGGTGTAGTCCCACACAAAGCCATCATTTAAGGTTGAGATGGCAGAGGTAAATTAAGGATCTCAACCGCCACAAAAGAGAGAAAATTTACACGAACTTTGTCTTCATCCCAGTAACCAGTGAGGGGGTCAATTGTCTCAGACACCCTCTCCACATTACAGTCTTCATTTTTTCCTCGAAATGGCCTTAAAGTATTAGACTTCCCATGTTCTTTCTCATAAATTAGTATTATTAAACAATTTTTACTCGTGATTGAGAAATCGCTGCATTAAATTGGCCATGACTGATAATTGGTCTCGGGAGATACAAATCTACTATGCGATAAGGATTGTCCTTGAATTTTAATACACGGCCAACAAAAAATACCTTTTTCGAAACCTCATATGAAATTTTGTTTCATCTGACGGAATGAGTAGCATACGGGGTATAAATACCTTATTCCCAATTGCTACCTGAAATGACCACAATTTCGATGATATTTTGTATCATACCTTATTCCCGTTCCATATGACGGAATAAGTATCATACGGGGTTTCCCGCTTTACTTTTCGCCTAATTAAATACCTTATTCCCCGTTGCTACCTGAAATGACCACAATTGCGATGATATATTGTATCATACCTTATTCCCCATTCCATCAGACGGATCGGAATGAGTATTATACAGGTTTCCCACTTTACTTTTTGCCTCCCAAAGACTACCCCAAGTGACTCCAATGGCCCACCATTAACCTTTACTCATTAATTTCTTCCTACAAACAATTTTAGAATATATTAAGCCAACAAAAGTTTTAATATTCATTAAGACTAATTTAGAAAATGATAATGTTTTATAGTAAATAAATATAAATACGCAATACTTGTATAATGTATGTGTATTTTATAGGTTCTCTATATGATTTACATTTCAATGTTATCTTTTACATCAAAGAAAAAAGAAGCTGTCAAAACAAAGTGCATAGACAAATTAACAACTTTTCCAATTCAATAACTTTATTAGATCTTTTTACAACAGTTTCACTCTTTAATAAACCAACTAAAATTGAATACTTATAAATCCCTCTTTTGATATATAAGCTTGACAATGAACTCATTTTGTTGATTCACCTTTCTCAATTAGTGTCGCGATGCTCACTAGATATCTCTCTTTCGAGTCTGATATCCATACGATATATGGTTTACAAATTGTAACATTAATTTTATAGAAAATAATAAGATAAATAGGTTACTCATTTCCACTTTACTTTTCGCCTAAATACCTTGTTCCCCGTTGCTACCTGAAACGACCACAATTTCGATGATATATTGTATCATACCTTATTCCCCGTTTTGTCTGACGAAATGAGTATTATATATGGTTTTTCACTTTACTTTTCGCATCCCAAAGACTACCCCAAGTGACTCCTATGGTCCACCATTAACCGTACCCTTACTCATTAATTTCTTCCTACAAACAATTTTAGAATATTTATTTCCTCATAGAGGAAATAAGGTTATTTAATGGTATACCATATGTATATCTATTTTAGAGCTTCTTCTAACAACCTATGAATTTATTATCATTTCCAACCGGATGATCCATTAATCCAACTGGCAGAAGATTATAAATGGATCCAACAAAATTTTTGATATTCATTAAGACTAATTTAGAAAATGATAATGTTGTATAGTAAACAAATATAAATATGCAGTACTTGTATAATATATGTGTGTTTTATAGGTTCTCTATATGATTTACATTTCAATGTTATCTTTTACATCAAAGACAAAAGAAGCTGTCAAAACAAAGTGCATAGGCAAATTAACAACTTTTCCAATTCAATAACTTTATCTGATCTTTCACAACAGTTTCACTTTCTTATAAACCAACTAAAAGAATACTTATAAATCCCTCTTTTGACATATAAGCTTGACAATTAAGGGACTGCTCCTTTTAATATTTATGATTTTAGTTCCTCAAATTAAGGGACTGCTATGAGATAATTAAAAATTGAGACATTCGAAAGCAAACTGTCCATAGTTCAGATTGCTAATGTTAATTTTTCCTTTTATTTATTTGATTTAACTTTCATAATGAGTTTTGCAGTAAAACTTTTGATAAGATAGACAAAGATAATGCAACATTATTACCAATCATCTTACCCCCCAAAAAATTTGTTATTTTTCTTTTACAATGGAGTCACATATTGAATACCATCAATAGAGGTGCAATTATTTTGTGTCGTTAGAATGTTTTTGCTTAGGTGAAACCACTTGTTGAATGACAGACGAAGTATCATTGATTATAGTACGTGCTAGCTTGTCAATCGAAAAACTGAGAAATGAAACCTTGTAAGTCTGCCATTTGCGTTTTTATGCTAATATGTAGAGCTATCAAAAGGTTGTACTCGTGTCATGTCTGTGTTCGTGTTATATATAAACGGGTTGGAAAACCTTGACACTTACCCAACCCATTTAATAGACGTTTCGTGTTGACCCTTGTCATTAAATGTGTTGAGACATGTCAATACTAACCCACTTTTTTCGTGTCCGGTTCTTGTCGTTGTCATGTTAAGCTACTTTTGATAACTATAAACCAATTTTCCTTATTAATATCCTATTTAATGTAGCAATTATGTTAAAACGGGTTCGAGCGTATCATCTTCGTGTTGGAAACCTCAACTTTAACCCAATCCGTTTAGTAAAACCTGTCGTGTCATGTCGGCCCAGTAATATTTGATATAATGTTTTATTAAAAATTGTGCTAGATATCTTATTATAAATTATGCCCAAAAATATCTATTCCCTCCGTTCCATATAGTTCTTCTCACTTTCCATTTAAGGGTGTTACGTACGTAAAGTTCTTCTCATGTTCTACTTTATTCCATAGTTGGTATGTTTATAATAATAATTTAATATTTGCATATGTCCCACAAGTTGTTCACAATATGACACTCTCTCCCTAAAGTTTATAATTTAAGATTTGCATATGACATTTTCTATCCTCCCCAAGAATTAATCCTACAACCCCACTACCAATACTTTATAATATTCCATGATTTGTGGAGAAACAATAAATGGGAAGGATATTATGGACCAGAGGGAGTATACCATAAGATATAGTGGAGCTATGGAGGATAATAGTATGTTTGATTTAGATTATTCTCATTAATTCCACGGTTGCAGATATTATGGCCTTATGTAAGTAATTAATTGCCAAAATTAAATATTTTCTTAGACATTATGAATTCAACTTATTTTTGCTTATATGAACTTATCCTAAATTTATATGTACTTATCTATACTAATTAAAATATGGTATGAAATTTTTTTAATTGGCAAACATGTAATCTTGTTGGTTCTTCTGTTAAATCTTCTAGACCCATTCATAATATTTCCCATTCACTTAAATTAAAAATAGCCCATTTCATTACTTCTTCAACCTGTTACAATATCTCTTTCACCTTCCATTATCTTTGAGTTTCGATCATCAACCACGACAAATCCATTCTATCCAATTCCCTTAAAAACTAATGTCATGTGATTAGAACTTTGCACTCTCGCTACACATTGGCATTTTTCTTCAAAAGAATCGAATTACATACTACTAAAACTTTAGAAATAATGCCCGAAAAAACCCCAATACAATCCTTTTCTTCATTGCCTTCTTTTCGGCGAAGATTCAATGCTATTACCTTTAATGGCCGAAGCAACTTTCCGGCAAAGATTTAGTGCTCACGACATGCATAAGGCAGCCATAAGCTATAGGCTTTAAATCGATCTATTTGTTCTTCTCCAAATGCGATTAGAACTTACTTGCATGTCCTCTATAATTTAAAGGTAATACTTTAGTGCTCTTGTAATTTCAATGGAATTTTTTTTGGATTGAATTGTAATTGGTAATCCATTATTTGATGCAAGATTTTCCGGCGTTAATCTATCTATTTATAGACATGCAACACCGGTATCTTGTTTTGGTATTGACCATGGGATTTCATTTTCTTCGTAATTATCTACACAATTTCAAGGCGTTCTATATGTTTTTCCTATATATAATTTTTGATTTGTTTTTTTTACTTAACTTGAAATGGATGCTGTTGAATTTGGAGTGCATTATTTATTGAAAGCAATCTAAGATCAGTGTGGATTCTTATATATTACAGAGGAATTAGGTATCATTTTATCAATGTTGGTGATTTCCTTCAATGCTGGACGAATTTTTTTTTGAGAGGTGGATGATTTTTTTGAGAGGTTGACAATTTCACAAGAATGGGTAGCAACCTTTTTTCCTCTTAGACTGGACGTTTTTTTCTAATGTAAAAATTTGAGAGCATTAGCATATATTAGATTATTTATTTATAGTACAATGGAGTTATGAAATGATCAATTATGTGAAAATCATACTAGAATGATCAATTAGTAGTGATTTTGTTTCATTTTGCAATAATAACTATGTGAATATTGCATCCTAAAATGACCGGTTTCCAAATTGTATGTGGTTAAATTATGGAATTTCTTTTGGAAGTAAATGATTCGTTTCCTTATAATATGGGTGATTGAATGATTTATGCAAGCAAATTTAGAAACAAATAAAAAGAGCATCAAACATTGCATTTTAATAAACCATTACACATGGCATGTACTCTCCTCGCTTCTATAAATCATTGCATTATTTTGTGTTTGGATTCATAGGAGCATGTCACGTAGACTAATTTTTTCTTCTTTTATTAGTATATATGATATATTGATTGATTGATTGATATTGATTAATATTAGGAAAATTTTTTTTTTTTTTTGGAAGTATGTTAGGAAAACTCCTTTTACTTAAAACCAATAAAGGCACTAAACAAGTTGAAATTTCCCCTAAAAAAACAAGTTGGATTAGACCACGACGCATCTTATTCATAGTCTTCGACGTTCTTCCAAAAGCGCTTAACATAAACAAATTGAATTGACTACTAAAGTTGCCATTAGATATTGAAAAAGTTAGCAAGAAGAAAACAGGAAAAAGAATGACATAATTATCAACATAACGCAAAAAGAAAAGGATAAATCTTTACAAAAGAAGGAAAACAATAATTTATTTCTACTCCTATTTCTCTCCTATCTATCTATGAGATGAATCTTAAAGAGTAATATATACACCTAATCATCCCTTTGGTATGTTGTGGACCTGCAATAGTGCAATCTATACATCATCTTATATATGCTACGTGCTTTGTAACATTTGATATTTCTCATGCACATCCACGAATCACTAAAAAAAATAGCCTATGATAATAATATCAATATCACTCTATCACTAACCACTTTGCCAAGCCATAGTAGACTCACTAACTCGAAACCACCTCCTCGTTAACACTTTCATCTTCTCATCTCTTACCTCACAAAACCTTTGAGCCCACCCGGGAGGTTCAATAGGTTCAAACCCTAGCCCGGGTGCGCGATCATTCGACCTTAGGTTCAAATTTTGTCGCCAATCAATAACATAAGCTGACACTCGCCTTCGAAACTTGGCTCGAAACTCGGGCCAAGCTTGATATTTATAATGGTTCACAATAGCCTGACTTGTCCCAATCTGAATCGAATTATATCCATCTTTAATCTTAAAGTGGTGTATCACATTCAAAAGAGAGTGATCTATTGTAGGAAGATACACAATAGACTTATGTCTTTGGTCCACACGAAGTCTACACGTGTACCCTTGTGTAACCCCTTCAATCGGGTGAACCACTTGATCTGACGGACCAAACTCATTACACCGTATCGACACCTGCCCGACCCGGTCTAGCTCCGGTTCTTTCGGCAACAACGATCTCAACATACCGGTCGACGGTCGACGTGACTCAAGCCACGTAGGAGAGAGAAAAAACTCGTCAACGTCAACGAAAGCAGCCCAATCACATATTTGGGCCGAGTAAAGTGAACAATGAGAAAACCCAGCCTCTTGAGCTTTGGGCCAAACCCAATAAACAATCCTAACATCAAACCCTTCATTTCTAAGACTCTCAACTTGGGCCCCCAAATTATCATCACTATCATTATCATAAAGAATAAACTTCTCAACCCCAACTTTAGAGTGAAACATAACCCACTCTCTCAAAAACTTCCCCACATTATAAACCATCGTACAGGCGCACAATTGCGATTTACGCTCTGATTGCACTATCGTGCGCCGAATATCCGGAATAAAGCGCGCCAAAGATGGAATCATCACAACCGTCCGATCATTCTCCAAAATTTCAACTGTCACACTCATCGGACGGCTCCCCGTAATTCCCGGGCGAATGCAACGGAAAACCTCTTGAACTGAGGAAGTAACGGAAGTTCTAACCGCCGTTAAAGGATCATCACCAAAAACACAACGGAAATCTGACGGAGGTCTGTTAACTCCTTGACGATTATTAACTCCTTTAACGAACAAAACGACGTCGTCTTCTGTAGTAAAGGAATCATACACAATGAAATTCCACCTTAACAGAACTTTTGGCGGAGGAATAATTTTTTTCCGTACAAAATTTTCTCTCTCCTCAGTACGGATTAACCACGGTTGAAAAAACGGCAATCGCCGGCGATTACTCGCCGGAAATTCGCACTTGAATGCATAACCGCCGTTGAATGGAAGTTTTCCGGCGAATTTCGCCGGAGTTGATGATTTATCGGGAAAAACACAGAGGTAATTATTCTCTAATGGCGGAATTAGGTTTATTTCAGGTGGTACAATTACGAGAACTTCCCAATCTGGAATTAAAATCGCAACCGTTGATGATAATGCCGTTGATTGTGATGGAATTTCGACGGCTGTGATTGGTGGTGGAGGAGGAGAGAGAAAATCAGGAGGTGGAGGTGGAGAAAAGAGGAGGTTTGGGGAGGAGAGAGAAAGAAATATACGCGGAGAATTGTGAGCGTAACGATATAAGTGATGAGAGAGAGTAGCAAAACATGCGAGGAAGAAGATGATGATTAAGATGATTTTCTTCCTTGATTTTCTTCCCATGTTTTTGGAAGGTTTGAATTTTCTGGGTTTGTTTATTTAAATTTCTGGGTGTTTTTGACTGTTATTTAATTGAGTTTGTTTGATGGAAGAAGAATATAAAAAGGAGGAAGAGAGAGATAAAAGGAAAAAAAGTGTTAAAGTTTAATGATTTGTCTTTAGGTTATCATTCATCTTACAAGCCAATATATAATACTAAGTTTTATAATCCTAATAGAGTTTTAATAAAGAGTACAGGATAATAAAGAAGTCTATTATTCTAAATAGTATCTTAATACCTTCCCTTATATTGGAGATTGGAATCTTTGTATGATTGTAAACATATTGACAAAAAACTTCTAAAATCATGTCTCCGAATAATGGTAGGAATTTGAGTATATGTAATTTTCCTAATACTAATGATATTTTGATTATATGATTCTAAAATCATGCCTAATGTCTGGCGAACAAAATCTCTTTACCTTGTAAGTTGTAATTTATATCTTTTTCATTACATATTAAATCATGTAATTTTTTTAAAATTTGTATATTGTATAATCCCATTACATATTGAATCATGTAATATTTTAATATTAGTATATTATTTGAATCGATACTAAAGTATAAGAAGGTGAATATATAACTTTCACATGTCATCTTGTGATTCATATTTTTCTCGCAAAAACTCTCTAATTTGTTTATGCTATAATAATAATTAGATTATGTTAATAATATCATCTTGTGATCTTTGTGATTTTTATATTTTTTTTGTATATATAAAATGATGTAATGTTGTCTTCTTCCTGATGATCTCTCTATTCTCGAAACATAATCTTTTATCATCTCATTGTAATATTCAATAGTTTTCTTATTCAAGTTTGTTACTATTACCATTTTTGTTTTCGATAGCCAAAAGGATTTCGAAGTAATATTTTTTACGATAATCATATTATTAGAATTTGAATAATTAATTTTGATACATGCCAATACGTAGTGACTCCTTTTTTTTCGTGGAAAATTCACAAGTATCCTCAAAAAACAAAAAAAAAGAAACTTAAATGGACCAGGCCCATACTAATTAGTGTGGACCTAATGCTAGCACTTGTAATTATAGGTGGAAAATGGTGACTATATGAAAAAATGTGTGACTTCCTTGCAAAAACAATCAATCGAATCGAAATAAATTATAACTAATTAATAGTAATGATTATCGTTTAGGAATCGAACCGAAAATAAGCGGGAGAATATATATGTTATAAAATAGTAAAATATAAAAGAAGAGTAACTATAGGTTAAAAAAATGACTGAAAAAAAAGAGGTTGCTAAAGTTAGAAAATAGTATCTATAGAGGAGTAATTATAGCCTATAGGATGTAGAAAGTGACTATATAAGAAAAAATGTTACTATGTTAGAAAGGGTTAATTTTACCTGGTAGATTAGTGTAATAAATGATGACAATATATATTATGAGAAAAAGAATTGCTATGTCAGATAATAGTAATATAGTATGTACAAAGATTAGTAACTATAAGTTGAGGTCACTGTACAAAAAAATAGAGGTCTATGTTTAAAGGGCTGGAGTGGACAAAGCTTCTGATGAACACCATACCCAAATCGTAAGGAGTTTGATTTATTTGAAATAATGCGAGGGAATCAGGGAATTACAATTGTAAATGAAGTTTGACCATCAAATTCCAACACTGCATATTAGTATCTGTTTGGATTGATGATCACTCTTAGTTTGGTTAGACTTACAATTTAAAATCATAATTAAAAATAAATTTAATTTACAATAGGTTTCAATACTTTGTAAAATATAATTATACTCAAAATATTTAACAGTTTTATCCGTGATTGTCCGACCATTGACCTAATTTATATATCAAGTACCACTTATAATAGTAATGGAATCTCATTCAACACATGATTTTCTTAGCCATTTTTCATTCCCGTTATATCTCACAAATTTAAAGTGATAATGCATGATAATGCAAACAAATGAAAAAAAAACAATGGGTGGATTTTCATTACCATTGACATTGAAATAATCTTCTCTAACAAAACTACAATAAAATTTATTTCCTTTATCATCATTTATTACCGCCTACTAAAAGGACCGTGAGTGTATTAAATCTTACATTAATAAATATCCATTTACTGACCTAACGTCTCGATCCCGACCGGTGTGCCTGTAGATATGCACTAACAAATTGTACTTGGGTGAATGAGTTCTGCAGTCTTAAAAATTGGTGGCAAAAGATTATAATAAAAAGATGAAAACCTGTACATATGTATATCTATGATCTATCTATAACTGAGTAAAATTTAACATTGACCAGGCTATTCAGAATTCTCAACTTTCTAACATATTAGAAGAATAAAAGTCATTTGCTAATAAACTACAATTAGAGTTGGCGTTCAAGCTTCTAGAAATTGCAATGCAGACTTTAATGTCTTCTGAGGCAGGACATATCCAGCTCTTATTTCTTCAAAGGAATACTCAAAGTTTCCATCAGTTGCTACTTCTTCGATTCTGACAGAAACCGGAGTGTAAGGAGAAGCAGACCTGGGCAGCGTAGATGGGCTTACTTTCACAGGAGTTGCTAGCTTCTTCGGGGTGCTGACTTTCTCATCAGACTTTAACTTGGTCGGTGTGGGTGTGTTTCCAGCAGAAAGTGTTTTTGGAGGTGTCATATTCTGTTTTTCTGGTGTATTTTTCAGGTGCACAGGTGTGGCAGAAACTGCATCTCGAATGACAGTAAAAGGCTTGCGTTTCTTTGGTGATCCGAAATCTCTTGGATTTGTAACTTTGGCCTGCTTCTTTTGTAATTGACCAGTAGTTGTATTGTTTCTTTTGCCTGCATTGAAATGAGAACTGATTTTAAGTAAGCACAAACTAATTTCAAAATAAAAATGTTTTCCATCCAACCGAACATAGCATAAGGGAAACATAGAAGTATATATACCTCCATCTTGGAGTTGGGATAATTTATTGATAGGATGTGAATGAAGAGCACTTCTTTCAGGTTTCAAATTTTGTCTTTGCAACATTGAGCCACTGAGAGAATATCTCCTGCTAACAGCACCTGCTCCACTAAGTGAATATCTAGGAGCCTTCTTAGAGGTTTTTGTTGGGCTTGGTTTTGACCCGAAAAGAGCCTCCTGCTCTGCTAAAAGTCTACCCTGAAGTTTCTTTTGATCCTGAAGTAAGAAATGTTAATTCATAGTAAGTTACTAATGCTACAAAAAACTGAATCACGAAATATTTTCGTGGGAGGAGAAGGAATACTCGTTGCCTCTGACGCTCTTTCTCCTTCTCTTCCCTCAAGATGCTGTAGTCTTCAAGCAGAGACAGTAGACTGACCTGTATCAGATAATTAAGGATCATAATTAGGAAAACCAATCACTGTAAGATCGTCCTGAATCCAAAATCAAAGTTCATATAGGTGAAGCTAATTTCTTACCCCATCATAAAAGAACTCTGCTCCTCTTTCTTTCTCCCATGCCTGGATTTTTGAAGTCAAGGACTCCACCATTGCTGTTTCAATCATAATTCAAAGCAAATATCTCAGTAGGTTCCTAAATCTTGTGGCACCCATTCCTTAAGAAATCACAGTAATTCAGATTATACAAGAACTCAATGTTCAATTTCAACAGTTATCTTTTACTGACGCAGCCAAGCCGAAGTTTGTGAAGCTCAAAAACCATCAAACGAGCTTGAAGGAAAGTAGGAGATTGGGTAGCTAAAAAGGAGTCAAAGCAGATTGGGTACCTGGAATTTTATTGACTAGTATACGAGCCTTTTCAGCACGCTTCAAACTGAGATGTCCGCCTCTTCCACCATAATAACGACATTCATCCTGAGATGCCAGAGACGTGACAAATACACGTTAAGCAAAAAATGGAAGGAAATGAGAAACGCAGCCAATGCCATACGCCATACACAGTACACTCACCCTGTTGTATTCCTCTAGCCAGCATTCTTCATCACAAGCAGCCTTCCATTTCTCAACTCTTTCGAGTACATCCTTTCTACTAAAAGCTTCTTCCTTAGCCATTGAGATTTGAACCTCAATTTGCTCTAGCATATAAGATAGGTCAATGGCCCCTGTAGTAGACCAGAATTGATAACTAAGAACCAACTGAAACTAAAAGCATGATACCTTCTAAGTTCAAATTATTACCAGATTCTATAGCTTCAACAGCAAAAGAGTTCAGACTCTGTGCTTCTATGGTCATATGTGTTTGCCGGCAGATCTCTTCCAGTTCAGACTTTTTTTTTAGTATTAGTTCCTTCATTTTGCTCGATTTCAAATTTTCAAGTCTCATCACTTCAGCCTCAACCTAAAGATATGCAAATATACAATATATGACTCACTATAGAGATACATGATAATTATAAAAACAACTTTACATGTAAAGAACATACATAGCTGATGAAATCCAATGAAAGACAGTTGGGTTCAGTAATCTCAGGTTCTAAAGCAGCTATCTTGGAAGTCACATTGTGAAACGTACGCTGCTCATCTTGAGGAGTATCCATCAAGTTCCATAGTTCCAGCATCATGCTTGCAAGATCTTGAAGCTGGCATGCCGGTGCATTTTATTAGTGGCCTTAAAAAATATAAGGTCACATAACGAACAAAATTTGTATCAAATGCTGACCTTTTGGAGCCTCTGTATCTTGCTTTCTCTCAAATTCTGTATGGCAATAGATAACCTTTCCATTGCGTCATCACTAATGTTTTTGGTCCCTTTAGAATCATCAAGAGTGAGATGTATGTTCTGAATCTGGTCCTTGAAATCTATGCCAAGCACCGTGCACAAGGAACTCAATGTATTCAAGTTGTCCAGCACCTGCTTCAGACGATCACTCTGCTAAGACATCAAAATTGAAACTTTTTCGTTAATTGAAGAAATAGCACAGCTACTTTACAATATGTCAAGTGAAGAAAAAACATTGAATATATATATTATATATACATGTATATGCAAGGAGTAGGCCAAGTTAAAGATTCTTAACATTTACATGCATATTATAATAACTTCGCTCTGAAAATTTACATGTATATTTAGTCCAACATTTACAAAACTGATAGACAAATGAATAAAATACCGAGAGCTGCTCAGTTCACTATGGTCCTAATTAACATATTCACACAAACATATTGAGGGGAGAAAAACATTTGATTGCATATCACACAATTTCGAGTGCATATTCAACAATTTCATCATTTAAGTTGTGATATTACTTCTAAGGTAACTTAAACGCTATCGGACTAGTTAACTTGAGGTTATATGCACTGGCAGGCTCTATAGATAAACTTTTGTTTTCTTGTTCCTTATCTTTCCATGTAAAGTCTCCAACAACCGTCAAAAAAAAGCAAGAGAGTGAACCTTCTCTTTCTGCAGTGCAAGAAGCTGGGAATGCAGCTCTTCTAGTCTCTTCAGACTCAAATCATTGTCATCCACAGTCCTTTGGCTAAGAGAATTTTCTGCAGACCCATAAATCTCACTTGAGATGTCACAAATTTGATCAAGAACTTCAACAAATTGCTTCTTTCTTTCACTCCTTCTCTTCCTCATTTCCTCCAGAGAAGGAATGATCATATTCAATTCTTCCTTCAAGCCAAGAGCTTTTTGATCAAGCTGAACACCAAAAACATTAATAAGAAAGTTACAAAATGATTAAGATATCTAGCACTTACTTTACTATTGATGAAAATTGATTCTAACCTGCCTTATATTCATTGGTCTCTCACCCAGTGATGAGAAAATATGGGCAAGCTCTGCCTCAGCATCAGCAATTGCCTGTCGTAACTGAGCTCGAGTTTGGTAAGCTTGATCAACCTTTCTCGTGTAGATTTCCAAACACTCTTGCTCAATTTCCAAAAGCATGGTGTCCCTTCCACTCTCAGTTTCACCCACTTCGTCCCATATTTCCTAATTTATAAGGAAGTCAACAATAGAAAAAGCAACAAAGAGACAAGTTTGTGCTTATTTCTATATTACAAAACCACCTCGCTTTTGCAACTTCTGATAAACATTCATAGCAAAATAATAAAATGAAAGAGCAGCTAGAATATCCATCTCGTTAGATAGGCTATTATGACATTTCAATATAACTATAGAAACAACTAAAACAATCACATACCATCAAAATTGGACTAACTTCTTAGCTGGGTTTCAAGAGTTCTTAACTTTGATTTAGGTCAATTTATTGAAATGAGAAAACACATCCAAGAAGAGCGAATCCCAGAACCCTTATACATTAAAATATCATAGTAGAACTTAAGCCCTATTTGGAATATAATTTTGTAAAAACTATAAGTACTAACATGGATTTGGTAAATCTTTTGTATGACAAATGAATTCGAGCAGCTTTTTATAGGATATGATTTAACTTTTGTGAGTGACCTTTATGAAAATGAGTGACATTTTGTGAAATTCAAGGTGATTTTTAACAAAATACTATGAGATGACGTGTACGGTGTACCATATTATATACCCCTAATTTTAAGTAAGTATTTGTTTGGCTGACATCAAAGAACATGAGAAGTCAAATTTCTAGTAAGTGGAAGAATGTGGAATTGCTCAGTTTACTAAGATATAGAAAATCACACTTCATACAAAGTTCTACTTCCCACAAAATGAAGGAACTTACTTACCTAAGTCTCACTATACTTAATTTTATACTTAATATATGCAACTACATAGGAAAAAAGTATCATAAGATATATGACTTCCTATGTTAACTCAAACGACCACTATACATTAGTCACATGGGCCTGATAGATGGTTCATTTAAGTCGGATCGTGTGAATATTCATTGTGTGAATAAATATGGTACAAGATTTAGTATGCAACTCCTCGATTTAATAAATGATGGAAAAGGTCATTAAGAGAATTTTTTTTTTTTGAAGATTAAACCAGGCAAGAAACGTAATTAAGAAAATTGACATTAAAATACACTTTAATCAAGCATTAGCATTATTAAATATAGAAAAGTGTAATGGACATGCATGCAGCTACAGTAAACCAAAGAACTACGGAATAATAAAACGAAAAAGAAAAGAATCAAAGAAATGATAACCTTCAATTCACAGAGAAGAGACTCGCAAGTAGTCTCCATTCTAAGAAATACATTACTTTGCCGAATATCCATTGTTGAATTCACCCCAATTTTCTCGCTCTGAAAAAAATGAAAAATTCGTAAATAAATTTAGATCAAATATCTAATGATCAAATTATACGAAGAAGAAAACTCTAAAAAAAATAGAAACTGAAATCATTAGTTAAATTCAAATACAATGATCAAAACTATGAAATGAAAAAAAATTGAAATTTCAAGAAACAATAATTCTTCTAAGTTGATCAAGGAATTTACGCGAAAATGGAAACCTTGAAATTTTGAACAGTTATTCCCCGCCAAAAGAAATTGGATTGAGAATTTCTAGCAAATTTAGGGTTTTAGATGAAACCCTAAAATTTGAATAAAGTAGAATTTTTAGTGTTGTTAAGCTACTAATGCAAAGGACAGATTAAGGGAGAGAGATGAGCGAAGATTGCAGAGGTTTCCGTTATACTTTCCTTGAATTACGTTTATTTAGGGTTTAGGCAATATAGGGAGGGAAAGTCATTGGATTTTAGTGTAAATTTAAAATTCAAATATGTGTAGGGTGATTATTATCTCATTTTAATTCATTTTCTTATGCATCTCTAGTGTTTTTATCTCTATTATACTAGCTTTTTATGCACGCGATGCGTGCGACGATATTTTGGGCATAACTGTTACTCAGTAGTCAGTAGTAAATAAACCAAAAATAAAAGTTCGTATCTAAGTTCACCTCCATTTTGTGAATAAGAAATATTGAAATACTTACAAATAGTATTTAATTCTTGAAGGATATTTTAAATAAACCTTTTTCCCTTGATAATTAATAGTAATTAATAATAGAAAGAGATAGATCCAAATATATGTAAAAGTTTCATTATATATAGAAAACACTACAAAAAAGTAAAGAAATTTTAAAAAAATGCTCAATCGCCTTTGTTCCTATTTTTCCTTTTCCTTTTCTCTATTCCATTTAACATGGACAAAGTTAATGCACTATCTAGTAAGGTATAGGATATATAGGGGCTACCTTATTCAATGTAAAATGGTAGAAGTTAATTTGAAATCTTATGTCCTTAACAAACGCGGTTGTAAAAAAAATGTATAGTGGAGTTAATTTGTGCATTTGAATTCTCTATGAAGTTCTTAAAAATCAATTTAGATACAATAATCATCCAACCAAAAAAAATCTCTATTATAAAGGTCAGTATTGTTGCCTTCAGATAGTTTACACTACTAAACAATTTAATAAGAAGTGCTATATTCCGCTACATATATTTAGGATGGGGGAGTTATAGAAACAACAAATGTATGATGCAGATAACAATACCATGATCATAATATTTTATATGATAGTATCTCTTTTTATATGAATGACAAATATGATTAATATAAGGTATATAGTATATTGTAAAGTAACTAAATTGGAGTGGTTCAATTTCCTCCCTCTTTTTTTAGGCATAACTATTACTAAGTAACTATTACTTCTCAACTGAAAGCAAAATCCAAAATTTTTAACCATTAGCTAGCAACAGCAGCACCTAAAAGTGTTTATTTTTAATGCAAAAGCACTTCAACATGCAATACTTTATCCTAGCATTAGAACCTCAAAAAGGGAAGATTAAGAAAAACACTATACCAAGTATTATAATTGTAAGATAAACAATAGATGTCAACAAATATCTTAAACTGGCACCTCATAGTTTTCTCTCGTACGCCTCTTTTCCTCTTCCTCTCACTGAAAAAAAATGGCACCAAAAACACAAATCTTTGTTCTGTTATCCAACCCAGAAGTCTGATACTCTTCAGATTCATCCTCTATTTCGCTTCAATTTTCTCCCTCTTTTTTTCTCTCTCCTCTCACCTTAAACTCCATTGGTTAAACATTCACTTCCATATTATCCATTTCTCGTCACATCTAACAGTACCGATGTCGTACCGCGGTGGTAGCAGCGGCGGAGGTTACGACTCCGGCGAAAGAGGACGTGGCGGATATTCCGGCGAAACAGGCGGCAGAGGTCGCGGCGGAGTGAAAGCATGCACTACACTTTAGATCAAAGAAAGGTAATTTCTGAAATCTAGATTTCAGTCATTTCTCTATGATCCCAAATTTTTATCCGGAAAGTATACACCAATTTCAGTTTTTTTCCCCTGGTCTAACTTTTAAATTCTGATTTCACAAACTGATCAATTTTGTTTATGAGCTGAAATTTCCCCCATTTTCATCAGTCTCATATTTAAAATTTTCTCTTTTTCTAAATGTTAACACTTTCAATTTCAATTATATTTGAAATGAAATTTTAAATTTTTCATACACAATTTGAATTTCAATTATAGTGTTATTTTTAAATTTACTCGAACATTGTACATATTGTTAAGATTTACTCAATATAGAACATTATACATACTCTTATTTTCAACTTACAATCTGCGCACCTGATTAACGGTGAAGTTACTGCAAATTTGAGACTGCCTTGAAACTCCAAGTAATGAAGAAAACTGATTTTTTTTATGGAGTTTGTGTTTGTAATTGCTTTTGTGTTGAGTTTGTGTTTGTAATTGTTTGGAATACCGTGAATATGATTTTGAGTTGTATGTAATGAGAATGTTCGTGCGTTTTGGTTATTTTTATGTGGTATTAATTTGGGTAATTTTTTGATTATGAATCTTTTTTATTGGCAATTATATCAGTTGATTGGGTTTTTAGAGATTTGATTGAAATTATTTTGGCAAGTTTATGTGTGATTTAATGTTGATGGCTGCAGCTATGATGTAATTTTTTTTGTTTGGGGGCAATTATGTAAATGCCTAGGGGGACACCATTGCTCCCCCCTTCCCTTATCTCTTATTTTGGCAAGTTTATGCGTGAGTTACTGTTGATGGCTGCAGCTATGATGTACTTTTTTTTGTTTGCGGGCAATTATGTAAATGCCTAGGGGGACACCATTGCTCCCCCCTTGGCTTATATAATAGAGATAAGGGAAGGGGGGAGCTATGGTGTCCCCTTTGAATAGACTGTTTTACCCCCCTTTCCTTTCTAAATTACAAAACTAATTTCAATCAAATTGGGGCTTAAAAAAACTGCCGAAAATACAATTATAACAATCAATCAATCACTCAAATGAGGAAACTTTACAAAAACTAAAAAATTCAATTACAAACTATAACCCATTAGTAATTGTATACTTCGTTCTCAAGAACCATTTACAATTACATACTCAGAAAATTACCAATACACTACAACGTCAATACAAATTACAAACTAAGAAAAACATACGATTTCAACGGTGAGATCACACATTTGTCCATTGGCGATTTCCGAACTTCTAAAAAAGGTGCATAATTCTTTTTAATCTTGCAAGTTATTTCAAATTAGTCGAAAAAAAACTAGCAACTCTTATGTTCGTATGCATGTTCAATTGTAGTATTAATAATTACATGTTTTAGAAAAAAAAAATACAATAAAAATGATACATGAATAATTTAAGTTTGTATTGTATGGTATAAATTTTGAAATAATTATTAAAAAATCAATACACGTTTGTAACAAAAAAAGGCATTATAAAATATAAATTAATTTCGAATACAATAACAATGACACAAAATCAAACTAAAAAAGAAATTACATTAATTTGCCAAAACAAATAGTGAAATTGAAAACCGATGAAAACAATTGATTTTCTTTTAGTAGTCCGTGGAAAGAAATATAAAAACCGGATCTGGATTTTGAAAAAATAGTATTTCATAATTAAAAAGAAGTGTATAAAAATAACTTTTCGATAGTAAGTTTTCGAAATATAAATGTAATCTTATAAACCATTTGTACAAAATTGATATTTCTTATGAATAAATAAAAACCCAGAAGCAAAAGGTCTTTTACGCAATAAATTATGCTTAAATTTAATTTAATTACTTTGCATACAAAATTTGCCAAAGCAGTAGAAGAAGTCTTGAAAAAAACAAAGGGAAAGAAAAAGGATAAGGGGATAATTCAAGAACCGACTAGGATTGTAACTGCATTTTTGCAAATTCCAAATTCTGAACTTCAGCAACGAATTTTTCGGAGAAAACATCTTCACAAATAAAAGTTCAAACATAATGTAACCGGATCTTTGAGAAATATAATTGACAATTGAATTTTTTGGGACGAAATCAGGAACATAAAACGTAAAGAATTACCTTCAAATTTGAGGCCCTCTATTTAATTCGTCAACCAAATAAACCCCGATTTTAACCCCATCCCGACGAACGTTCTTCTACATTACCACCCAGATCGAAATGAAAACCCAAAAAAATCCACAAGAACAAAGACCAAAATTACCCAAAAATCAATGGAGCGTTGATGGGGTTAATTTCAGACACCGGGATGAGCTTATTAATGTGGTGTTTGCTATGAAAATAACCATGAGATCTGATTATACCTCAATCTTTTTAAGTGAATATGAAAGATAGTGAGAATAAGGAGATGTGTCGTTCTTATTTTTTGAGGGAAGGGGAGATGTAAGGTTGTAGGTGGGAATTAAGATTAAAATATGGAGGATTAGATGAAAAAATACGTGAGATTCATCATATGGGTATGTGGGGTGGATAGTTATATGGGGTACGTGGGATTGATAGTCGTATGGGTAGGTGAAAAAAATTATGTGGGTTTGTTATTGGCATACATGTGGCTTTGGGCTACAATCTTTTTTTACTATTAACAAACAACTAACGTTAATCAGTTACTCAGTTAGTTATAAGTTAAACAACAATATTACATAAAATCATGAAGTGTTTTTAAATACTATTTGTAAGTATTTCAATCTTTCTTATTCAAGAAATGGAGGTGAAATTAGATACGAACTTTCGTTTTTGGTTTGTTTTACTATTGAGTAACAGTTACCCCCAAAATATCGTCGCACGCATCGCGTGCATAAAAAGCTAGTTGTCCATAATACGATTTCATAGCATTGTAAATAGTGCATTAATTAGCAAGTTATACCATGATGGAAATTTAACTATATAATTAAGTATTTTATAAAGGTAAGGGACTGTTATTTTATACGTATAATTTTTTTTAGGAGCATTAAATATGAAAACTAGAAGATTCTATCTCAAAATAGACATAAATTGTGAATATAGTATGGGTAAAGACTAATTTTAAATTTATTATTATTAGACATGTATGAGGAATTATGATTTTTCAAAAAACCTAGCCGCCCATCTCTCCTTAAAAAATCCTAGTTTTACTTTAGCCAGTTTAAGATTGTCGTCATCCTTTTCGATGGTGGTAATCCCCGATTTCTACTTTTATATATTTGTTTTTCTAATTGTTGTTTATAATAACCCTATTTTCAGTCTCTGTTGGAAAGTTTCTTACTCAATTATTGGGTTCTTGACTTCTTTGTCTCCACTGGTGGGAGTTTGGAGTTTGGAATTTGGTATGGAAGTTTGTTTTTGTGCATGGTTTGTTGCAAAGATATCGTTCATTGATACTTTATTGTTCAAATTTGCATTCAGTATTGTTTTTTTGTACGCTATCTACATAGTTCAATAAAGAGTATATATATGTCAGAATGATAACGCTCTCATAAGACTGCATGATTAAGCGAACAAATGGGGTCTATGTTGTACACTTGTACTGTTAGATCTGGTTCATTATTATCATGTTTATATCGTAGATGAACTTTATTTGATCAAGTTAGGCTGTGCTTCGTTTTTCTTTAATATATTGTAGATGTCGTATGACTTTCATTTAATGAATTTATCTTCCCCTTAAAAAAACAAAGATTTATGATTTTTCATATTTAAAGCTAAAAACTTTGAAATTGATATCGACCAGAACCTAAGAATTTGAGTAATTAATTTTAAGTTTATTTTCATACTTGTGAGTAAATTGTAAGTATCAATTTTGAAAACAAAATTAAGTAATTCCTAATTCTTGATATATTTTTGCTTTTTAAAAATAATTGATACACGAGTTTTTACTTTGAATAATTCTTCTATATTTTGAGCTTATTTTTATTTCAAATTAGTTTGTTATATATATATGTTTCAAGTTATATATATTTATGTGAACTAAATAGCACATCTAATAGTTGATTAAGAGGTAAGATGTATACTTTACAACCTTATTGGTCTCATGTTCGAATCTTACTACACAGAGTTTTATAGAACATATTCCTTGATTAAGATGGTAAGATGTATACATTACAACCTTATTGGTCTCATGTTCGAATCTTACTACACAAAGTTTTGTAGAACATATTTCTTGTTAAACACATGACATTGCATATTTATAGTAAGGCTATCTTCTTCTTCTTCTTTTATTTTAAGTCACATTCATTAGCTTTATGACCTACCTGACCACAGTTATAGCAATAAATTATGTGGTCATAATTCAGACCTTGAACAAAAAAATTTAGCCTTATGTTTACTAGAAAATTCCTCAGACCATAACCTTACTTACCATAGTGACAATAATCTCCTTCAAATATAATCTGATAATGAATCAACATCATGTTGTTCAAAAGAGTCAGCCCCATTTTATCAAAAGGATGTTGTAATAATACTTGTATAATTTCAAAGGATTTATTTTCCTAAAAACTACTTTTTAATTATTTTCCAATATTACTTGCTTATTTAATTGTTCCAGATGCTCTACCATCATCTTCTTCTTCTTCTTCTTGTTGAATTTTTTTTTTTTTTTGGATATGACAAACTCTTCTCAAAGTTATACAAACATATATAACAATCATCTATAAACTTGAGATTTACCTCATGGAAAGTAGAAAGTTAGTAACAAAAGAAAATAAATTAAAATTGACAAAAGAACCCTAAAAAATTATACCTGGTGGCTAGGTCTTATAATTGAAAGGTTTTAGAATGAACTAGAAATGGGTGTATGAAGAATTGTGATATTTTATTCCAAGAAATGGTGCAAAATTGGTGCTTTTATAGTCAAAGTCACAAAGAAACATACAAGAGCATGGAAGAGGAAAAGCAAATGCTGCTAACTAGCACGCTTTCTGTCATTTTCTGAATGGGTTGAACTAAGTTATCTTAGTGTGGATTATTTAGCTAAAGCTAATGAATGTGACTTAAAATAAAAGGTCAATGAATTATGTGGTCATGATTCAGACCTTGAACAAAAAAATTTAGCCTTATGTTTACTAGAAAATTCCTCAGACCATAACCTTACTGACCATAGTGAAAATAATCTCCTTCAAATATAATCTGATAATGAATCAACATCATGTTGTTCAAAAGAGTCAGCCCCATTTTATCAAAAGGATGTTGTAATAATACTTGTATAATTTCAAAGGATTTATTTTCCTAAAAACTACTTTTTAATTATTTTCCAATATTACTTGCTTATTTAATTGTTCCAGATGCTCTACCATAATCATCATCTTCTTATTCTTCTTCTTGTTGAATTTTTTTTTTTTTTTGGATATGACAAACTCTTCTCAAAGTTATACAAACATATATAACAATCATCTATAAACTTGAGATTTACCTCATGGAAAGTAGAAAGTTAGTAACAAAAGAAAATAAATTAAAATTGACAAAAGAACCCTAAAAAATTATACATGGTGGCTAGGTCTTATAATTGAAAGGTTTTAGAATGAACTAGAAATGGGTGTATGAAGAATTGTGATATTTTATTCCAAGAAATGGTGCAAAACTGGTGCTTTTATAGTCAAAGTCACAAAGAAACATACAAGAGCATGGAAGAGGAAATGCAACTGCTGCTAACTAGCACGCTTTGTGTCATTTTCTGAATGGGTTGAACTAAGTGATCTTAGTGTGGATTATTTAGCTAAAGCTAATTAATGTGACTTAAAATAAAAGGTCAATGAATTATGTGGTCATGATTCAGACCTTGAACAAAAAATTTTAGCCTTATGTTTACTAGAAAATTCCTCAGACCATAACCTTACTGACCATAGTGAAAATAATCTCCTTCAAATATAATCTGATAATGAATCAACATCATATTGTTCAAAAGAGTCAGCCCCATTTTATCAAAAGGATGTTGTAATAATACTTGTATAATTTCAAAGGATTTATTTTCCTAAAAACTACTTTTTACTTATTTTCCAATATTACTTGCTTATTTAATTGTTCTAGATGCTCTACCATCATCATCTTCTTCTTCTTCTTCTTTTTCTTCTTCTTCTTCTTCTCCTTGTTGAATTTTTTTTTTTTTTTTTGGATATGACAAACTCTTCTCAAAGTTATACGAACATATATAACAATCATCTATAAACTTGAGATTTAGCTCAAGGAAAGTAGAAAGTTAGTAACAAAAGAAAATAAATTAAAATTGACAAAAGAACCCTAAAAAATTATGCCTGGTGGCTAGGTCTTATAATTGAAAGGTTTTAGAATGAACTAGAAATGGGTGTATGAAGAATTGTGATATTTTATTCCAAGAAATGGTGCAAAACTGGTGTTTTTATAGTCAAAGTCACAAAGAAACATACAAGAGCATGAAAGAGGAAAAACAACTGTTGCTAACTAGCACGCTTTCTGTCATTTTTTGAATGGGTTGAACTAAGTGATCTTAGTGTGGATTATCTAGCTAAAGCTAATGAATGTGACTTAAAATAAAAGGTCAATGAATTATGTGGTCATGATTCAGACCTTGAACTAAAAATTTTAGCCTTATGTTTACTAGAAAATTTCTCAGACCATAACCTTACTTACCATATTGAAAATAATCTCCTTCAAATATAATCTGATAATGAATCAACATCATGTTGTTCAAAAGAGTCAGCCCCATTTTATCAAAAGGATGTTGTAATAATACTTGTATAATTTCATAAGATTTATTTTCCTAAAAACTACTTTTTAATTATTTTCCAATATTACTTGCTTATTTAATTGTTCCAGATGCATAAAGCTCTACCATCATCATCATCATCATCATCTTCTTCTTCTTCTTCTTCATCATTATCTTCTTCTTCTTCTTCATCATCATCATCATCATCATCATCATCATCATCATCATCATCTTTTTCTTCTTCTTCTTCTTCTTCTTTTATTTTAAGTCACATTCATTAGCTTTATGACCTACCTGACCACAGTTATAGCAATAAATTATGTGGTCATAATTCAGACCTTGAACAAAAATTTTAGCCTTATGTTTACTAGAAAATTTTCCTCAGACCATAACCTTACTTACCATAGTGAAAATAATCTCCTTCAAATATAATCTGATAATGAATCAACATCATGTTGTTCAAAAAAATCAGCCCCATTTTATCAAAAGAATGTTGTAATAATACTTGTATAATTTCAAAGGATTTATTTTCCTAAAAACTACTTTTTAATTATTTTCCAATATTACTTGCTTATTTAATTGTTCCAGATGCTCTACCATCATCATCATCTTCTTCTTCTTCTTCTTCTTGTTGAATTTTTTTTTTTTTTTGGATATGACAAACTTTTCTCAAAGTTATACAAACATATATAACAATCATCTATAAACTTGAGATTTACCTCATGGAAAGTAGAAAGTTAGTAACAAAAGAAAATAAAATAAAATTGACAAAAGATCCCTAAAAAATTATGCCTTGTGGCTAGGTCTTATAATTGAAAGGTTTTAGAATGAACTAGAAATGGGTGTATGAAGAATTGTGATATTTTATTCCAAGAAATGGTGCAAAACTGGTGTTTTTATAGTCAAAGTCACAAAGAAACATACAAGAGCATGGAAGAGGAAAAGCAACTGCTGCTAACTAGCACGCTTTCTGTCATTTTCTGAATGGGTTGAACTAAGTGATCTTAGTGTGGATTATTTAGCTAAACTAATGAATGTGACTTAAAATAAAAGGTCAATGAATTATGTGGTCATGATTCAGACCTTGAACAAAAAATTTTAGCCTTATCTTTACTAGAAAATTTCTCAGACCATAACGTTACTTACCATAGTGAAAATAATCTCATTCAAATATAATCTGATAATGAATCAACATCATGTTGTTCAAAAGAGTCAGCCCCATTTTATCAAAAGGATGTTGTAATAATACTTGTATAATTTCAAACGATTTATTTTCCTAAAAATTACTTTTTAATTATTTTCCAATATTACTTGCTTATTTAATTGTTCCAGATGCTCTACCATCATCATCATCTTCTTCTTCTTCTTCTTCTTGTTGATTTTTTTTTTTTTTTGGATATGACAAACTCTTCTCAAAGTTATACAAACATATATAACAATCATCTATAAACTTGAGATTTACCTCATGGAAAGTAGAAAGTTAGTAACAAAAGAAAATAAATTAAAATTGACGAAAGAACCCTAAAAAATTATACCTGGTGGCTAGGTCTTATAATTGAAAGGTTTTAGAATGAACTAGAAATGGGTGTATGAAGAATTGTGATATTTTATTCCAAGAAATGGTGCAAAACTGGTGCTTTTATAGTCAAAGTCACAAAGAAACATACAAGAGCATGGAAGAGGAAAAGCAACTGCTGCTAACTATAGCACGCTTTGTGTCATTTTTTGAATGGGTTGAACTAAGTGATCTTAGTGTGGATTATTTAGCTAAAGCTAATGAATGTGACTTAAAAATAAAAGGTCAATGAATTATGTGGTCATGATTCAGACCTTGAACAAAAAATTTTAGCCTTATGTTTACTAGAAAATTCCTCAGACCATAACCTTACTGACCATAGTGAAAATAATCTCCTTCAAATATAATCTGATAATGAATCAACATCATGTTGTTCAAAAGAGTCAGTCCCATTTTGTTAAAAGGATGTTATAATAATACTTGTATAATTTCAAAGGATTTATTTTCCTAAAAACTACTTTTTAATTATTTTCCAATATTACTTGCTTATTTAATTGTTCCAGATGCATAAAGCTCTACCATCATCATCATCATCATCATCTTCTTCTTCTTCTTCTTCATCATCATTATCTTCTTCTTCATCATCATCATCATCATCATCATCATCATCATCATCATCTTCTTCTTCTTCTTCTTCTTCTTCTTCTTCTTCTTCTTTTATTTTAAGTCACATTCATTAGCTTTATGACCTACCTGACCACAGTTATAGCAATAAATTATGTGGTCATAATTCAGACCTTGAACAAAAATTTTAGCCTTATGTTTACTAGAAAATTTCTCAGACCATAACCTTACTTACCATAGTGAAAATAATCTCCTTCAAATATAATCTGATAATGAATCAACATCATGTTGTTCAAAAAAGTCAGCCCCATTTTATCAAAAGGATGTTGTAATAATACTTGTATAATTTCAAAGGATTTATTTTCCTAAAAACTACTTTTTAATTATTTTCCAATATTACTTGCTTATTTAATTGTTCCAGATGCTCTACCATCATCATCATCTTCTTCTTCTTGTTGAATTTTTTTTTTTTTTTTTTGGATATGACAAACTCTTCTCAAATTTATACAAACATATATAACAATCATCTATAAACTTGAGATTTACCTCATGGAAAGTAGAAAGTTAGTAACAAAAGAAAATAAATTAAAATTGACAAAAGAACCCTAAAAAATTATACCTTGTGGCTAGGTCTTATAATTGAAAGGTTTTAGAATGAACTAGAAATGGGTGTATGAAGAATTGTGATATTTGATTCCAAAAAATGGTGCAAAACTGGTGCTTTTATAGTCAAAGTCACAAAGAAACATACAAGAGCATGGAAGAGGAAAAGCAACTGCTGCTAACTAGCACGCCTTGTGTCATTTTTTGAATGGGTTGAACTAAGTGATCTTAGTGTGGATTATTTAGCTAAAGCTAATGAATGTGACTTAAAATAAAAGGTCAATGAATAATGTGGTCATGATTCAGACCTTGAACAAAAAAATTTAGCCTTATGTTTACTAGAAAATTCCTCAGACCATAACCTTACTGACCATAGTGAAAATAATCTCCTTCAAATATAATCTGATAATTAATCAACATCATATTGTTCAAAAGAGTCAGTCCCATTTTGTTAATAGGATGTTTTAATAATACTTGTATAATTTTAAAGGATTTATTTTCCTAAAAACTACTTTTTAATTATTTTCCAATATTACTTGCTTATTTAATTGTTCCAGATGCATAAAGCTCTACCATCATCATCATCATCATCATCATCTTCTTCTTCTTCTTCTTCTTCTTCATCATCATCTTCTTCTTCCTCTTTTTCCTAAAAACTACTTTTTAATTATTTTTCAATATTACTTGCTTATTTAATTGTTCCAGATGCATAAAGCTCTACCATCATCATCATCATCATCATCATCATTGTTGGAATCAAGGCTTGAAAAGCCTTTGTCTTCTTTTCTAGAGAAGTCCCACATTGCTTATGGGAGGGAATACTTCCTTGTTTTTATATTCCCTTCTTTCTTATTCTCATTGAGTTGGTACTTGAGATGCTTTTGTAGTTGGATATCATGATTTGGTTTGGGCTTGCTATCACACACGCGCGCGCGCCGCCCGCCCGGGGCTTTGGGCTTTGGGGAATAAACTTAACTTAACTATCTTTTTGGACCCAGGCTGATTGCGTGTGTATCTACTGTAACGTTTTGAACGTTACAGTATTTATGGCAATCCCTTGATATCCTCCCCGGATTTAATGCCTTCCGTTTTTTGGTCTGATCTCCTCTTATTAGATCAGTACATTATTCTTCAGTTGAATAGACAGAAAATCATTCTCTCTCTTCTTCTCTTTTCTTCCTGGGTACGTGCTAATCTCCAGATCGATTACCACCGTTGTCGGGCCGTAATTGATTTCAAGTCAGTGGTCTCCTACCACGGCACAGCCTTGAAATCAGTTTCTTCCTTGCCATTGCAATTGTCAGTTTCTAACAATTTGAAAGCAATTACCTATTTGCAATGGCTGACGTTTCGAACAAATCCATGGCTCACCTTTCAAAGCTTGAGTCTCTTGACGGGAATAACTACAAACGCTGGGCTCAAAAACTTCTAATGTTTTTTGAACAGTTGGACATCGACTACGTTCTTTTCAAGGACTGTCCCGCTGCCATTATTTCTACAGGTGATTCATCTTCATCTCCTTCTGCTTCTGTTATTAAGAAGAATGAGGACGAAATTCTAAAATATGAAAAAGATAATAAGACTGTTCGTTTTCACCTCCTTAATCTGATGACAAACAACCTGTTTGATTTATTCATGGTACATAAATCATCTAAACTGATTTGGGAGGCCCTTGAGAAGAAATATGGGGCTGATGATGCTGGGAAACAAAAGTATGTTGTCGGAAAGTGGCTGGCTTTCCAGATGGTTGATGACAAACCTGTCATGGACCAAGTTCATGTCTACGAAAATTTGTGTGCTGATGTCTTAAATGAAGACATGAAGATTTGCGAAGTTTTTCAAGCTAATGTATTGCTGGAAAAATTTCCCCCTTCCTGGAGAGAGTTCCGTAATAATCTGAAACATAGGAAAGAGTTTCTGTCTCTTCAGGAACTCATTAATCATATGAGGATTGAAGAGGCAAACCGAATCAAGGACAATCAGGACTCTGTTGTTGTTAATGTTACCAAAGCTAACCTGGTGGAATCTGCCGCTGCTTCATCAGGATCTGATAAGTTTAAGGGTAAAGGTAAGAAGGTCAACAACAAAGGTAAGAAGCAAGGGAAATTCAACAAACCTGATGGTAAGATTCAGAAGAGGTCTGTTCTTTGCTATGTATGTGGCAAGCCTGATCATAAGGCTTACCAATGTCCTCAACGCCAAGGTTCTGTTCAAAAGTAAGCTCCTCAGACTAACCTTGTTGAATCTGATGACATTGTTGCTGCTGTGGTTGTTGAAGCAAATCTGATCGAGAATAGTTCTGATTGGATTTTGGATACCGGGGCCTCGAGGCATTTCTGTGCAAACAAGGAGCTTCTCCATGACTTCCAGGATGCTACTGAAGGCGAGTGTGTCTACATGGGCAACGCGGCAGCTGCTGGAGTGCTTGGACAAGGAAAGGTCACTCTAAAACTTACCTCTGGAAAAACCCTCTCCCTTTCAAATGTTTTGTATGTTCCTACTATGCGTCGCAACCTAGTGTCTGGTGCCTTGTTAAACAAAGCTGGTTTGAAAATTGTTTTTGAGGCTGACAAGGTTGTAATGACTCGTGGTGGGGAGTTTGTGGGGAAAGGGTATTTAAGTGGGTGTTTATTTATTTTGAATGTTGCTTCTTCTGTTGTTCCTCCTATTAATAAAACTATTTCTGGTTCTGCTTATATTGCTGAGTCTTTAAATTTATGGCATGGTAGATTAGGGCATGTGAATGTTGCTTCTATTAAGAGACTAAGGACCTTAGCTTTAATTCCTAATCTGTCCACAACAGAATTTTCTAAGTGTCCAATATGTGTTGAAGCAAAATTTACTAAGAAACCTTGCAAAACCGTGACTCAAAGGACCACACAACTTCTAGAATTGGTTCATACGGACTTAGCTGATTTCCAGAACACTAGAAGTAGAGGAGGAAAATTTTGGTACATTTCCTTTGTTGATGATTATTCGAGGTACACTAAGTTATACCTTCTTAAAGCCAAAAGTGAGGCAGAGGAAGCTTTTATAAAGTATAAGGCCGAAGTAGAAAACCAACTTGATAGGAAAATCAAGAGGGTTAGGTCTGATAGGGGTAGAGAGTATGAGAACTTCTCTTTGAATGACCACTGTGAGAAATTGGGGATCATTCATGAACTTAGTGC
This sequence comes from Beta corolliflora, assembly GCA_947648045.1. Taxonomy (NCBI): domain Eukaryota; kingdom Viridiplantae; phylum Streptophyta; class Magnoliopsida; order Caryophyllales; family Amaranthaceae; genus Beta; species Beta corolliflora. Next base: position 933,359 of record CANSZD010001237.1, read on the forward strand.
ACCCTATGTACCTCAACAAAATGGTATAGCTGAACGGAAAAACAGGTCTTTGAAAAATATGATGAATGCTATGCTTGTAAGTTCGGGGTTGGGCGATGAAATGTGGGGGAAGCAAGTCCTTTCGGCTCGCCATGTTCTTAACCGAGTACCTCACAAAAGGTTAGATAAGACTCCTTATGAACTGTGGAAGGGGTATCCTCCAAACTTGAGCTTTCTTAGAGTGTGGGGGTGTCTAGCTAAAGTTGATTCGCCCGATTATAAGAAGTCAAACATTGGACCCAAGACTTTTGATGCTTTGTGTTTATTGGCTATGCTCATGCCGCTTATAGGTTCATGACTTTGAGCGATAGGTCTATTTGTGAATACAGAGATGCTCGAGTTTTTTGAACATGTTTTCCCTTTGAAAAAGGGTGTTTGTGCTTCGTGCCTTCTTGTTCTTCTCCTACTTGTTGATTTATCTACTTGTTCTACGCATGATGTTGTTTTATCTACTAGTAATATTCCTGCTGATTTGACTTTAAGTAGTACTTCAGTTGACATGCATGCTAGTAGTTCTTCTGTTGTAGATGAGCCTAGGAGAAGTAAAAGACCTAGAGTAGCAAAAGACTTTGGTTCTGATTTTGTCACTGCTTTTCTATCTGAAAGTTCTTGTGTTGACTTGTTGAGTGATGAACTAGTTTATGCTTTCATGATAGAAGAGGATCCAAAGACTTTTGAAGAGGCAATGAGATCTCGTGGATGCTAGTTTTTGGAAAGAGGCCATTAAGAGCGAGTTAGATTCCATAGTATCTAACTCTACTTGGGAGTTATCTCGACTTACCTAAGGGGTCAAAGACCATAGATAGTAAATGGATCTTTAAAAAGAAGTTGAGACCTGATGGGACTATAGAGAGGTTTAAAGCTAGACTTGTCATTAGGGGCTTTACTCGGAGGAAAGGACTAGATTACTTTGACACTTATTCTCCCGTGACTAAGATAGCCACCATTAGGACCCCCGCTAGCTCTTCGTTGCTATTCATGACTTAGTTATACATCAGATGGATGTTAAGACTGCTTTCCTGAATGGTGACTTAGAGGAGGAGATTTACATGTCTCAACCTGAGGGTTTCGTGGTGCAAGGTCAAGAAGGTAAAGTGTGTAAGTTGAGGAAGTCCTTATATGGTCTCAAACAAGCTCCGAAACAATGGTACGAAAAATTTGACAGTACTGTTGTGTCACATGGCTTCATTGTCAACAACTCTGACTCCTGTGTATATTCTAAATTGATAGGATCAGATTGTGTTATTATATGTCTTTATGTGGATGACATGTTGATTTTTGGTAGCAACTTAAAGGTTGTTAATGATATTAAACTTTTCTTGTCATCAAAATTTGAGATGAAGGATTTGGGAGAAGCTGATGTGATTTTAGGAGTAAGACTTAAAAAATTCTCCGGTCGCATTTTCCTTAGTCAGTCTCATTATGTGGAAAAGGTGCTTAAAAAGTTTAATTCCTTTGACGTTGTTCCAGTGAGTACTCCCTATGATCCTAGTATTCATTTGACCAAGAACTTAGGTGAAAGTGTCTCTCAAAGTGAATATGCGAAAGTCATAGGTAGTTTGATGTACCTCATGAATCGTACTCGACCTGACATAGCTTATGCAAGTGAGTAGACTGAGTCGATATACTCATAACCCTAGTAATGAACACTGGAATGCTCTCCATCGTCTTCTCAGATACCTAAAAGGAACTGTTGATTTTTGTTTGCATTATTCTAAATTTCCTGCTGTTCTTGAAGGATTTTGTGATGCAAATTGGGTTTCGGTAATGATGAGATCGGTTCAACTAGTGGTTATGTGTTTACCCTTGGTGGTGGTGCTATATCATGGAAGTCTTCGAGCGTACTTGTATAGCACGTTCCACTATGGAGTTCGAGTTCATTGCCCTCGAGTTGGCGGGGGCAAGAAGCTGAGTGGTTGAGAAATCTGTTGTCTGATGTTCCCTTATGGGGAGGACAGGGTGCATCTGTCTCTCTTCATTGTGATTCTCAAGCAGCCATTGGTGTTGCTAAGAACAGTGTCTACAATGGTAAGAGGAGACACATACGGATCAGACATGGAGTCATCAAACAACTCCTGAAAAATGGGGTGATTTCTTTGGACTATGTGAGGTCCGAAAGAAATCTTTCACGATCCCTTTACCAAGGGGTTACCTAGGAGAGTTGTCCTAGAGTTGTCGAGGGGATGGGGCTAAAGCCCATTAGTTGAGATTTTAAGGTGGATACCCTTTTGTGGCCAAACGAAGCCATAGAATCTTAACTTGCACTACATTTCTCATCCCTATGGCGCATGGTAGTGCTTCTTAAATCCATAGCCTATTGGTGGTGCTATTGAGACGCACTTGATGGATTTATATTGCGAGGTTGAGCTTTGCTCTTAATGGTTCCATATCCCTTCGGGGTGGTGTTATTGAGAAACACTTGATGGACTACCTACGTAAGTGTGAAGGTTAAGCCGCCTTCTATGAAAGACTGGGCTGTCTTTCTAGAGCACTTATGAGACCCAAGGAATGCGCATGGCTATAAAGCGCTTGTGATGTATCGCGGAGACTGCACGATCTTAAGGTAGGTATGTGTTGTGGGGGTCTCAACGGAACTCTGGTGAGTTCAAGAGAAATTCACTCACTAGAAAGTAAGTTGTTGCCTCATTTCACTATGTATCAATTCAAATCGAAAGATATTGATGCTTAAGTACTTTCCTTTCCTTACCCAGGAATTTCTTTTGCTTTTCAGAGCCTTTGTGGGGGATTGTTGGAATCAAGGCTTGAAAAGCCTTTGTCTTCTTTTCTATAGAAGTCCCACATTGCTTATGGGAGGGAATACTTCCTTGTTTTTATATTCCCTTCTTTCTTATTCTCATTGAGTTGGTACTTGAGATGCTTTTGTAGTTGGATATCATGCTTTGGTTTGGGCTTGCTATCACACGCGCGCCGCCCGCCCGGACCGGGCCAGGGCCTTGGGCCTTGGGCTTTGGGGAATAAACTTAACTTAACTATCTTTTTGGACCCAGGCTGATTGCGTGTGTATCTGTTGTGGGAAGACTGTAACGTTTTGAACGTTACAGTATTTATGGCAATCCCTTGATATCCTCCCCGGATTTAATGCCTTCCGTTTTTTGGTCTGATCTCCTCTTATAAGATCAGTACATTATTCTTCAGTTGAATAGACAGAAAATCATTCTCTCTCTTCTTCTCTTTTCTTCCTGGGTACGTGCTAATCTCCATAGCCTACTCTGTTAGTGGTGACAGTTTGGGTTGCTGTGTTAACCTTGGGGAGCTTTCCGGCCAGATCGATTACCACCGTTGTCGGGCCGTAATTGCTTTCAAGTCAGTGGTCTCCTACCACGGCACAGCCTTGAAATCAGTTTCTTCCTTGCCATTGCAATTGTCAGTTTCTAACAATCATCATCATCATCATCATCATCTTCTTCTTCTTCTTCTTCTTCTTCTTCTTCTTATTCTTATTATTATTATTATTATTATTATTATTATTATTATTATTAAGATTTTTGACAATGTCACTTTTAAGCTTTTTAGAGGGTACTTTTTGACCCATTGAATATAAAAAAGGGAGACAAGTGATAAAAAGATTTTTGACAATGTCACTTTTAAGCTTTTTAGAGGGTACTTTTTGACCTTCTTCTTATTATTAAGATTTTTGACAATGTCACTTTTAAGCTTTTTAGAGGGTACTTTTTTACCCATTGAATATAAAAAAAGGGAGACAAGTGATAAAAAGATTTTTGACAATGTCACTTTTAAGCTTTTTAGAGGGTACTTTTTGACCCATTGAATATAAAAAAAGGGGGACAAGTGATAAAAAGAGTAATTTTTGGTGAAAGAAGCGAAAGATAGAAAAGTAATACTCCCTCCTATTTATTTTGTTGTTCCTATTTTGAATAGTTTTGTGAGAGAAAATTGGTTAAAGTAGGAAGAACTTTTGGAAACGGAGAGAGTATTACTTTTTGGTGGGTGAAGAACTCCAAATAAATAAGTTTAAACAATGTAGCATATTATCAGTATTAATATTATTATTATTATTATTATTATTAATATTACTCAATTCATAAGAATATTATTAGTATTAATAATATTATTAATATTACTCAATTCATAAGAATATTATTAGTATTAATAATATTATTAATATTACTCAATTCATAAGAATATTATTATTATGCATATTATTAGTATTAGTATTAATATTATTATTATTATTATTATTATTATTATTATTATTATTATTATTATTATTATTATCATTATTATCATTAATATTATTAATTATTATCATTATCAATGATGATAAAAATATTATTAAACTTGTAATTATTAATAATACTCAATTCAGTTCAGTTCAGATCAGATCAGTTCAGTTCAAACCAGTTCAGTTCAGACTTATTCATTTCAGTTCAGTTCAGTTCAGACTTATTCAGTCCAAAAGAACAGAGCCTAAATAGGGGAGTTCCGTGTGGCAACCTATACTTTATCAGGAACTCCTTTTAATATATTAGTATAGATAGATGCTAGATTTTGTTTTCTCAATTCTTCCTTTCATTTCCATGATGTTCGTTCCCTTTTCTTTATGATATTTTTTTAAAAGAAATTTGTCCATTAACTATATTATGATTAGTATCATACACTTCTTCTGTAAAATGAGCCAACTTTTCTGTTTAACTTCTCATTTTCAACTGGTATATTGATTTGATAGACTTTCTAAAACAATTTACTATTTGACGTATAAGAGGGTTGACCGGTTGAGTCACCCTATAAACTCAAAATATTGTTCGTACTTTCCTATTCAAGATACGATACACCATTATTAGAGTTTTAACTTGTTCCAAATACTAAAAAGCTACTTTAAAAGCTATTGTTGAGCACGCCCTTAGTATTCGGCGAAGTAGCTTTTGGAGGTAGCTTTCAAGTACCTTTTAGCTTTTGAGTAACTTTTGCCAAAAGCTAAGATTATTAGTTTTTGAGTAGCTTTTGTTAAAAGCTACCATTTTTGCATATTATTTACACATTAAAATTTTGCCAATAGCTATTTTAACCGAACACTTTTAATTTAGACAGCTAGTTTCACAGCTAAAAGCTAACAACTATCTCCACAGTTAAAACTCACAGCTGAAAGCTAAAAGCTTACAACTAACAACTATTTTCGCCGAACAGGCCCTATGTCATTTTCCCTTCAGCGACTTGATATTCTCATAAATTCGATGAGTATAAATCGACGTACAAGATCCCAGGATTGAATAACATTCGTAGCAATGTTGGATTTTCCCTTTATTCCCCTAACTTGTTTGGGCTTCTTATCTACCTAAAACAAAGTTAAACATACTTATTATTTTATGAAAATAATATCTACACAAAAAACCTTTTAGCAATTTGATATATACTTTTCATTGAACCATAAAATTTCTTCCTCCGTGCTTGTAACTATTTGACTTTTACACTATTCCTTATTAACTTTTACTATAACTTTTTTATGATGCTTAAAAAAAGAATGATATTAACTAAAATGTTGAATTAAACTCAATATGTACTTTCCATATATTGACTTTTTTTTTACAATTTTTACTAATTGCTAATTAGATATATTAACGGTGAAAGATATGCATTAGCCAGCATAAAAGTCAAATGAAATAAAGTATATATCACATCATCATCATCATCAAGAGTAAGACAAACAAATTTCCCGTCCAACAAAAGTTTTAACACCAATTGGTCTGGTGACTTGGTCTGGTCACAAAGTTATATACATAATGGAAGAGACAAATTTAGAAGTGCCTGTCAACTACTATAATCAACTAGCTCATAGTGGGAGTGTGGGTCGTGGGACCGTTAAAAAAAATAGACATAGGAAGCTTCCACACTAATCCAAGACTTCATCCAGAATTATGATCACTCAGTTTCTGGCAGCAGATACAAAATATCATACAATATAATCTGTTCACTCCCACCCAAAAAAAATTTGTTCCAACGAATCTGTTCCAACAACCGAACAAAGTTTGTATTACAATCTTATTTGGTATACTAAAACTCAACTACTTGTTAATTAGCTGAAAAGTATAGATCAACTCGTAGATCGTTAATGGAAGTACAAGGTCAACACGTAGACCGTTGATTACCATCATATGCACAACGGCATATCGACGTTACTTATTTGTGCGATATGGATTACTAATTAGCATAAACATTGCCGAAAATGCATTCATGCTATACAGGGTTTATAGTTCCACATCATATTTCAGCGTGCACCACCTTACACGAAAAACAAGTTGTATACATCAAGACTTAAAGGAAAGCTAATACTTGTCTCAACCGCGCCGATTTCAGAGCATCAGAAAATCCTAAACGTCCCAAGGTGAAACAAGCCAAGTCTATAAAACCCTGTGATTTCGATCCCGAAAAATCAAGAGGGTAACTAATTACTCCTGCACATCCATCATCCACCCTACTTAAGATTGAAAGCATGTTAAAAATCATACAGAAATCTCCTCATAGAAAGATAGTATTGATTAATTCTTACCAAGAAACACATAATGGCAAACAATACACTCACAAGGCAAAGATACGGAGGAAAGGCTACCTGGCACTAAAGATTGCAATGGGCCATAACAAACCTGTGTGTTGTAGCCTCTGAGCAGCACAGCCATATCAGTCACGTTGCGCTGGCCATCCCCATGGACTAGTTCCAGGCACAGCCCGCCTTCAGCATTTTCCAATAATTTAGTTACAAATTGACCCTGCTGGCTCATCATACCTGTGCCTGTGTGCCCGGCAGTTCTTATCACGGTCCAGTGATTTATCAACCAGCAGTCCAGCTCGAAAGAATTACCAACATGGAAACACAACTACACTAGTGGAAGGCTGCTTCCACAATACAGACCATTGGACATAAAATTTACCTATGCTCCACAATTTTCAGTAAATGCAAGCCACAAAACTGTTGCTCCAAAACACATCAGATGCAACAAAATGTCTCCAGCAAGCCTCAGAACTGTTGCTCCAAAAAACATCAAATGCAACAAATTTTCTCCATACTTTCAATCATCATAATTAAGAGTCAAGGAAGAAATTTATGTAACTTGCCGTAGATAAGGCGAGCTATTTACCAAGTACTACTAACTTGATATGATATAATCAATTGAATAAAAAGGAACAAGAATCAATCATGTGCAATACCAATCGAGCTAAACGTCCCAAAGAATTACAAGCAAGGTCAACAGTAACAGAACAAGGTATGTGCAGCAAATCCCACCTGTCATAATTTACAATACTAAAATGAAGAAAGGCACCTAAAATCAAAGTCAAAGGGTCTGATTTTATCCTTCTGTATACATAAATTACAACCCACCCACAATTCTGCAGAACGACAATCTTTAAAAAAAAAAAATTGAAGCTGAAATGCAGGGGAAAGATTCACCTCAAGAGATAGGATCGCTAAATGATCTCTCCATGGTGGAATTCATTATCCCCGCAATCTGTACTGGAGTCCAAGCCACAAGGCGAATCATACCATTTCGGATTCTCCGGATAGAAACTATCTACCTGTAGACCAACAAGACCTACATCCTCATCTAAAGAGTCATGCCTCATGGGCTTAGTTAGCTTCGAATCATCACAACTGAGAATACTCTTCTCATCAAACTCACTACTGTGTAGCCACTTGTCTGGTTTACAACTCTCTACAATCATATCTTTGTCACTCCTACAATCCGTCCTCATTTGGTCCCATGGTACAACATCCCCCAATGTCCTTCCAAAACTGTCGTCATCTTCCTCGATCAAATCAGTATCTTTACCATCCCCATACAGCCTGTCATCATGAGGATCATTCCAATGAGGCAAATCACCATCACCAACTAGCAGAACATCAGAATTCTGCTTATCAGAGTCCAATCCAACTGACTTTGAAGTTTCATAACCTAATTCCCTAACCTTATTAACAATATGATACAACTCTTGGGAAACTGACTCCAAAAACTCCTGGGGGAGCTTAGAAATCCGACTTTCCAACAAACCAGCTTCCGATTTCAGCTCCTGCACCTGCTGCAGCACCGAATGACAAAAATCCCCCTCATCCCTACCCATAAAAGAATCAGTCTCCAACTCCTCATTCACCCCATACTCCGTCTCTTGATCATTCAAAAACACCCCTTTATGCCCAACAACCCGATGCATAATCCTGGCATTCCCATCCAACGGACCTGGCTCATGCCCCGTATGCACAGCATACAACTTAAAAACCGCCATCCCTTCCTCTTGATACACAAACGTCTTATCCTTGTCATTATAATTCGCAATAGGCACAATGGCCCTAATCCTAAACCCACACCCACACCTCTTCGATGCATACGGTTCCCTCTTCAACACCTTCGATTTCTTACTCGACGCAGGCTCCCCCGCCCTATGACAAGCATAATCCTTCACCTCGGCCATAAACGGCTTATACCTAATATACTTCTGCCTAATACAAAGCACCACCTTATGCTTCTTAGCAAGGTGTTGCAACTTATTAGGCACCTCTTTAGCAGGCACATCAAAAGACTCAGTATACTCGAACCGCCTCCGTTTCGGCCTCCCCCCATTAAACCCACCCCCTCCAACAACCCCACCTTCAGAAACACCTGAACAAACAACACAAGAAGCAATACAAACCCTAATAAAACTCTCGGGAATCCCATAAAACTTAGCCCCAACAGTCCAAAGTTGCTTAATCTTATCAACAGTTTCTCTAATCCCTAAATGTTTCAAATCACTATCACTATGTGATGACATAACAATATCTTGCCATTGACTAACATGAGAAACAAATTGATTAGAATTATTCTTAAAACAAAGATAACGGTTACCGTTACCGTCAACATGAGCATTAAGTTTATCTTGTATACGTTTCCACGCCGTTACATAAGCAGTATCTTCATTTCTATCTTTCCAAACAGACCTCCATGATTTTAAAACTTCAACGGGTGTAACGGATCGGATCTCACCCGGAGAAGCGACCCGATTATCTAAAAGGCATGAAATCATAAGAGAATGAGATTCACTGTTGAAGGTGTAGAATTGAGAGGAGATATGTGGGTCCGGGTTGATTTTAGGGGAAACGGGTCGGGTTAGGGTTTCAGGGGAAGAAGGTGGAGATGAAATTGAGTGGTGGAAATCAGAGTTGAGGATCGGACGGTGGAGATTGAAAGATGGGTGGTGGAAATGGTGGTGGAGGAAAAAAGGATCTGGGTCATCTTCAATTTTGTTGGGATTCATTTGCGGAATAAGGGGGTGTTTGGGAGAGGGGTGAAATTATGAAGGGGGGAATTTATGAAGTATGATAAAGTGAAGTGTTTTTGTTTTGGGTTTGGTGGTTTTGGAGACTGACATAATAAGGGTGAGTCTGACATTGGTAAAAGAAAGGGAGTGTGTCTGTGTGACTGTGTGTGGTGGGGGAGATTTGTGGAACCAAATTTTTTTTTTTTTTTTAGGAGAGTTTGTTTGTTTTTGCTCTTGCCTTTTTTTTTCTACTTTGACTTGTTTTTGGGGGAATTGACAAAGAAGTGTTTTCATTGGATGGGTTCAGAATCTACTTTTTCTTCTTTGTTGTTTTTAATGGTTGTATAATGTAGGTTGAGCACGTGGTTTAACAAAGAGATTAGATAAGGTGAAGAGAGGAATTAATATAAGTAGTTTAAATGATTGGGATTTAAAGGGGGTTGGGGTGTATAGCTGGAATGAGACTCTTGGTGGGGATAGTGTGCGAGGGTAGTCTATAAGATTTCTTCTTACTTATTAATAAAAGTTTAAATACTAGTTGACGGAAAGTTTGAGTTATACGTGATGTAAATTGCAAGTATTAGAAAATGGTGGAAATGTTACTTTTCTTGTTACTATAGGAATTCTTGGTAGTATTGTTTAAGTCAGATGAATTGAAAAATTAGGTAGTGTCTATTAATATAAGTTGATATTAGTGGTTGACAATAGTTAACAGAAGTAGCTGATGAATGACCCGTCAGTAAGGTAAATGACAATTTTAGAAGGACAATTTAGAGGGGAGTGTGGTTAAAGAAAACTTTCCTTGTAAATCAACTATCCGTTTTAGTCAATTAGAATTTTCAATCAATTCTTAAATTATTTTAATAGTAAATGTTCAAGTATCACAACTTATATGGATTGTGGAATGACAAAACGTACAACATTGATAGTTGGAGAGAGCCAAGTAACAAGTTGACATAAGAGACAACGTCTTAAAGTTGCCTTACTATCTGATAATCCATAAATTCTCAAATAGTTGATCCATTTTGACTTTTAGTGTACAAAATTTGATTTTTTAGCATCTTTGTATTTCATTGTCAAATCTACATCACTAGTTGGGAATAGAATGTCATTTATAAACCACTCTAATCACTAAAAAGAAGCGTAGTACAAAAACAAAACTTATTAGGCGTACCGCGTACATGGTGCCCTGGTGGAATACCTATCTTGTGACTAAGTTATGAGATTCAAAATCCAACATTTACAAGTTTTGTGGAGTCGGGTTCTCTTTGTTATTTCTTCTCACTCTTAAGGGGTTTGATGAACCACTAAACTAGACTAAAATCACAACAAAGAAAGAACTTAAAGAGAAGCGTTGTTACAAGTTTACAGCACTTAGTCATCAGAAAGAAAATGAATTACAATCCAAAGTTTAATGTACCAAAAAAATATAGATTGCTAGGCCAACGAGGAGCTACATATTCTTTGAACATACCCCAGATTCTAGCCCATCGATGGAAGCCCAAAAGCCATAGTAAAACACCACCTATTTCAGCCCACAAAATATAGGGCTTAGGAGATTAAAATTCCATTACGTCAGAACCTTTAGATTAGTTTGTCACAACTCACAAGGAAGATACAGAGGATATTACTACTATTACAAAAGATTAGTATAAGATGATGCTCAAAAATTAATCAAGATTATCTGCTAATTCTTCTTAATAGATAGTAACAATTAATCACTTCAATTAATTAGTGTGGCTCAGACTTGAACTTCACTCCGGGAAGGTACTTAGACACGAATTCGCGTGTCAAAGTTTGGAGATCATCATCCTCAATTATCATATCATCATGCTGATGATAATCAGTTAGGTTATAGAAACTGGCTAAATCTGATGCTGTTACTGGTGCTGATGCTGCTAACGATGATAGCGAGGGTTGCGAAAGAAATGCATTGTTGTCGAACGAAGGCATGCATGGGGCCACCGTACCAGTGGTGTTTGTGGTAGTGGTGGCTGGAGTGGCTGCCATTTGATCTAAACAGCAATGAGGATTAGTCTGATCTACCGTAGGAAACGTCGGTGGAAGACGTTGTAAGGTGGAAAGCCTGGCATGTACAAAGGCTAATTCTGCTTGCATACTCATAACCTGCCACCAGAGACACACCCAAGAAAGTTGAAAAGAAAGACGACAGTAGAAATTAAATTAGAACAGTGCTCTTTGGAGAAGCAAATACAAGAACTTTATTGCCACATTATTGATCAATTTTCGAGTTCATTCACCATATACCCGGACAAGACTAATTTTTGCTCATTTGCTTATTTGAAACTCTCCTTTTTGTATATTTTGTTCATTTGGATGATATCAATGAGCAATGAGCAAAAAAAATTGCCTTGGGTGTATCACTTCTCTAGTTCTTCTGATCCTGTCCCCTTCTTCTTTTAATTAATAATCTAAGTGAAGAACCTAATTATTGATTTAAGTGAATAAGTCAATATAAACTGCCAAAAGTAAAAGTATCATTTTACCTAATTAAAGCCTAATCCTAGACACATACTATTACTCTATTAGTGTTACTAGCTTATGATTAATTGGCCGGCTTGGATGGGCCATGCTGAGCTAGCTAGCAAAGTAAGCCCAACATTTTATTACTTTTCTTCTTCTTTTTTTGACATTGGCAAGTATGGCAACTGAACAATTTATTCTAAACAACAGGGATGCACAACCAAATTCTCATAAATTTAGCTAATACTCCGTTCGTCCCATATCGGTTAACACAAGTACCCTATAAGACAATATCATGAAACTAATTTGTGAGTTTCAAATTTACGACTTATAAAATGAAAAACTATTACTATCCTCTAAACTAGAAATATCTAGGCCATGTCTTGTGACCTAATAATAGCCTTTTCTAACCTCCTTTATTTGTTTTTTTGTCAATTTCTACGAATTATATATTTGTGCTCTAACATAGAGTATAAAGGTAAATAAATATTGACTTTTAAATAACTTTTAGATGAATATCCATACTCTTTTATAAGGATCATGTCCATTGAAAGTAAGGGAAGAAACAAAAGAACAGGTTTGGTTCTGTGGGTTGTATTAAGAACTTCAAGTAGACATCTGAATCACTCTTTCGACACTTCGAGACAGAATATACTAAGACAAAGCTCTAGCATCTGTATAACCCTAACCACAATCTATAAGATTGGTCCTCTAAAATTAGACATATATCTTAGATATATAAGATTTCACACAATCCCCCCTAAAAAAAATTCCTATAAATTATGTTAGCAAAAAACTATAATAAATTCTCACACAAGAACAAATTCAATGCTCTTCATTTTTTTTTATGCTCTAAAGTAGCTCAGCACGTATTTATTATGTCATCTTATACTCCTAAAGGAAAAAGAAGATCTAGGTACTATTACAAATCAATTATTTCTATCAATGACGTACATGATCCAGAATTAAGTTAAATAAATATACTTTACACTAAAGCCAACATTAATTATTTATATTTGTCATTGAAAATTCCAACCATGGTGTAGCAAAGTCAAATAAAAGAATATGGTTGTACAATAGAATTCATTTTAAGGGTTCTCGAGCCACTAAGTTTAGCTTAATAGTTCCGGCAACATAAATCCATCCCAACACATAAGTGGCAAAGTATTTGGTCATCACTATACATCCAAGTATTATTTTATGTATTATATACTTATTCTCTATTATTAATCATAATTCTAAGGATCATGGATAAGTATTAGCTATAATTACTAATAGTACTACCTCATCCAAAATATATTCTTTCTAGCTTTTTTCCAAAAATAATTTTTGTTATAATACCAATGACATTAAACATGAGTACTTCATAATATCAATTTAATATCGTAGGTTATTCTATAAAATCAACACATTATTATTGCTCCCTTCTTTTATAATATTACTACAAGGCACACACGCTTCTCGAAAATTTATTTTGACTATAAAAATCTTTAAAATGTAATGAATAGAAATTATATAAGTTATATACCATATGTAACGAGCAAAGTTAGGGTTGTGAAAATTAAAAATGCTTTCACAATATCAAAGTTCGCCCTGAAATATCATGCATGGGCGCGGCATGCCTTACAAAAAGTAGGTAGACTTTAATAGGTAATGGGCTTCAACTCAACGAACTTTCTTTTACAAAAATTATATAGTATATGTGGGTAACCTATCTACTCGATCAGTGGGAAAATATAAGTTTCACTCTATTATTGTATGTGTTGATAGATGGTAAAAAGTAATTACAATACCGGTAATAATTTTATTGTAAGAAAATTTCATGTCGATAGTAATGAAACTTCAATTTCAAATATATCTTTTTCTTCACAAAATTAGGGGGTAATGTACCGTAAAAAATATTGTGTACTACATTACTAAAGGGGTACGTAGACAAATACTACTATAGACATTTGACATGAGACTTTCTAAAAATAGATTGCACCAAAATTCATCACGATATCATTAATTGTTACTGATTAAAATATATCTTTTTCTTCACAAAATTAGGGGGTAATGTACCGTAAAAAATATTGCATATGACTTTATAAAGTTGTAAGAGCTTCCTTTCCCATTCTAATTTAGTCATTTTAGTGACGAAGTCTGTATTTATGTTGGAGTAGCATCTAGCCACAAAGCTAAAATAAACCAAATATATTGACATATTTAAAAAATCATAATGATTAGAAAAGAAGATGTCTCTTAGCTTGAGCTCCCTTACTAATTATAGTAACAAAAAAATTTACAATTGTTCTATTATCATTTATCAAAATTAACAAGTTCAAACACATTGAACTGTTCTAGCACTTTTCTACTAAACAAAGAAAAGAAAAGAGGGTGGACAAGAATGTCAAATGAAGAATTTAGTATCCGTTGCTAATTAATGTTCTAGGAAACAACAAACGTACCAAACCAAATTTTAGGTGCTGTTCAAACTGAAGTATATCCAATTGCATTAAGTTGGATGTTTGACCATGTTATTCAATGAAGTACAACCACGCAAATCCAGCTACTTCTAGTACTAACTACTAGCTACGAAGATTGGGATAATACTGCTCATCTCATACTTGATTCATAGCTACGCCATGAAAGAATTTATTTTTACTTTGGCCTAGCGCAACAAATAATAGTAATAATGTAATATAGACAAGATTTTTTGTGTATTAACGGATTTCTTAAGAAAAGGTTGATAATTTTAAATTTTAATTACAAAATGTCTTACTATTCCATAACTGTCCGATAACCTCACTCCACCCTCCAACGTGAAACATATCCTAGACACACCTCAAAATCACTACTCCATCTCTAGACTCTTAAAACGTGTATTAGTGGATTTGATGATAAAAAAATGAGCTAAGATTAATGGATTGTACTGCGAACCCGTCTTGATTTTTGGTGTATAAAGAGACACAAGGATATCGAAATAATTAGAATTTTTGTCCCCTAATCATAGATAACATATCTAGTCTCGTCTCAAATTTTTAGTGTACAAAAAACAATAAGGGTCGCTGATGTAGATAGAATTTGATCCCAATTTCATAAAACTCATCCTCACAAGTTTTTAACAACTAGGTAGTTAGCATTTATCTATCTCGTTAAGGGGTTGTGACTTGTGAGGGCTGTATTATGGTATTGATCTTGTTTTTATTAAAATTTTCAGAGTTTCCACATGATTAGATAACTTGATGAGACCTTAAAAAGAGAGAATCTTTTAACACTTCCGTGGTTGCAATTATGCAGGTCATGTCAAATCTTTTGTCCTACTTCTTGAGTCATAAAATTGGTTAAAAAATTATGCTCATATATCCCTAACAAGTAACAACATCATCCCCTTTATCTTGATTGTTGATAGGATTTCATCACCTGTCATTTCCCATATACTTTATAATGAGAAAGATTGTAAGTTTTATGAACTGACCCCTCCCCCCAAAAATTAAAAACCGCAGATATAATTTATCCCTAGTTTTTTTTTTGTTTTTTTATGGAGTCCCTAGACTGTTTAATTATAAGAATAGCTTATCACAGTGACAAATAAATTCCTCCAAAATTCCAATGTTAAGTCCTAATCTATTTATATATGAATCCTCTTTTTTTTGTGAAATTGATCAACTTAGTTGTAGGTTAAAATTATTGTCAATTATATATCCTCACTAAGTTAATTACTATACTTTTTAGCCTAATGGAGAAGTAACAACAACTCAATTGTGTTTGAATAAAAATAGTAGTGAAATACTTCATACTAATTGATGATCTTATGTTACTAGCTCAAACTACACCGTACCATTAATTAAAGTAACAATTATTTTGAATTACCTCTTTTTTATAAGAAAAAACACACAAAAAAAAAGTAAAAGAGAAAATAAAGGTAAGGCATAAAGAACCTGTTGTTGAAGAGTGAAAATGTGAGCAACACAGCCATAGATGGGATCACGAACCCTAGACAAAGCCTCATAGCAAAGAGTTACCACGGTATCGAGACGGCGGTGTGCAGGAATGCGGAGGAGTAGCTTAGAAGCATTGCTAGCGCCGAACACCTTGTGCACGGCGGCAAAATGTGCGGTGCCTTGCTCAGAATCAAAGTAGGGTGCAAACACACACCCTTTTACACACTTTCTTCTTAAGTACTTGCATGCTCCACATGGTCCACCTCCAATATTAGTATTATTATTACTACTTCCTCCTCCTCCTCCTCCTCCTTCCCATTCTTGTTGGTTGTTTTGTTGTTGATGATGGTTGCTCATTTGTGTTTTTTTCTCTCTCTTATCTTTTTATGGGGTGAGGATATTAGGAGAGAGATTGGGAGAAAGAGAGAGTTTGGAGGGGGTGAGTGGGTATTTAAAGAGAAAAAAGTGGTAGGAGAAAATAAAAAGAAAAAGGGAAACTTTAATTAAGTGAATGAAAGGTGTGAAAAGGGACTTTTTGTTTAATCACTAATAGTTATAGGTGTCAGTTTGGAATAGGGACGAAATCAGACTTGAATAAGGAGGAGGGTCAAGTATACTTCTCTTATTTTATTATTATATGCGAAGGGTCATTTTACTAGAATTCCTAATTTTCTTTTATTTGAATCTCTATATATTATAGGTATGGTTGAGCTAGCAAGGATCATGACCCTCTTAGACTCCTTATATGCTTTGCCGCTGGTTTGGAACACAGTTCGGTTTTGGGTTGGTACTTATTGGATTACATTGGGATGAAATGGGTCGGGTTGAAATGGGTCAATTTAACATGTTGGCTCAGTTTCGGTCAATAAATGTTGAGGTTTATTTTTTAAAAAAAATGAAAAAATTGGTGGTGGGTCATTTTGTAAGTTACTTGTGGAGTTGTACTTTCTACTACCTTCTATATATTTTAAATTGTTTTGGAAGAAAATGTGACCAATTTCACTTGATCTAATAATTACGTCAATAATTATCTTGGAGTAGGAGTTTCTTTGCCTCCCTTTTTTTTTCTTCACTGTCTAATGCGTATACAGCTGTGCTAAAATGAAGTTTCTATTCATTTAAATGAAGTATAGTGTTTACTCTCATTATGAGTTTGCTTGTTTTTTTTTTTTTTTGAATAGATGCGTTTGCTTGTTTTAGAAGTACGTATTATTCTATATTTTAATACTCAATTATTGAGAATCAGGAAACAAATTTCAAACATGAAGATACTGAAACTTCTTTTCAGAACATCACACGCTAATAATGAGGAGTTTTGCTCATTTTGACAAATCTCATAGTATCATAAATTGCCGGTGGTATCCACTATACGGTTATAGTGGAGCCGATTTTAAACAACTTCGGTCAAAATTCATTTATTTTATTAAACAAATGAGCTTCAACAAAATTTCCACTCTCGTTTAGTATACAAGCTAAGTATAGTTCAAATTATTCTTATAAAAAAAGTATAGTTCAATAACTTGGTGTTCAACTCATTTAATTTGCTTATCACAAAGAGATAAGTTGTGTTGATCATGTAAAAGCATTTTTATTTTTTTTGGTGTTTAGAGAGCCACAAGGGTAAGTGGTGAGAATCGATTCCGAATCTCCCTAGGCCGGGAGGAAGTCTCTAACCAACGAAATTTATTAGTAGCTAGTTTTCAATTTGTTTAAAACTCATTCAAACTAGGGAAAAGCTCGAGTATACAATATCCATACAAAACCAATTCTTGATTTTTAAAAATATTTGTTGCCCTTTTTGTAACCATTAACATGTCTAAAGTTCGTTTACCAATAAGAACTTTTGCTCAATCTTGAGCTCAAATTTAAACAAGCAAGCTTGAGTCGAGTTTGATAAAAATATATGAACAAGTCAATCTGGTATAAACAGTCTAAAAGCTCTCTTGAGCTCAAGCCATTCCCGGACTTGATTATTCTTATCTAGTTAGCTTGAACATGTTAACGTTGATTTTTAACTTGATTCATCTTATATTTGTTTACACCGTACCCCTAATTATATGGTGTTATCTTCAATGCTTGATGCTAATCGTTTTATTCAGCTACTTGTATGTATTATTTTAGGTGATTGAGATTCTGGTGGTAATCTACCTAAATGCAAAAGTTACACTACCTAAAGAATTTATTTTACGGAATGCAAATATTGTTGAATCAACCGATTTGATACAAAAATTAGGACTTCTCAAAACAACTATTATTTACCAAGAGTGAACTAAGTAAGTCGCTTCCTTCAAAAGGTAAGAAGTAAACAAACTTTTTGAGTAATAATACTAGTATACTACACTCGTCATTTCTTTGAATGGTCACATACTCACAACTATTATTTTATGATGTCAAAAATTAAAAAATGGTCGTATATTAATATAATTATAAAAAAACATATTTATTATCATGTAATATCTGATTAAAAACACTAATTGTTTTTTAGGAGCTAGAGTTCAAAGCCTAATAAATGCCGAAATCATCAATAAGCTGGTAAATACTTGCATCATTTGCCTGCCATATCATATGATTTTCGTTCATAAAATAATGTTGATCATGATCACCAAATAAAGGAGAGAAGAAAAGCAAAGGAGATGACCTAAGATGATCTCAAAAGACAAAAAAAAGAAACCTAAAAAGGCTGATATAAACAATAGAATGGGGTACGGAGAGAAATGATTTGGTAATGGAAGGAAGATATATGCTTGAGAATTGGGGGGAGTTGCTTATTGGGAGTTAACTTTAAAGCCACGCCTAGTTGGAGAATATATATCAGTCATCAGAGAGACAAACCAGAAACCCTCTTGCGTGAAGCAATCAAGTAAACAACAAAACATTTCTTTTAACTTTTGTATTAGTCCAATAGTCCTACTCCTTTTTATTACACAGTTATTATTTTTTCATGTTTGAGGACAATATTAAAGAGAATAATATCCAACTACGAGCAATCTTCTTTAGAACAATCTGACTATAAGTTTTTCAAGGTACATATGAGTGAGGACAAAATAGGTGGTAAGAAGAAAAGTGGTTTTTCAAACTTCAATAATAATTCTACGTGACCAATAATAATTAATAAATATGATTGTCTAGTTAATTTCTGTTTTGATATATTAATCTTTTGCTTCCACTCCCTTGTGTTCCCTTGGTATCTTATGTAGCCGACCATTAGAGTTGAAACTAGTTTTTAGGTCCGAGCCTACGCCCGAGTATTTATTAATATTTCACTTTAAAATGATAACATCAATTATCACTTTGGCTAGTGGTTAAGACTTTAATACATATTCTTGTGATCACGAGGCCGAATCTTATACAACGCATTTTCTGTTTTTTTATTGTATTACATGGAGTTAAACACTTTAAGGAAAAGTGTCACATGGCATCGTTTCTTGTTTAGGAACGCCTTTTAGTATATTAATATAGATTTGAAAAATATCATTTTACTCTCTAAATGGGATTTATGGATCAACCTATCATTTTAGAAAAGGCACCCTTTTACCGTTAATATTACTATGCTAGTCCTATGAATCTTCCTTATTTAATTATACAAGTTATATATTCAAAAAGAATTTATTCTTTTAAGAGATAAAAATGGCGATTATATGCAAATAGCAACATAAGAGGTATGTGACTACAGTTGAGAAAAAATTGACCCGACCTCGTTAGGCCCGACCTGCACCTAACATGAAAATTGTAGTTTAGGATTGGCATTTTCAGATACGACTAACCCATTTAATTTAAAAGGTCAAGTTAAGGTTGATATTTTTAAACCCAAAATTAACTTGTTTTGACCAACTAATCATATACATACAAATTTTCTAGAAAATTGTGTTGAAATTAGTGAAAATTTAAGAAAAAGATTAATTATTGTAGAAATCACTTAACAAAGATAAACTTTTATCATGCATAATTTTAGGTGAATTTATTGTTAAAAAATAATTAGTTTTCATTAATATTTAAAGGTAAGAAATGTTTCCTCCATGAGATAAATGAAACGCTTCTCTAAAAATCTCTCACATAAAAGAGAATCAGTTTCATTTATGTCGAATGGAGGGAATATATAAATAAATTAAACGGCTTAAATGAGTAATCCGTTTAATAAACAAATCAGGTTAAGGTTCAGTTTTTCAACCCGCCTAAAAAATAAGTTAGATTTGAGTTAAGACATCCTTACCCAATTATTATCAACCTAAACACAAATCCAACCCGATCTAATATGTTAATCAGCCCTATTTATAACAATAGCTAGGGTGATGCAGAGGCTACAGCAACTTCCTTCCAACAACTTGAGCACTGTTTTAGCTGCTCATCAGTGTCCACGTGCGCCCCACCTCACGTGGGACAAACATCCCATCTCATCGCCTTTTCTTCACTTTTGTGAATTTGTCCCTCTCTCTTGTCACTTCTGCTCTTTTCAATTTAGCTGCTCTCTTTAAATTGCTAGTAGTATTTCTTGGTGTTTTCAGAGCAATGTTAAGGCAGTAATTTGTTACTTAACCTTTCTTCCAAAAACAATATAAAACCCCTATTTATTTTTTTACTTAGTCCACTTTGAATTTTTGTAGTATTACATAATATTTCACTTTTACCATATATTTTTGCTATTATATATATTAATATAAGCTTACAAAATTTCAGAATATTTATAATATCATCAATAGAGAAAAAGATACTCCCTCCGTTTTTTTTAGATGTAACATATTGACTTTGGACACTATTCATCCAATACACTTTGACCATTAATTGTTATTTATACAGAAGAAAAAATATAGTCATGTGGGATCTTGTTTGATTCGTCACGTTATACACTTTCCAAATATATATTTTTTATAATTTTTACTTTTATACAATTAGAGATATTATCGGTCAAAGTTGTGTCTCGACAAATGTGAAAATTCCAATGTTACATCTAAAAAAACGGAGGGAGTATTAAGGAACAAAAGGGTACATTGATAAACGTAGAGAGTCAATGTGGGTGTTTGGCAATTAGAGTTTTGGAGCAAAAAGAGAGTTTTGAACCACTTTTAGTCAAAACTCTAAAAGGGGTGTTTGGTAAAAGAGAGTTTTAGAGAGAGTTTTGGAATAAAAACTCTCAAAATGAAAAAGCTCATAATAGGAGCTTTTTCTTTAGAGGATTAGGTAGAAATATGTTCAATGACTTTTTTGCCTCTAATAATAATACTACACATATGTATTAAAATGTCTATAAATGTCATTTCACACAAACAAATGGCAATAAGCTAGCAATCAGTTAATTGTTACCAAACACATTTATAAAAAAAAAAGTTGTCAAATCGACGAGCCAAATCTAGCTAACAAAAAGCTTAAAACTCTAAACTCTATTTGCCAAACACGGCCAATATGAAATAAGTAAAAGAACAAAGAGAGTCATTTTAGATCATGAGGGAAGATAATAAGTTCACATAAACTACAATCGAATTTTCCTAAACTATCGAAAATATTCATGTATTGTTTTTCCACTCTCACAAAAAACCTATATACTTATTATCTTCCAAGGTACCAAGTTATGTATTGTTTCACGTATTGTTATGGAAAAACATATACTCTCACAAAAAACCTAAACTATCGAAAATATTCATGTATTGTTTTTCCACTCTCACAATAAGTATATGTTTCCTACCTTGGTACCCAAAGACTCCATGTTATGTGATAAATACTTTTGTGACGGCTGGCGATTTAGAATATTTCAAAGTAGATGTGATCCCACAACTAGACCTCCGTGGCTCCGTCCCAACACAAAACTAATATATTTGGGTTAAAGTGCATTGTTTGGTTTTTGTTTTAAGTACATATTAACGTTAAAAAAATATATATTGAAGTGCATTTCAAAAAATACTTCATGTGATATTAAAGTGCATTTTTAGACACGACTTACGCATTTAATTAAATATGGTCCATTAACATTTAGACATGATAGACAATGTTTCAAAAGACGATCCCAAACCTTGTAAAGAATAACATACAATGCAAATATGCAATACATAAGTTGCAATAACCTTGTAAAGGAAAACATGATACAACTATATACAACAATGTTATTGCAAGAGCAAGAAGGATATAGCAGAGCCACATCTTGTATATAGTCATTTTCTTCAAATCATTAGGACAGAAGAAAAAGGCAAAGGAAATGATGTGATGGTTTCGATAGGAACTAATTTGACGTACATTTTACCAAATTCAGAAATTTTACAAGCTTTTTTAGACAAAAGATTTCCTTGAATAGAAGTTTCTAGGTGTTAGGTCAGGCAACAATATGTGTAGTTGTGTAAAATATTAAGGGAAGTGGAGAAGGTTATTGATCTATTGTTTTCCGATAAATACGCATGGTGTAGTATAAGAATAAGAAAATGAGTAAAAAATTGCGTGACAAAAAAACGTCGTTTTCCCTTAATCCGTAATATTAGAAGAGGAGTACTATCCAAGTATCCATACAACCACATGCTTAATTTTAGGATTCCCCCATTTTCACGGGTCATGGTCATAGAAGTAGGTTTTCGCTCAACTACAAGAGATAAATTACAACAATTTTCTTATATTTCATGAATCTTCTCAAGTGATCATATATTTAATACGGTTGCAAAAAATTCTAGGGATTCATAATGGTTTTAGACCTTAAATTATTGTAGATTCAAAATCATGTTAGAGGAAAAAATCTTTATATGTGTAAACATGACCATCTAACAATCATCCATAATTATACACGGTACCATATTCAACTACAAAAATCAATAATGAGTCCTTAAGTTAATGTGTGTAAAAATTAATGAAAAGTGGAGTTTTGAGGCGATTATATGTAATATAATTTTTTTGTGGGTTTATCATTTTATTTTATATTATTACCCCATTTGTGCTTAACAAACTTCCTTGTTATCGTATCTTAACAACACAAATCAAGGAAGTGAAGTGAGGTAATCGAAAATAGATACATTGTATTTAAAACTTTTTGGGTGATAGTTAGAAAGAAACTTGATCAAAGTTATAGATCGTCCGTTCTGTTCAACTTATTTTAACTTATATAAGATTTTATAAGATCGTATAAGATCAGATCAGATAAGATACGATAAGATAAGATCAGATAAGATCAGATCAGATAAGATGTTAGACACACACAATAAACTATCTTATAAGATAAGATCAGATAAGATTTTATAAGATAAGATAAGATAAGTTGAACAGAACGGACCCTTATAGTGGGTCTCATACTATAAATGTATACAATCACTACATCTATGCTAAGTCTGGTTGCTAGGGTAGTTGTACCTTTTGATTATGGTATGGTATTGTCAGATCCAAACATAAGGCTACATTATTTTTTGTCATATCTTCGCTAGGTGTTTATGGAATTACTATATAGCAGGTTGGCTAATCATTATAGGGTCGGCGAAGTTGGGGTGGATACATGTGGAGTTCAGAATTTATATATACAAAATTAAAAAATTAAATAAAAGTAGAAAAGACTTTATAAAAATGATGAAATATAAAGTAAGAAGATCTTTCGAGAGCAAAGGATTATTGGTTTTTGTTTTACATATTAATAAATAGATAATATATAAATAACGTAAAAGTCAATTAAAAAATCGATATTTTTTTTTTGTGTGTGGCTTAAGCTTAAGATAAACATATCAATCATAAGCATGCACACAATTACATTCATTCCCACCGCCATATTCCTCTAAAAGAAGATCAGATTTTGTATAACTCTTGTATAATGTCTTATAAAAACTACAAAATCGAGCATGTAAGAATTAATGTGGGTGTATATATAATGGACTTTTATCGTCAAGTATGTGTCAATCTTCTAAAAAAATGGGTTATGGGCATGATTAACTTTTGTAAGACAAAAGAGAAAGTCGTTGATGAGAGAAGGATGACATTTTTTTTTAGATCATCATGACTGGATGCTCGGATGAGTATGATATCTCTAAGAATATGGGTTTGGTTAGCTAGGTTAAGAAATTTCCAACGTACCAATTACCAAACAAGAATTATAACCATATTCAACGGTCCAAACTATATGTAGTAGCTGTGTTAGATCTAATGTACGTACCCTAAGCCATGCATTGACACAGTTGATGCCTCATTATGGCAACTAGCTAGCTAGAATTAGCTAGAGAGATGAGAAATCAGAGGTAGCTTCAATCTATGGAGTGCGTTTCCATCCATCAAATTCAAGTATAAATCATGTGATCAGGAAAAACGACGCAAGTTTTTACTCCTAGTGCTAGCTACGCAGAACTCCCACCATATCACAATTCAACACGAAATTGATGATTTGATATTTTGTTTTGTACTTATAGGTCTATAAATCATTAAAAATTGAAATAGTAAGGTCGTACAAATAGTAAGAAAAAGAAGTTTTTAAGGAACATGGATAGCATGCAATAGTAAGTAATTCAGTCAATTAGCAGTTTAGCAACACTGACTCTCACGAAAAACCAAGCTAGTTAGCTAACTTACTGTCCCCCCACCATCTCTGTCCTTCTTTCTTGTTGACACGTGTCCTTCTCCATTGTTACACTCACTAAACGTACCAGCCATTATTTCATCTTGCCTTGTGTTCTAAGCAAATCAGGAAAATCTAAGGGTGCAGTCGGTTCAACAGTATTGCATTATATTGCTTGGATGGTAATATAACTTACCCTCTTAAATCGTTTTATTTAGGATAAGTGAAATTAAATTTATACAACTTGTATAGTTGTATGGCGACTAATCCACTAAAATCATTTTTCTCAATATTATGGATGAGCAGAGTGTTAGAAGTGTGATCAAACAAGGGAACCGGATACACCACTCCAAGGCACGGAAACTACGCTTTCCTATTAGATTAATTTCGCCCCTCTAGGATCACCGGGTTAACACGAAATAACTAATGAGATACAATGGAGAGAAACAATTCACAAGATGATCTTCTATGTGAATCAACAAGAACTTTGAGTTTTAAGTTTGTGAAGAACACTAGAGAGAAAGTAGCAAATTTTCTCTCAAGCAAAGCAAGAAGATTAGAATATCAAAAACTGATTTTTTCTTTTTTCTCTCTCTCATATGAATGACAAGGGTCATATAACATATTCCCTCTTGATTAGAGCTGTTACAGCATTGATCTCCCTTTAATCCCCTGATTAAGAATACTTAATCATCATTAAACGGAAAACGTATGCAATACAACGGTTATAAACCGTCCACGCAAAATTTCACGCCCAAAACATAACACACGTCGCGACCCGTGATACAGATCGCGAGTCGCGAAAGTGCACTGGTCGCGACCCGCGACGGCCCCCTGGTCGCGACCTGCGACGGATGTCGCGACCCGCGACCAACCTTCTGTTTTGCTTGATTGCTCCACGTGATTTTGTGCATTCTAATCTTAGCATACTAGACCTCCTCCTCTTCTAGTATAGAACCATATGAGCTTACAAAACCCATTACCCTATAAATGTTCCAACAATCCTCCTCCCATTTATAGGGTAATGTTGAAAAGTTTTCAACTTGCTATAAATCACAAACAAAACATGCTCATGCATCATGGAAATATCTTACGATTGAATCTCCACTTAGTAAAAGTAACTTTACAACAATTTCGATCATAATGATAGACAAAGCTTTGAATCATATAACCACCACAAATCATTGAAGATACTAATACACATAAGCATAAACTTAGCTCTTAACCTCCGACACCTATGACGCCTTGGTGTCCATATCCTTTCATAAGCATTCCAAGTCAAGCCTTAGACTTGGTGAAGCGGCCAAACCTCTAGCTTATATAGGTAAATTTTATTATGCACATGCTCCTACAATTGAGCACTTATCAAAGACTTATTAAGAAACTTAATTCAACCTCTTTACATTGTAGTAACAAGCACTAACCTCGGGATTTAAATAACACAAGTGCTTCCAACCTTTAAGAAAAGTACTATCCTCATTGAATTTGAGATCTAACGTTGTATTAGACATCAAATTGAGTTTTCCTTAGCTAAAGGTTGATCAATAGGCTTAAGACCCATCCCTTTGTTCATTTTGTTCACTAGTTCCCTTGACAACGGTTTAGTAAACGTATCCGCCAAGTTCAAACTAGACCGAACAAAATTAATAGTTATACAACTATTCCTTATCATTTCACGCACATAGCTATGTCTAACTCCAATGTGCCTTGACTTGCCATTGTAGACTTCACTATAAGCTTTAGCTATGGTTGATGCACTATCGCAATGAATAGCAAGAGGTGACATAGGTTTGACCCACAAGTCAACCTCACTCAACACATTCCTTAGCCATTCTGCTTCTTGGCAACAAGATGCCAATGCAATGAATTCCGATGCCATAGTGGAATCCGTTATACATGTTTGCTTCTTGGATGCCCATGAAATAGCACCTCCTCCAAGAAGAAACACCCATCCACTTGTGGATGAATAATCTTCCTTGTTGGAAATCCAACTAGCATCCGAGTAACCTTCTAGAATAAAAGGTTCTCCTTTGTAAGTTATGACATAATCCAAGGTTTTATTCAAATACCTTAACACTCTTCTCAATGCTTGCCAATGCAACATACTAGGATTACTAGTATACCTACTGAGTTTGCCAATAGCAAAAGCTATATCCGGCCGAGTGCTAGTCATAGCATACATCAAGCTTCCAATTAAGCTTGCATACTCCAA
The DNA here is from genome assembly GCA_947648045.1 of Beta corolliflora. NCBI lineage: Eukaryota > Viridiplantae > Streptophyta > Magnoliopsida > Caryophyllales > Amaranthaceae > Beta > Beta corolliflora. The sequence continues at coordinate 959,781 of CANSZD010001237.1, forward strand.
TTGTGAAATAGGAGTACCACTACTCCGAACCAAGTGAACACTAAGATCCATCGGAGTAGCAAAATGAGTCGAGTTCGATTCATTAAACCTCTTAATCACTTTCTCAATGCTATGAGATTGTGATAAAGAAATTAACCCTTTACCTCTCATTATTCTAATACCTAGAATAACATCCGCTTCACCCAAATCTTTCACGGAGAAGCTAGAAGAGAGAAAGACTTTGGTTTTTTCCACTTGTTCTAAATCAGTCCCAAAGATAAGCATATCATCAACATATAAGCAAATTATAACTCCATTACCGTTATTATCAAATTTACTATATACACATTTATCGGACTGATTTATTTTGAACCCACTAGACAAAATGACCTCATCAAATTTTTGATGCCATTGCTTAGGTGCTTGTTTAAGACCATACAAAGATCGAACTAATTTGCAAACCTTAGTCTCTTGACCTTTGACCACAAAACCTTCAGGTTGATTCATGTACACTTCCTCCTCCAATTCGCCATTAAGGAAGGCAGTTTTGACATCCATTTGGTGAATTACTAGACCATGAATCGCAGCCAATGCTATCAAAAGTCTAATGGTAGCTATTCTAGCAACCGGAGCATAAGTGTCAAAATAATCGATACCATATCTTTGCCTAAAACCTTGGACTACTAACCGGGCCTTATGTTTTAGTATGGTTCCATCGATCTTCCTTTTCCTTACGAAAATCCACTTACAACCTAAAAGTTTGCATCAGGAGGTAAATTAGCTAAAATCCAAGTATGATTTTCCATTATTGAATCCATTTCATCATTCACCGCCTCTTTCCGTAAAAGCGTAATCATGAGACTTGAGCCTCATCAAAGGTCTTAGGATCCTCCTCCATATTGTAACAATATGAAATTTGAGTCACAATAGACTCCTTGACCCTTCAACTAAATATAGTTGAAAATCCGGTCCAAAAGATTTCTCTTTTCTAATTCTTTTACTTTTCCTAATTTCCGGTGTTGTAGTATCATGATCATTGTAAATGTCATCCACAACATTGGAACTAGTACTAGGTATCATGTCCTTTGGTCTTGGAATCGATGAGAATCGAGTCTCATCAAATATTGCATCCTCGACTCTATCACAGTATGGATAGAGACAAAATCATTTGGCTCAATGACATAAAACCTATAGGCTTTGCTATGTACCGCATAGCCTATAAAAATGCAATCAATTCCTTTTTCACCTAAAGTTTTCCTTTTAGGTTCCGTCAATTTGACAATTGCCCTACAACCCCATACCTTAAGGTAATTGAGATTAGGCTTTTTGTTACACCAAAGTTCATAAGGGGTAGTCTTATTCCTCTTATTAGGAACTCGATTTAATATATAACATGCAGTTAAAATTGCATCACCCCAAAAACCGTCATTTAGACTCCGAGTTAGAAAGCATGGTGTTAACCAAAGATTTCTTTTAGAACCCTATTTTTCCTTTCCGCTATACCATTACTTTGAGGTGAGTATGGGGCGGTTGTTTCATGAATTACACCAATAGAACTAAAATAGCAAGGATTATAGTATTCACCACCCCTATCCGTCCGAAGTCTTTTAACTTTTTCATTAAGTTGAAGTTCCACTTCGGTCTTAAAAATCTTAAACTTTTCTAGTGCTTCATCTTTAGTAAATAATAAATATATGTAACAAAACCTTGAATAATCATCAATAAAAGTCACAATATATTTTTTATTTCCTAAAGAAGGTGAACTATGAAAGTCACACAAGTCACTATGCACCAATTCAAGCAATACCGTTTGTCTAGTCACACTAGGATAAGGATTCTTTGTAATCTTATTTAGCATGCATGTCTTACACTTCTCTAACTTTAAATCGAAAGAAGGTATTAAACCTAGCTTAGACATGTCATATAATCTACGATAGTTTACATGACATAAATGATTGTGCCATAGAGAAGAAACATCAAGCATGTAAATAGAACTAGTATCAATTGCATTATTAATACTAAATTTAAACATCCCATTACAACAAAATCCTTGTCCAACAAAAATACCACCCTTGGAAACAATAAACTTATCCGATTCAAATACAACTTTAAAACCAAACTTATTCAAAAGACCCCCCGACACAAGATTCTTCCTAACTTCCGGTACATAAACAACATCCCGGAGAGTTAAAGTATTTCCCGAGGTTAACAACAATTCTACTTGGCCTTTACCGAAGAATCATTCCCCATATACAAGATTGGACCATCATCCAATTCTTCGAAAGACTTGAAGAAGTGCTTATTATTGCACACATGTCTAGAGGCCCCCGAATCTATCCACCAAGAATCATCAACCTGCACAAACATAATTTCAGAAATCATAGCCACAAAATTCATTTCTTCAATTACATTTTCATCTGCAACTTTACCTTGGTTTTGAACAACAATAAGTTGTCCATTCTTTGTCTTCTTCTTCTTAGAAGGACAATCCCTCTTGAGATGAGGTCCATTGCATACCCAACAAGTGAGGGTCTTCCTCTTCTTATTTGCAAAGTTGGTTTTAGAGTTGTTATTGTTGGATTTCTTGGTCCCACTAGACCCACCAACCTCTACCATATTCACGGTAGACTTAGGAATACTAGGAGTAGTATCCTTAACCCCATCTTGAGCCCGGATACCCTCTTCAATACGAAGATGAGTTCCTAATTGCTCCATGGATATATCTTCCTTCCTATGTTTCAAGGAATGCTTAGTTTCTTTCCAAGAATGTGGCAATTTATCAATGATTGAGGCTACGACAATAGCCTCATCCATCACCATACCATGTGATCTAATTTGGTTCAAAATATGATGAACTTCATGAAATTGCTCTATAATAGGCCGATCATTAGTCATTTTAAATGAATTAAAATTACTAACAAGAAATTTCTTACTTGAAGCATCTTCCGAAATATACTTGGCCTCAAGAGCATCCCAAAGATCCTTTGCACTCTCCACATTTTGGTAAAGGTCGAACAAAGGGTCGGTAAGAGAGTTGAGGATGTGACCCCGGCAAATGTAGTCATCATTCTCCCACTTTGTTCTTGTCCTTGAAATCTCCACGGACTCTTCCTCTCCATCTTTCGGGAATGGTGGCATGGGTGTTGAAAGAACATACACCACATTCAAAGTTGTCAACAAGAAGTGCATCTTCTTTTGCCATCTTCGATAACCCACCCCCTCAAACTTGTCCAACTTTTGGAAGTTCATAGTCATGTCCTTGAGTGATTGAGCCATATCCGAAAAGAAGAAAATTAATCTAATAGATTGTTAGAAGTGTGATCAAACAAGGGAACCGGATACACCACTCCAAGGCACGGAAACTACGCTTTCCTATTAGATTAATTTCGCCCCTCTAGGATCACCGGGTTAACACGAAATAACTAATGAGATACAATGGAGAGAAACAATTCACAAGATGATCTTCTATGTGAATCAACAAGAACTTTGAGTTTTAAGTTTGTGAAGAACACTAGAGAGAAAGTAGCAAATTTTCTCTCAAGCAAAGCAAGAAGATTAAAATATCAAAAACTGATTTTTTCTTTTTTCTCTCTCTCATATGAATGACAAGGGTCATATAACATATTCCCTCTTGATTAGAGCTGTTACAGCATTGATCTCCCTTTAATCCCCTGATTAAGAATACTTAATCATCATTAAACGGAAAACGTATGCAATACAACGGTTATAAACCGTCCACGCAAAATTTCACGCCCAAAACAGAACACACGTCGCGACCCGCGATACAGATCGCGAGTCGCGAAAGTGCACTTGTCGCGACCCGCGACGGCCCCCTGGTCGCGACCCGCGACCAACCTTCTGTTTTGCTTGATTGCTCCACGTGATTTTGTGCATTCTAATCTTAGCATACTAGACCTCATCCTCTTCTAGTATAGAACCATATGAGCTTACAAAACCCATTACCCTATAAATGTTCCAACACAGAGTGCTAGACGTGAAAAGACTTTAGTCTATACTTTATATATACGTATCGGTTTTTTTTAATTAGGAAAGATAATTGTCCGAAGACCAACCCTTATTAGGCTACTAGCTTGCAGAGCACACCAGTTTAAAGGCTAGGTACAATGCTAAACAGCCCAAGAGACAACAAACCTAAAGACCCACTGCTACCACAAATGAAATCCCCAACATATTGTTGGGATGAGGATTCGAACCCTAGGCAATGACCTGAAATTCGGGGCGACACTCCACCGAGCTACCACCTCTCCCTTATATGTATCAGTTTGTGAAAAACTTGTTTTTTTTAACAGGTGAATAACTTGTTATTATTATTACTCACTAAAAAGTGATATATAACTATAGTTGGCAAAATAGACCTGTAAGCGCTGATCCGGACCGAATACCCGAGCGAGACCCGGGTTAACCAGTAACTAATGACCTGAAACCCGAAATAATCTGACCCGACCCGAAGTAATAGACCTGAAATATAGATCGAACATGAATCCATCCCGACCCGAATTGACCCGATAGTGTGACCCAAACCCGACCCGAAAAGTTGTTATATTAGTTATTTTTTAAACAAATTTAAGGAAAAAAATTGTCATGAAATACTATATATGACTTTGCCATCTCCCATTTATTATTTCACTTAGTTTTATTTAGTCTCATATGTGTTTTCTTATTTGCTAGTTTAAAACTCGATTTAACCCGACCCGATATAATCCGGCGCGATGTGACCCGAAATTTAATGGACACGAGATTGACCCGTACCCGTACGGACCCGACCTGAACCCCAACACAAAGTTGCCCCGATTATGACCCATGACTCGTGACCCGACCCGTATGACCCGTTTGCCACCTCTATATTTAACTACTTATATAAAAAAAAACATATGAGTGACAATTAGGAAAAAATTAGGAGAAATATAGGTGACTCGTCAATTTATAGCAAATACAAACAAATGTTATCTTTAAAAACAAGATAAATGACACATTACTCCCCCATCTCTTTTTAGTTGCTACATCTACTTTTGCACAATTACCAAGGAAACATGTGGGGACCATTGAAAAGTAGAGCAATTAAGCATAAAGTAGTTGTCTTTTTGTGCAATGAAGACAAAAATAAGGGCGTAGAAGTAAATAATTTGTGGGAACCACATACTAAAAATAGAATTGTTTAGAAAATGTAGCAACTAAATTGAGACATTCGAAAATGGCGAAATGTAGAAACTAAAAATAGACAGAGGAAGTATATCAAGAAAGTACTATATTAGAATGGAAAAGTAGTAAAATGAAATCATATATATCGTTATCTTAAATAAGAATAAATTATTTATTCTTAATATATCTATGGAAAAATGGCCCGTAATACTCCCACCTTTTACCCGTCCGCTCAAAATGGTCCCAACTTTCATTTATTATATAATAGACCATACTTTGGGGGGTATTAGCTATTGGTGGACCATACCCATGGGCAACCTGAGAAACAGGTTAACCTGAACCACGTGAAACTCACGTGCGTTTTAATTCCCTCCCAAAACCCCAATCTAACTGACATTACTGACTTCTCTCTCTCTCTCCTTCTTCTCTAACCTCCATTAATGACTCTCTTCCCTTCCTCTCTTCCCCTCTTCATCTCTTCGTCTTCTACTTTCTTCTTTTAATTTCCGTTCAAATTAGCTACTTGTTGAGCTGGATTGGGAGCACATTTTTTAGAAATTAGCTGGATTCGAAATAAGTTAACCTCCATTAAAGACGATTGCAGGTATTTCCTCATTTTACTTTTGAAATTCGGATTTGAATTTTTTATACATTTGTGGAAATTAGCTTCTTATTGTTGGTTGCCCTATATTGTTGTTGAATTCTTGAATTTGTGGGTAGGTTAACTGGATATGGAGTGGGTTTGTTTGCGGTTTTGGCATGGTGGGTTGTTCAAGTCAAGTAAAAATGGGACCTTGTATGTGGGAGGGGAAGGTAAAACATACCCAGTTGATCCTGATGAATTAAGCTGGTTTTTCTTAGAAAAGATGGCAAAGGAGTGTGGTGGTTATAGGAAAATTGAAATGATTTACTACTTAAGACCTGGTTGTTCAATGGATGATGGTTTGAAGAGGGTGTATGATGATGCAGAGGTGAGGATTATGACTAACATTGTTGAAAAATCAAGGTCAATTGATCTGTTTGTCTTGCATGGAATAGATGAACCTGAAGTTGTTGATGATGTGTTAGCCCTGCCACAACCAACCCAGAGCAGACCCCAAAAACTCACCCCAAGAAGGGGACCAGTAAAGTCTCCTAGCCAAACCAAAGGTACCCCACATGAAGAACCTAACCCCCAAAAAGTGACCCCACAAAAGACACAGTCAGCCAACTTTTCTCCAACTAGGAGCAGTCCAAGATTCTTATCTAAAAATAATACCCAAAAAACAGATGTGCATATTGATTCCACCCACCAACAACCCATTCTTAATGCACATGATAACCCTAGCAATGTGCATATTGATACAAACAAGAAGCCGGCTCCACGAAAACACCATACACACTCAAAGGAAGCCAATCACAATATCTCCCATCCTCACACATCCGAACCTCGCTGAAACCGTTTTTTAACACGTGAAACCTCAACCGCCAATCACAATATCTCCCATCCTCGCACATCCGAACCTCGTTGAAACCTGTTTTTAACACGTAAACCTCAGTGCCAATCACAATATACACGATGAGTACTCGGGATCGATCCCGAGCCGGATAGCCCCCTGGTTGGCAAGAAGCGTATGGTGATCGGTTAAGCTCTAGTACCGACACTGATCCATTGTATGAGCCTGAAGGTGATGAGGAGGGTGAGTGTGAGGATGAGTTAGAGCAGGTCAAGAAAGGGGTGATGAGTTTGAGGGTGAGTTTGAGGATGAGTTTGAGGTTGAGTTTGAGCAGCCTGAAGAGCTTGATGATGATGAAGTATACACTAGTGATGAAGAGTATATAACCGCAAAGAATAGGGTGAAAGTTTGCAAGAACAAGTTGTTAGAGGTTGTGGAGGAACTAAGAAAGCAGGGCAGATGAAGGTTTTATTGCTTCTAAGAGCAAAGAGGGGTCTAGATCGATGATGGACGGGCGAGAGGAGGGTGGTTACATGAGTGAGTATGACAACTCGAGGATGAAATACACACACCGAGGGAAGTGATGGAGAAGGGGAAGTAATTCATAGGAGAAGCGGGAAGGTCTTTGGTCGTTGATCTTGGAAGTGTGGACTTTAGGACCTTTCGGTGGAAGGTGGGGCAAAGGTTCCCCAAATAGAAAGTCTTTCAAACAAGCTGTTGCAAGTTTTGCAATTATGCAAGGTAGAAACTTGAGGTTTAATATTAGTAACAAGAAAAGAGGGCAGAGATTAGGTGCTTGTTGCATTGCTGGATGCCCTTTCAAACTGTATTCATCTTGGGACAGTAGAAGGGCATGTTTTGTTGTGAAGACTGTACACAATGAGCATACATGTTGCAGGAACATGAGCAAAAATATACAAATTGAAAAGCACTTGGGCAAAGAGCACTAGCTTGCTTGAGGTCTTAAAATCTAGACCTCACTGGCCAGCAGCTGAGATAAAAGAGACCATTAGGAGGGCTTACAGGGTTGTTGTGTCTAAAGATTTTGCCTACAAAACTAAGAGGGAAGCCCACAAACTGTTGCATGGGTCAATGGTAGATCATTATAACAAGCTAGGGAGGTACATTGAAGCATTGAGAGTAGCAAGTCCAGAGTCACATTTTGTTCTTCTGACTGACAGTAGTGATGAGGAAAAACCAACAGTATTCAAGAGATTGTTCATTGGTTTTGATGGACTAAAGAAAGGGTGGATAGAAGGATGCAAAAGGGTTATATGCATTGATGCATGTTTTCTGAAAACCTTTTTGGGGGGCCAACTCATGGCAGCTGTGGGTAGGGATGGTAATGACCAAATGTACCCCATAGCTTGGGCGATTGTAAGGAGAGAACACAAGTTCATGGGAATGGTTCATTACAGAGCTACAAGTCCATTTACAGTTGCAAGATGGTGATGGATTAGCCATATTAAGTGATGAAAATCAGGTCAGTTTCTTGCCATTTACAGTTACAAGTCCATTTACAATTGCAAATATTTCACTAATTTATTACACTTATCTGAATTAATCCTTTGTCTGAATGTATAGGCTATACTGAGTACAGTTGCAAGGTTGTTGCCAAAAGTAGAGCACAGGCATTGTGCCCGGCACATCTTTGCTTTGTGGCACAGGACATTCAAAGGCGATGAAATGAAGGAACTTTTTTGGAGAGCTGCCAAATCATATAACATCTCTGACATGAATGAAGCACTGGCAAATATGGAGAAGGTAAATCCAGATGCTGTTGTTGGGTTCAAAAGCTACAATCCAAAGGTATTTTGTAGGGCACACTTGAAAGATACTATGAAAGTAGATGTCATAGTGAATAACCTTGCAGAAACTTTCAATGGATACATTATAAATGCTAGGGTGAAACATTTGATATATATGCTAGAGGATATTAGGGTTGCCTTAATGCAGAGACTAGTTGTGAAAAAAAGTGAAAGGGAGAAGTCTACTGCAAAAATTTGTCCTAGGGTTCAAGTTAAACTTGAGAAAGAGAAAGAATTGGCAGCAAATTGCCTCCCATGTCCTTCTTCTGCAACTTTGTTCCAAGTTAACCGGTTTATAGATAGCTTTATTGTTGACATAGAGAAGAGAACTTGCACATGTAGAAAGTGGGACATGAGCGGCATACCATCTTTGTCATGCTGTGTCCTGCATTTACTTCTGCAATAAGGAGGCAGAGGACTATGTTGCTGACCACCATAAGAGGGAGATGTACCTAAGAGCATATGCATGGTCCATCCCACCATGCACAGGTGAAAGGCATTGGCCTGTAATGGACTGTCCACTTACCCCACCTCCAATAAAGATTGGGCCTGGTAGACCTAGACTGAATAGGAGAAAAGATCCATATGAAAACCCTAAGAAACCTGGGAAATTGACTAGGCATGGGTTAGAAATGACATGTTCAATTTGCAAGGAGAAGGGACACAACAAGAAGAGGTGTCCTAACGAGAGACAGGACTGTTCAAAGCAAGAGCCACCAATTAAGAGGCCAGTGGGTAGGCCTAGGGATGACACTAGATCAACAATCACAAAGACAACCCTCAAACACAAGGCCAAACCATAACAGCGAGCCCTCAAGAACGGGAAGAGGTGGCGGGGTTATAAGGGGGAGGCGAGAGGGTCAAGAGGTGGCGAGAGGAGATGGTTCGCAAGTGGAAGGGGTGGTGGTTCTGCAGGTGGAAGGGGTGGTGGTTCAGCAGGTGGAAGTGGTGGAAGGGGTGATGGGTCTACTGGAGACACTGGTGCTCAAGGCAGAGGTAGGGGAAGGGGAAGAGCCAGAGGCAGAGGCAGGGTGAGTTGTATTTTTCCTTGAATGATTTGGATTTTCCAAGTTCATGTTGAATCTTTGCTAATGTAATGCTCATTTCAGGTTCCTACTGGATTTGGTGTATTAGTTGGTTGTGATGGAACTGCTTTCACTAATGTAAGTGATTAGGGAAATAGTTTATTATGCAGTTCAATGAAAATGTGTGTGTGCTTAGTGTCTAATATCGGCTTGGTGACAGGTTCCTAGACAAAGGGCAAGGCCTACCCCTGTGGTGGTTCCTTCATTTGCAGCATCAAATAACCCACCTTCAACTCAGGCATCAGTAAATGCTCCCCATTAGAAGTTCATTTTAAGCCCTTTTTTGCAAGTCCATGTGAAGCCCACTGGTGCAAGTCCATGTGAAGCCCTTTTTGCAAGTCCATGTGAAGCCCACTGGTGCAAGTCCATGTGAAGCCCTTTTTTGTCAAGTTCATGTTGGTATTAGGATTCAACTAACTGTAATATTATGGGGCATGATCAGTTGATTGACTTGGTTATTCATCATTGCAAACAACTTTTTTTGGGGCATTTCATGCTGTGTAATGGATGAGTATTAGACTTCATTATAATGTAAGGACTAATGTTAGACATACTTATGAAATTAATATCATATATATTACTTCAAAATCTTGTCACACTATTACAAAAACTGAGGTACACTTTATCCTCAATGCATACATTAACCTAACATCATCCTTAATTAACTATTTAAACCCTAAACCCTACTACATGAAACTAACTTACACAACCAGCACAAACCACCTTCAATTCATTTCAATAGATACACAACCACAAATGTAACGCAACAAGCAATTACAAAAGTAACAAAGGTCTGATCTTTGCTTGAATTGGGTTGGACCTCAATTATTGCCTTCAACCTCTTAACTGTTTCCTTCAACTCCATATTTTGATGCTCAAGCTCAGAAATGGTTGTGTCCTTCTCCAATAACCTGTAATTCATCTCCTCCATCTCTGCTGTGCAACCACGACGTACATCATCCTCCCACATGAAGAACCCACAGTGTTCCTAGTTATTATTTAAAAAATAAAAAAATTGAATTAAATTCATAAAAATCACGACAAAATGTAAAATTTGATTTTTCCATCAACATAACTTACTGGGAAGCGAATGCAGCCATAGAATTTCCTCCCCAAGTTAGGGCCCTTGTGCTTCACAGTCCTCAGGGGCGAAATGTCGTTGTGGTAACATCTCAATACAGGCCATACCCTTCCACTTGATGCAGAACCAGAATTGGAAGATGAAATAGCCATTTATTGATGAATTCAATGATGAAAATTGGTAATTATGGAAGAATCAATGGGAAATGATAGGGAAGAACATGAGTAAGGGTTTTGAATTGGGGAGGAAATTGGTTTAAATAGATGGAATGAAGCTGGAAAATAAAGGGAAAAAATTTGGAAAAATGGAAAAAGTAACCGTTAAAATGGCTGACCTACAGCAGCAGGTTAATAGCAGGTTATGGTCCACCAATAGCTAATACCCCCCAAAGTATGGTCTATTATATAATAAATGAAAGTTGGGACCATTTTGAGCGGACGGGTAAAAGGTGGGAGTATTACGGGCCATTTTTCCTATATCTATTAATTGTTAGTTATATGATTAAATATACTACACTTTTGCGGAATATACTAGGAAATAGCGTTACAATAGTGTTTATAGCATCCATGACCTCCTGTCAAAAAAAAAAAAGCATACATGACCTCGACAATTTTCAAGATCGATTATCCCATCTTGCCTAATTAAATCTCTTTTCCTTGTATTAGGAAATAACACCCTTAAAGTTTGGCGAGAAAGCCTTAAAATCCGTTCGACATCACTATCAGTTTCACTTATTTGTTTTAATGATGTTAAAAGTTATATGATAGAAGTAGTTTAATGAACTAAAATTAGTCATAATTATATTAATCCATTCAACTTTTGAAAATGACAATGAAAACTTAAAAACTACTTATCTAGTCTCCATATTTTTGTTTTCAATTTAAAAATAAACTGGAAATTGAAAGAAAAAATTTGATACCGAACTAGCAAATTGGCGGTAAGGAAAAGAAAGTGTTTGATGGAGAATTGGGCTACTTAAAATTTTGTAAACTTGGCCCTTGGGCCTTGTGTGAATGGGATGTCTTTTGTGCATTGTGAATGGGACATATGTCTTTTGTGCATTTATACTAAGGCCCGTCTCAAATTCAGATGACCAAATAACTCCAAAAGACAATGGGCCCTTTGAAAGATGGATTTTGATCGGAAATCATGTGACCCAACGTAATTGTTCATTTGTGATTTTTTTTTTTCGGAAATTTGTTCATTTGTTACTTTTTTTGGGTACAATAATCGGGCCCGGTCAGCCGTCAGCCTTATCTCAAGCTGAGTCTCAGCCATATGAAAGAACACTACTCCCCCCTCCCCCCCCAAACAAATCTTATCCCAGGTGGTGTGCAGTGTGGCCGAGAGTAGGGATAACAACGGGTCGGACTTGGATCGAATTATACATAATTCGACTCCAACCTTAAAAGAAATCTGATTGTAAATTCGACCCCGACACCCGTATTCGATCTACCCCGACCTGATTAGACTTTTTTTCGCCTCGTTTTTTAAAATAGAAAAATCTTATATAATACAAATAATATAATCATTACTATTGTCTTTAACAACCATATGAAAGTCTTATATAATAAAATAATCTAATCAGTTAATCAGTACTAGATTTTTAGCAATAATGGAAAAATCTAATATAATCATTGTCTCAAAGTCGAAGTAAGAGTATACATACATAATACATTAATATGAAAAAAATAAGACTAATTGCCTCGAAGTCAGAGTCGGAGCCGTATGTCAGATCTGATTATGTTGGAGTCGGGTAAGTCCGACTATTATGGGATCTGACTCCGACTCTCCTTCGACTCGGAGTAGGATTCATTTTTTCGGAGTCGACTCGGTTTTTCCTTTGGATCGGATCACACCAGGGTCAGATCCGGACTGGATTGTCATCCCTACCTGGAAGATGGAGAGCGGGTAGTCTATAAATTATAATGCAGAGATTATGATTTGCTCTTGAGACTATAATTATATTACTCATAATTTTGTTTTTGGATTTTCAGCTTACAAGTTCATGAAATAGATCATTGTGATTCAAGCATTATGAAATATGTGTTGTAATATTTTGAATAAGAACTGGTTTCATTTTAAGAATAAACTTAAAATTTCGACTTGAAAAAATATACTCCCTCCATTTACAAGAATTGTTACATTTACACTTTTCACGCATGCCAATGCAAAACTCTGAGAATTCATATCTCTAAAATTTGTAATTGTAAAATTATAAAAAGTACATATTAATAAAATACATATTAAGATGAATATAACAAGATCTCACATGACTATGTTTTTATTCACGTAAAAATTACCAAACAATAGTTAAACTAATAATATTTAATTTTCGTGCCTAGCTCATAATATTTAATTTTCACATAATATTCAAAATTCCTCAATAGTTAATGATATATTTGATTACGTAAAATTTATAAAAAGTTCTACTTTGAAAACGCACATTGAAACGAATTTAACAGGATTTCACATGGTGATATTTTTCCTTAAATATTGGAAGAAAAATATGTTTCAAATGAATCAACTTTGGTTCAAAAAGCAAATTGATAAAAGTTTTTTATTTATAATAATTGTAGAAGTTATATACACAAGTGAATAGAGTTAAGCATAAAAGAGGGTATTCAACTTTGCCCAAAGTTGCAGTTTACTCACCCAAACCCAAATTCTATTACTTTTGCTGCTAACTTTAATAAAATAATAATAAAAAATTATTTGTGCATAAAATCATCATTTCTCTTTCTTAAAAAAATATTATGTCTTCCTCTCTCCTTCCCCCCACTAGGCCACCAGCCCACCACCCACACCAACCACCACCTTCACCGCCGACCACCACAACAACCACCACCTTCCCCACCGTCCACCACACCCACCACCACCTTCACCACCGACAACCACACAACCACCACTTTCACCACCGTCCACCACACCCACCACCACCTTCACCACCGACAACCACACAACCACCACTTTCACCACCGTCCACTACACCACCACCACATTCACCACCAATCACCTGCCTTCACCACTGCCCGTTCACCGACCACCATACCAACAACCACCAATCACCACCAACCAAATAAAAAACCACCTAGAAAATTCAAACCAAACTCCAAAATCAGATCTAAGAACTAATCGAAAACATTAGAATTCGAGCATCCCAACCCCAAAACCCCAACATCAGATCTAAGAAAAGTACAAAAAATTCGAGCATCCCAACCCCCACAACCACCAAAAATCCCAAAATCGAACCCAAAACCGCGAAAAATCAAACTCCAACCCCCGTAAATCATCTTCAACAACAAATAATCTTCAACGACAAAAACAAGAAAATCGAAACTAACCCACATCGAGCAAACCAAAAATTCGAGAGGAGTCGATCCCGCGACGGAGGAGAGAGAGGTAGAATAGAGGGAGGAAGAGGAGTTCATGGCGGCGTTGACCAGGCGAGGTTGGCGAGGTTATTTTCCGGCGGATCTCCTTCTTTGTTGTCTGAATTAATAGCATAAAGGATTGAGTTTACATACTTTTCTCCGTCTGAATTCATGGTTAATTGAAGAGAGGAGAGAGAAAATTTACAAAAGAAAATTCAGGGTGGTTGTTAAAGAAACAAGATCCTAAAAAAATAATGGCAGGAGGTGGAGTGGTGGATGGAAGGTTGTGAATCTGATTTTGAGAGGACGAGAGAGAAAGATTGTTATTCTCGTTTTCAGTGCCAAATCAGCCTTTTTTATTGATTTTATTTGAAGTTAACATAGCCAGACTTTGAGTGAAAGAAAGTGCGAAACTTTTACAACTTTGGGTAAGAACCGCAATTTTGTGCAAAGTTTAGTACCCATTTATATGCTGAACTCAAAGTGAATGGTGTTAGGAGTTTATTTTTTCAATGATTATTGATTGATTGTATCATGAAAGTCATTGTCAATATAAATCTTGTATGGGACCATTTTCCTATGTCGTTCCAACATGGGAAGAAAATTCAACACAATTTGAATATGAAAGCCAATACAAAGACCAAAAGAATCACTCACAAAGGCCAAAATCTCATATACTAGAGTAAAGACAAAAATATTGGAGCTTCCACATCCCATCATAAGTTGTAGTACATGCATGTAATGTAATCTATATTTGATCACTCCAGCTAGCTCTATTTGTAGATTTCGCTAGCTTCTTTTTCTATCATTCAACTTATTCAACTAACTACTCATTTCATGCATTACATCGAATCAAATTGTATTTCAAAGCCTACAACAAAAGTTATCCTGTAAAGCTGCTTCACGACCACATTCCTTAATCCATGATTAGACATTTTTACTACATTAAGATACACATCCTTTATTTCGACAATGTATAAACCATGCACACTCGGTGAATTCAATGGTAAATAGGTGGAATCAAAATTAAAAATCATGCTCACATATACTTCTTTATTTTTTCAGTACCTATATTATTTAATAAGAAATATCTATCTATCTAACCCCGATATATATTAACTTTAAAAGAGTTCTTGGGTAGTGCAAACTTAATAGTTTATTCATGCACTAGGCATATTTACAGATAAAATATGATTCAAAATCCATACACATAGGTATTTATTATTATAGTTTTCAACATATTTAGAGATAAAATATGATTGTTGGACCAATTAATGTAAAAACATACTATTCCAATCGACAATATTATACAAGAGGAAGAGCTCATTGAGCACGCAATAACCTACAACACTGTATTTCAAGGCCTTGCCTTAAAATTGAATCATCTCTGAAATTTTAACTGAATTTCCCTTACAAGCTACTCGTAATTGTGGGATCTGTAAATATATAAATAAAAAAATTGAGTTACCATATATCTATATGTAGGGATGAGCATGAGTCGGGTCTGGGGCGGGTCCAGCAAGACCCAGTCCCGCAAATTTTGATTTGGACCCAGACCCGCCCCAAATCCACAGGGTCTAGAAAATCCGGACCCTTACCCAGATCCAATGGGTCTAGCGGGTCATGTGTCCAAAACGGGTCCTAAATGGGTATTCGATTATTAGAAGTTTCGGATCGCTTTTTTAACCGCGATATTTTTACACCCGTGTTTTTAGTTATTATAATGATAAAAAGACCTAAATAAGAGTCAAATACTAGTAAAAAACATCTTAAATTAAAATATCCACTACAAGTTGACTTAAGTGTTAACAAAAAGTTTTGTTACTCTTTATATACTTTGTACATAAGACATATATATTTAATATGTAAAGAATATGGGTCTACATGGGCGTAGTGGGCAGTCTGGGTATGAATTTATCAGACCCGGACCCAGACCCATATTTTAACACCCAAACCCAATGGGTCTCAAATTTCTAGACCCAGACCCTTGAAAATGGGTCGGGTCCAACCGGGTCTGGGTCGGGTCCTGGTCCATGCTCATCCCTGTCTATATGGTATAGAAGAATGACCAATAACAACTTTTGTAGGTACACCAATAGATAGGCTTTCATGATAGGCTGGTCCAAAAGCTGATTTCTTTGACTAGCCTCTTTATACTTTTTCAATTTGCATCTTTTTGGTAGAATTTGCTTCCTTCTTAAACCCCACATTTTGCTAATTAAACGATATTAAGAACCCCCTTGTCGTGTCACAGGGTGACATCTTGTTGTTTAACATCCTACCTAATCTTAGTGATCGATACATTTAGCGATGATGCAATATACTATCTGTGAGTATATAATAATAATATAAATATGTGATGTTTAAAGTCCAAATATATTGTTGCATGATTACATATCATGGTTGTATATTACTAATTTACTACTAGCTACTAGCAAGCAAACGTCTTAGAAGAAGGAAATTGTGTTTCCTAGGTTTTTGACCACACGAGTGGTGATGGTAATCATATAAATTCTAATGTTATGAACTACTAATTGAGGGTCCCCTAATGAAACTATTTATTAGTCAAAGATTAAAAAGGTCGAAGAAGAGAAGGAAACTCTTATTCTATTGATAAATTATCAATATTGCAGTAAAATCGCTGATGTGGTATTATACCATATTTGTTTTTTGGAGTGGATCTATAACATAGTTAATGAAGTATATATTGATCATCTTAGAAAATTTAGCTAATTAGAATTCTTTGCTGCTAATATATATATTTTCGTTTCTAATTTCTGAAAGTCCCTTGTTCTCGCGTATATTTTAACGAAGATTTTCTATATAATCATTACACCACGTGGCTATATAACCATCTCACGTCTTCAAAATGAGAATTTTGAAAATAAATGAAAATAACTTCTAAAAAATTTTGATTGGTTGAGAAGGGTCTAATTACACTTTTACCATATACAAAGATTATTATGCATTACTTTTCAATTATGTCATTTTCACGGATGTAATTATTGTTTATCTACATAGAGAATAAGTTATTGTTACTTGTTAGCAAACACCATTGTCGATTTACTAGGAATTGATTAGAGCAACAATATATCATTGGTAAATTATTGTCAAATTCCATAGAACAAAAGACGGATTCATGTCAAATAGAATATATATGGCGGATGAATCAAGCAATTATATAAAAGAATTTTCAAATGTGGGAGTTTAGGAGTTTCCAACTACTCAAAAGTCTAGTTTACGTATGGTCATGCACTGCTTGATCGAGAAAGACAATTTTCCTTCTTTTGCTGTTTTATAAAAAACCAATAACTTTGTGGAATTTTCATATCCTAATATGGTTAAGAATAAAGGGTTCTACGGCTCTTACAATATCCACATATAACCTATCTAACTGCCACCATTTACATGATTAAGAAAGTCCCCCTAAAATACATATACTCCATTTATTCGAATAAAGAGTATTTCTGTATATCCTTTCAAAAAAAAAAAGAGTATTTCTGTATATATTCGAGTATTTCATTATAGAAATTAAATTGTCAAATATTGAGGGACGACGATGAAGAATTTTGGATTTTTGGTAAAGTGTAGCAAGGGTGACGCAGCCACGCAAGAGTATCATTAAAATATTGTAATTACTTGATTGCATAGTACTATCGGCCCGTTTGGTAAGAGATCATAAATGGTGGGAATGGTAATGCATTATAGTGTAAATTTGTACTAGAAATCCAATCTCATTACCTATGGTAATCCTACTTCATCCCAAGATATTCATTTTCTTCCTAAAATCTCATTACTATCCATTACCATTTGGGAAGGTGGTATTGGATGGTAATGGAAATTTATAAAGGGAAACCCATGTTTTGTGATGAATTTTCATTCCCATGGTCATTGACATGAGAACTCTTTTACAAATTTACACTAAATTACATTACCATTACTGCTATTTATGACTACCGACCAAACGGGTCGTAAATGGACATTTCCCAATAGCCCAATACTGAAGAGATATGCAAAAATGTCAAAATAAAATGCTACATATTAGAAACTTCTATTTCAGTTGGATCAATTTAATATTACCTCCGTCCTATATTAGTCTATAAAGTTTTTGACCATGTGGACTATTCAGATAACCTACTTGACTATATATTTCCCCACCCCCCCACACACACACACACATATAATTGGTAATGTATAAGATGTTGTTAGATTTGTCTCCGTTTACATTTACAAAATATCAATTTGTTATAACTTTTACTAATAAATAATTGAAGATATTAATGGTCAAAGTCGTAAAAGTCAAACTATATCGATTAGTATAAGATAGACGAAGTGTTAATCATGTTTTATCTAAATAATGGAACACTTTGATTTTCGGAGTTTCCGATAATACACATCTTTAATAGCTACTCCCTCCGTTCCCTTCTGTTTGCCCCAATTTTCTTTCTGTGATGTCTCTAGAAAATTGCCCCATACTTTAAATGATCATGGGGATTGGGACCACCACTTGACTCTGACATATCACATAGAATCTCTGGAAAAAAAAGCAGGCGTTAGGTTTTTTTACAAACACAAGGGCGCCATAGAGTTTCCTATGATTTTGTACATTTTTGTATAATAATACAGTCAAAATTTATAAACTTTGACCACAAAAGTAAAAATAATTCATTTATTTGAAATATAGGGAAAATGGTAAATATGCAACTTCGAAATTATACGATCATATCATTTAATTGGTAGAAAACCAAATCATAATTAAATGATATGATCCACAAGGGTTCAACCACCTTACTGCCCATAAGGCAGTTTCAAGGGAAGCTTGGGCGCTCGCCCGAGCTCAAGAGACGCCTGCCCGGGCCGAGCCGTCCACCCGGGGGGGAGGAGAATGCACCATTCTGCTTTCTGCCCACGCCAACCACCCACCCGCGCGGGCCAATTTCTGCCCGCCCGGGGAACCCATGCCGCCCGCCCGGGCTGCTGGCGCTACTGCACTCATTTGCTTCTTCTCGTCTTCTTCCTCGAGCTTGCTTCACCATTCTCCACTCAACCCAACGTATAAACATCAATGACTTAAGCATTAGTCAAATGTAATCTTATAATTTTCTTCTCAAACAATACAAAAATATACCATGTTCATAAGATGCAGTACTAATTGAATCGAAATCTGTTCAAAAGAATTCCAAATATTCAGGATGAGAAGTTACCAATAATTTCATATTGCCGACATTTTAACAGAGATATCTTAGCTAGAGAATAAAGAGATTTTTCTATGGAAAAGATAATGGAGAATAATTCTTATATGAAACCATCACATGTTATAACTTGCACAATGTCATCCGAATGTAAGTTTCAATTCAGATAATTCCTGGAAAAATAAACTAATGAGAACACATTACATATATAATCAGTTAATAGTTACTTTGTTTATTTTCCTTGGTTTTGTTTTTATAAGATAAGTTGAATCCCTTGTAAACAGGGGGGGTTTGGGGATCCCTTCGACATTTGAAATCGAAGTTGATACCAATAGTCTAACACTATTACGCTATCATGTGTTGCTCTGTTCATTTTCCTATTTTTTTTTTGGGGCCCCTACTGGCAACCCCTTGGTAAGAAGAAGGACCATATCAACCAAAGACGGCAGCGACCTATCGCAGTCGGCTAGCCCCAACTACTGCAGTCAACACTTGAGAGTAGGGGGATTAAGAGAATTCCTACTCCCAAGCACAAGTAGGTAGTGGGGTTCGAACTTGTGACCTCAAAGTCACAAGGTGAGTTTCCCACCACCTCCACCAAGCAAGCTTGGTTAAAAAACTGTAACAACTTTTCCTACTTTTTTTTTTGATTTAGTAAGATGAATAACCTCTGGACTACTCTCGCACATGGCCCAACCCAGAGGCCCAAGCACTTGAATGGAGGGGGAGTTGTAAGGGGAATTCTCCTCCAAGTGTCTTTCTTAGTGGGATCTGAACCCCTGACCTTGAGGTCATAAGGTGAAATTCTGTAAAGATGATGCTCAAGCTGCTGCTCCTCATGCTCATATAGCTAACATAGCTGACACCTCAGTTCACACCTCACCACATGATCTAGACCCTTCTGATATTTATTTGACACATCATCCTAATTCTGTTACGAGCTCCCAAGTTAGTTACAAATCTTCTCCTACACGCTTCTAGTTTGTTATTAAGACCCTCTTGTATATAAACTAGATTTGAGTATTGTAAAGTTAGTTTTTCAGTTGATAATAATATTTTCTGAGTTTTCTCTCTGAATTTCTTTCTCTCTCTAAACTTCTATCTGATCTAAAACGACAAACTACTGTAGTTTTCTCATGGTATCAGAGCTGTAGGTGCTCTTCTCTTAAAATTCCGCATTATTTCTCAAATTCTGCTATCAATTTCTCTAAATTCTTCTGAAGAATTTTTTCTGAAATCAATATGACTTCAAATTCTGAAGCAAATACTCCTGTAAATTCTTCAAACAATATTGTTAACTACAATGATCCATATTTTATCTCCAATGGAGATAGTAGTACACAAAATCTTGGAATTCAGCTCTTTAATGGTGACAACTATGTAAATTGGAGTCGTGCTGTCACATTAGCATTAGGTGCTAAAAATAAGATCAGTTTCATTGATGGATCTTTGAAGAAACCTGATTCAAAATCTGAAGATTATCAGAAATGGATCAGAAATGATTACTTAGTTACTTCATGGATTTTGAAATCTATGGAACCTACATTCAGTGAGAGTTTTGCTTTTGCAAGTCTTGCTCAAGCTCTTTGGGAAGAAATAAAGGAAAGGTATGGAAATTCCAATGCTCCTTTGTTATTTGATCTGCATAAAAGTCTTACTTCTATTGATCAAGGATCACTTTCTGTTGCTGAATATTACACGAAATTGAAGAAAGTTTGGGATGAAATTCAAGTGTTTGATGAAATTCCTACATGTACATGTGGTGCTATATATGCAATCTTGTTCATGTAATCTGTTGAAAAAATTATTTGCTGCTGATCAGCTTAAGAAATTGATTCAATTTTTAGCTGGTCTTAGTCTCAAATATGATCAGGTTAAATTGAACATCCTTAGTATGGATCCTCTTCCTGGAGTTCTGAAAGCTTATCATATCTTACAACAAGTAGAGAGACAAAATTCTATCAGCCTGTGATAGACCGAAATTAGTGCTCTCATGAGTGCTAAACAATCTCGGTTTAAGCCTCAAACCTCTCAAGGTTATCAAGGAGTTAGGAAGGATTTTAAGAAGGCAAAAACAGAGAAGTATGATCGTTTTTGTGATCATTGCAAGATTAGAGGTCATACTAAAGATACTTGTTTCAAGCTTTTGGGAGAACCTGATTGGTTTCTCAATCTGAAGAATAAGCATTCTCAGAAGATGGCTGCAACTGCTCATCATGATTTACCAGTTCATATTTTCGGTGATACTCCTCCGGAAGGTGTATCTCTTGGCCAAAGAAACTTCTACTACTGCTGTTAATGATGATATGATTCAAGCAGTATTTCAAGGTGTCATGAAGATGATGCAACGACAACGAATTTCGGTTCATCCACGAGTTAACTTTCTTTGGTATGATATCTGTTGCTAATGCTAGTGAATTTCATGCTATTTTTTATTCATCCTCCTAGATTATAGATACTGGTGCCAGTGATCATATGGCATCCAATATCTCTTTGTTCTCTTCTCTTCAAAACCTCAAGAAACCTGGCAGGATTGGTTTACCTGATGGATCTGCAAAATACATCACTCAATATGGAACTATTCCTCTTACTACTGATATTTTGCTTCACAATGTCCTTTATGTTCCAGATTTTAAACATAATCTTCTCTCAGTAGGAAGATTACTTGATCAAAATCATCTAACTGCTTTCTTTCATTCATCTTATTGCTATTTTCAGGACCTTACAACTAAAATAGTAAGGGCTGTTGGTAAAAGACAAGCTGGCTTGTACAAACTTAGTGAAGCTTTTCCTTCAATTTCTTGTTCTGTTGAAAAAAAATTGCATGCTAATTCTGTTGTTCCTTCTCTAGATACAGTTTCTTCATGTTCTACTGTATCTCAGCATGTAAATTCTACAAATAAATCACACAATCTTGTTGATGTGTCTCTTTTACATACTAGACTTGCTTGGTCATCCCTCTCTTAGCAAAATGCAACATTTGTCTGTTTCTTACAACCATTCTTCTGATGATTTTCACTGTGAACCATGTATTTTTGCTAAACATCATAAACTTCCATTTGTCAAGTCACAATCTAGAGCTGTTGCTAAGTTTGACCTTATTCATATTGATTTGTGGGGAAAATATAAATATCCTACATTGACAGGTGCTCATTACTTCTTAACTATTCTGGATGATTATTCCAGGACAACTTGGACTCATATGGTTCATACTAAGGATCAAGTTGGATCTATTATATCTCAATTCTTGGTATATGTTGAAACACAATTTCATACCCATGTTAAAGTCATCAGGATTGACAATGGGACATAAATTGTAAAGGATCTGTGTACTGCTCTTTTTGCATCCAAGGGCATCATTCATCAAAAAAGTTTACCTGGTATTCCTCAACAGAATGGAAGAGTTGAGAGGAAGCATATTTTTAGTCCAGTTGCCAAATTCACCACTGTCAGATTACTCATTGCTTTAGCTGCTGCAAAGGGTTGGTTTTTACACCAGGTAGACATTAACAATGCTTTTTTACATGGCTATGTTACAGAGGATTTATATATGCAGCCTCCTTTAGGATATTCTAAGGGTTCTCCTGGTTTGGTATGCAAACTAAAAAGGTCTCTATATGGACTCAAGCAAGCTGCTAGGCAATGGAATTTTGAATTGAGCAAATTCCTTATTGCTTTTGGTTTTCAGCAGTCCAAACATGATTACTCTATGTTCACCAAGACTGATGATTTACACTTCACAGTTGTAGTGGCATATGTTGATGATCTTTTAATTGCTGGTTCCAACTTACAGTTGATTTCTTCCTTAAAGGCTGCTCTTCATACAACTTTTACTATAAAAGATTTGGGTGAATTAACCTATTTCTTGGGTATAGAGGTGCTTAGAACTTCTTCTGGTATTCTTCTTAATCAAAGGAAATATATCCTTGATATGTTAACTACAACAAATATGCTTGATTGCAAGACTGTAGCTTTTCCTCTTCCAAAAGCTATGAAGCTCAGTTCTGATGAAGGAGCTTCAGTTGATGATCCTGAGTTGTATAGAAGACTTATTGGCAAGCTGTTATATCTGAATATGACTAGACCAGATATCTCTTATGTGGTTCAACAACTTAGCCAGTTTCTAAGTGATCCAAGGGTTCCTCACCTCAATGCAGCACTTCATGTCCTTAGATACTTGAAAAGGACTCTACACTATGGTTTGTTTTATTCCTCACAGAATGATCTCTCTCTCACAGCTTATAGTGATGCTGACTGGGCTACTTGTGCTTTTTCTGCAAAATCTTTAACTGGTTACTGTGTTTTTCTTGGTTCTTCTCTCATTTCCTGGAAGACCAAGAAGCAAAAAACAGTCTCCAAGAGCTCTACTGAGGGTGAGTATAGAAGCATGAGCCATACCACCAGTGAAATGGTCTGGTTAGAGGCTTTACTTCAGGATTTGTCCATTTCTGTTCCTAAACCCATTTCATTATATTGTGACAATACAGCAGCCCAACACATTGCTGAAAATCCCATTTTTCATGAACGGACAAAACACTTAAAGGTGGATTGCCATTATGTCAGGGAACATTATCAGGCTGGTTTTCTCAACTTACATCATGTTAGATCATCTCTTCAGTTAGCTGATTTGATGACAAAAGTCTTAGGGGCTGATCAACATCATTTTTTAGCTGCCAAGCTTGGTCTTGTGGCTCACCTCCCCAATTCCAGCTTGAGGGGAGGGTGTAAAGATAATGCTCAAGCTGCTGCTCCTCATGCTCATATAGCTAACACAGCTGACACCTTAGTTCACACCTCACCACATGATCTAGACCCTTCTGATATTTATTTGACACATCATCCTAATTCTGTTATGAGCTCCCAAGTCCCAAGTTAGTTACAAATCTTCTCCTACACGCTTCTAGTTTGTTATTAAGACCCTCTTGTATATAAACTAGATTTGAGTATTGTAAAGTTAGTTTTTCAGTTGATAATAATATTTTCTGAGTTTTCTCTCTGAATTTCTTTCTCTCTCTAAACTTCTATCTAATAAAACTGCAAACTACTGTAGTTTTCTCAAATTCCTACTAAATGAGCCAAGCTGAGTACTCCACTTGGCAACAAAGAGTTACTAGTAGTCTTTTTTTTTTTTTTTTGAGGGGCATGAGGCGAGTTACTAGTAGTCTACTAGTACTCCAGTTGTATAAAAACTGTAACAACGTAAGCTGGCAGTTACGGGATAACGAAATACAGTAAAAAAATAACTTTATGGTCAAGATACGTGGCAGTCAAGTATTAAAGCTTTCAAGTCCTTTTTAGCATTGCTTCCTTTACCCACCACACGCTTTGGACAAGCACCGGACGGCGCGGAATTTCCCCGTTACGCACTGTTCATACTTCTTCTTACCACATTCTGTTTTTAGTCTCTACTCTTATTATTTTTGCATCATCTTGTACTACTACTTGGTGTTTGCTCTGCAAAACCTTTCTGTCAGAAAAAAAATCAATTATGATGATATCTCATCGTCATTTTGCTTTGAAAACTACATTGAAAACAGTATAAATTTAAAGTACTCCCAAGATTTAATAACAATATTGCCTTCAAACAAATAGATTAAAAAACAATTTCTTATTAAAATAAATAAATAAATATACTATCTAATTATTTATTTAAAGTTGTTCATTATAAAAATGATATCTTGAGATTGTACATTAAAATAAATTTAACAAGATTCCGCTAATTTGATAATTACACAAATTTGTTTTCTCCTTTGTTTCGAAAAAAGCTATTTTTTTTTTGATTTAGTAAGATGAATAACCTCTGGGCTATCCTCGCACTAGCCCCAACTCAAAGGCCTTTCTCCTTTGTTTCGAAAAAAGCTAGTTTTTTTTTTGATTTAGTAAGATGAATAATCTCTGGGCTACCCTCGCACTAGCCCCAACTCAAAGGCCCTCGAAAAAAAAAATGTTAGTGGCTTGCTAATTCATTAGATGGTAGTTCTGTGGGTGCGTTATTTCAGTGTATCTATGTTAGACTTATTTTTTTTGAGGGGAAAAGTAGAACTCTTATTCCATGAAATTATCACAAAAGTCCGCTGCCACAGCATCGGCAACAAAATCAGGGGCACTCCCTACCCAAACTCTCTCCCCCAACTCTAGAGGAGAGGCTTTAGCTAATAGATGTGCTACTACATTTCCATCTCTCTTAACATGACTCCAACAAACTGAAACAAAACAACTACAAAGATTAAAAATATCCTCGCATACAAGCGACAGTGAAGAGAGGTTCGAGACCCCTTTTTTTAAATGACGGATAACCTCTAGACAATCACTTTCGATAATAATCGACTCATAGCCACAATGTAGCGCAACCTTCATAGCATAAAGTATTGCTTTTGCCTCCGCATGTGCTGGCTCCATGACTTCTTCTTCCTGTCTAACAGCAGCAACCATCACATCTCCTCTTTCGTCCCGCATTACCGAGCCAAAACTCAGCACACCACCATCCCGAAAAGCTGCATCACAGTTGACCTTAATCACGTTCGGTGGGGGAATCATCCATACATCATCATGTTTTTCACCAAGGACCACCTCCTCACCATTTGCCGTGATAAACGCGTCATAGTAGTTGAGAGCTACAGCTACAACTTCCGCATAGCATCTGCTCGTGTTTTGAAAGATATCTTCGTTTCTAGCATTCCACATACCCCAACATACCATTGCAACTTTGCATAACTCATCAACCTGTACTCCTTTAGTCACCACAATCCACCATTCCAGGAACGATGCACAACGTCGATGCGTAGCCCAGCCACCCAAAATTTCCAGCAGCCCGTTTTCTTCCCACACTTTCTGAGCCCGAGAGCAGAAGACGAGAGCATGTAGGGCATCTTCATCATACCCAGTACAACCCTTACACTCAGCAGAAGCCCCTGGGATCCTTCGAGCCAATCCTTTGTTGGTGGGGAGTGCGTTAGTACAAGCTCTCCATAAGAAAGACTTCACCTTCGGAGGAAGGAACAAAGACCAAATTTGCTGCCACGGGTAAGAGCATGAAGATGGCGAAGAGCGTTCTTCAAGGACCTTAAACCACCGAATGAAGTGATACCCCGAGCATGTGGAGTAAAACCCATCCTTGGCATAATTCCAAACCAAGCAATCTGGGACAGGAGACTCACCCAAAGGTATGTGTAGAATCCTGTTCGCTTCAAACTCTAGAAAAATATCCCTCACAACCTAAGCCTTCCATCCACCCCTCTCCCAATCAATCAAGTCAATGACCTTCAAATTCTCATCAGAGTTCCCCCTAGGTGAAATAACTTTCATGGTGGCAAAATGGTTGAAGGAGGGGCCTACTATGTTAGACTTATTAGTATATAAATTTATTGGAATGTATCTAAACCAATTTGAACTTATAATAGAGCTTATTGGAATTAACCTACAAGAATTTATTGGATCTTCAGTGATCTTATATTGGAACTTATTGAAACTGTCCTTGACTAATCTAAACTTTTTTTTAAGTGAAGACAACGCGTACTTGTGTGATTTACTAGTTGACATGACGAAGTAAAGCAGACAAACGTTGGTAGGTGGTGGTTATGGAGGAATATATGGTTGAGTGGTATTGGTGGCCTGGGTATAGTTGGTTACGTTATGGCAAGGGGAGGATCGATAGACGAAAATTTTGTGTGGAGGCAAACTGGCAATGGCGTGGATGTTATACTAGTGACAAAGCTTCATGTAGAGATCTTATCCACCAGTCTACTATAAAACTATTGCTTATCCAACACAAAAAAAAGTATTGATCTTTGATGGTAATCAATTATTTGAGTTACAATGATTTGAATGCATGATATGAATAAAATAATGTATGTATTCCCTTCCTTCATCCAACTTCATACTTGGACACCAAATTAATGACATAATTTTTTGTGATATCAGAGAGCGAGTATGCACATTATTGTAATATACGAGTTTCCACTTCATGTCTTGGGTATCACCACCATAACACTTTACTACCAGCTACATTAGAGACCCTACAATAAATTAATGACAAATTATGTTAAATTAATTGTTTACAACTTGTTAATTGTTGGACATCTAATAACTTTAGGCACCGTGTGATCCATATAGTTACATTAAAAAAAAGCGTCTACAATTCTGTACATCATCACTACAAGAAAATGCTAAAACAACAACGGCTTCACAGCGACGGTGTAAAAAACGGTCGTTATTATTATATTCAGCGACTGCTTTAAGCCGTCGGTGGTCACCGACTGCTTTTGAAGTGGACAACGACGGATAAACAGTCGGTGTTTATCAGCGACCGTTTTAAACGGTCGTTAATATTATTATTTTAAATTTGTAAATTTTTTTAGCTCAGGCGACTGTATTAATCGGTCGCTGATGATGAAAAAGGAGATAAAATAAAGTTGGGAGGAGGGCGCACGAATTGAAATAAACCCCCAAGCAGTTCAAACTCTTCCTCCTTCGTTCCATCTCCTTCGTTCACACAGTGAATTCGAATGTGCGAATCACAATTCGTTCCATCTCCTTCGTCATTCTCACTGGTTCGCGCATTTGACACCTGAATTTCTCCTTCCTTTTTTCCTTCATTTTATTTATCGAACTTGTCGACGACTTGTTTTCAGCAGCGAAATTCTCCGACGAAATTACTCTCTCCGACACTGATTTTGCTAAAGGTGAAGAATATTTTCTTGAGTTCCTTGAAGCCATTGAAGCTTCCTCCACCTTCCTCCAACGACCGGCTACAGGTAATACCCTTTATTTTTGCTCAAACCCTAAATTTTGCGTTGAGAATTGAGGTTTTTGAATCAACGACTGTTTTTTATCAATGAACGACGGCTTAAAGCGGTCGTTGATATCGTCTTTTCTTGTAGTGCATCTACCATATATATGACGCTCGTCTCTCATATAAAAGCACTTACCTCACATCATTCTCTTACGCAAAAAAGAAAGTTCTCTACTTCGACATCTCAACCACAAGTCCACAACCTTCATTAAAAAAGGTGAAGTTCTTATCAATAATGCTCATATACTCTTAAAAATTAATAAATGAATTCATCACAAACTTTTAAACTCAGAGGAATAAGAAAGTAAAAGATGAAATTAATATCAAGATTAGGATTGAAAGTGAATAATATACATGTGAAATTGACAAATAACTACTCAAAAATCACGCCGAGTCATTAACTCAGCAAATTGGTAAATATCGTGTCGTTGCTTCACTATTTGTGCTATTAATTAACAAATGTGACTTATGTGAGATACACATTAAACCTAAATTACAGGATACATAGACAAATCATTTGATTAACTAATAAATAGCCACAACAGACATGCACATCAGCACATGTATGATGTATGTGATCTATGCGTAACGCTCCATCCACCACGTAGGATATATTTAGAAAATAATACAAATATATAATTTAAAGCTCATTATATATATTACTTCAAGATGACGTCACCTAATTATAAATTTAGTATGATACTCTTAAATGTTTTTGGGTGTTCTGTTGATCAGTTGTTGAATGAGCAAATATTAACAGATACAGTGTGAATTGAGGTGTGACGAATCCCTCATGAAGTTATGATAAGATACAAGAATTTAAGTGTCAAACAACATCAATTTGCGACGCTCATGTATTTATGTGCAAATTGCAATTTAACGCTTGTGGATGGACATGAGAATTCATATCAAGATGCAAATTACTTGGCAACACGGAAACATTAGCATTTCACGCGCACTTGTATGTGATTGACGTGTGCATGAACGCTTAATATGTTACTAGTTGCAAGTTGCAAGTTGCAACCTCAATTACAAATTTTATCCATTAAAAAATAAATCCTATAATATTATTTAAAATATTCATGAATTTCACTAAATTTAGAAAGTAGATAACAAAATGAAATATACTAAGGCCCCATTCTTTTGGACTGAGAGAATCTGAACTGAACTGAACTGAAAGAATAATAATAATAATTAATATTATTAATAATAATTAACATTAATATCAATAAAAATAATAATTAAAATAATGATAATAATAATAATAATTAATATTATTAATAATAACAATAATAATTAATAATTAATATTAAAAAATTACTATAATAATAATAATTAATATTAACAATTAAAAAAATTAATATTGATAATAATAATTACTATTATAATAATTAATAATAATAATAACTGATAACAATAATAATTAATATAATAATATTTAATAATAATAATAATAACAACAACAACAACATTGAACTGAACTGAACTAAAAATAAGTCCAAAAGAACAGGGCCTAAATGTTTTTTTTTTCTGTGAGTACCTCTTTTTTTTTCTTATCTATCATGAAATACGCTCTAGCTCCCTGTGTTTTATTTATTAGTTTGATTTGACATATATTTCATCCGAGTTACGTTAACTTTTTCACATAACCCAATGCGCTTATTTGATCATTAATATCTCTAATTGCGCACAAGTAAAATTTTATTGAAAGTTGATATTTTGAAAGTATGCACTGAGACGAATCTGACAAGATCCCATTTGACTTATTTTCCTTTATATGATTGCGAGAAAATAAAGTCAAAGTTAGTTGATGAATAATGTCACTTTAATCAACGTAACACTTATTTCAGAATAGAAGAAGTATATGTTATATATATATAATGTATATCATGATTACAGATTAGTTAAAATTAGAACATTCTTAGAAATCTTTCCTTGTTCTTTTATAATTGCAAAGTTTTGACTTTTATACTATTTAAATAACTAGGTTTGACCATACTTATTAGTAATATATATTTACTAATTAATTAAATGGTAGTATGTAATATGTTGTATTGTATACATTGTATATTTTTACAATATCAAAATTTTCAATTTTTTACTAGTTACTACCTGTTTAGTCTCCTTGGCTGGCAAGTAAACTATTATCCCTCAAGATGTTTTTCAATGGAGACTTGTGCAACGATGTCCAAATCTGGTAATCCCAACCGTACCTGAGCTCCGTTCCCAAACCTACGGAAAAGGGACCCACCCTGGAGGTTTGGGTGGTGGTTCCCCCTCCGAAGCTTAAGTCAGGTATCAGGAGTGAAAAGGGAAAAGTAGAGATAGAGAGAGAAAGTGAGAGAGTATATTTACAGAGTAAGGACACACTGTTCAAAAAGTTACCTTTCTCCTGATTTCAAGGGGATTATTTATAGTGTTGGGGTCTGAATGCTGCAGCCATTTAAGGTCACCCTAAAATAAAGGCACCTGATTGGTCAGACAATCAGATCTCGACACGTGGCGGGCAATGATTGGGAGCTGAGCATCAGCCGCACTCATGTGCAGCCGTTTTTTGAGATTTGGGCCCTGAATATTCTTTCAGGCCAAAAAGTGGGATGTTATTCCTTTCACAGTAAAAACCCAAAGTTTGAACCACCTTTTAACTCCTTTTGAGGGGACACGTGGATGCTCCTGATGGATCCACGTGTCTCCTGGAGAGCCGTCGATTATTTAGGCTACAACACTACCTCCATTCCTAAAGAATATACACACTTTGCTTTTTATTAGAACGAAGGCAAAAGTGAAAAAGTAGGAGAAAGAGGAGAAGAATTATGAAAAGTGGGGAGTAAGAAGTACAAAAATTAAATAAAAAAATAGAAGAGAGTGAAAAATGGTGTAAGTGGGGGTTTTAAGTGGGTTAATTTATTTGGTGAGAGACTACATGGGGGACAAAAGTGGAGATTAATGATTGAGCATCTTACCTTATATAGATAAAGCAACAATGTAACCATTAAAAATGAATGACCCAAAAAGGAAAGTGTGTAGATTAAAAAGGAACAGAGGTAGTATATAGTATTAAAGATATTAATAGTCAAAGTAATACATTAGCAAGTGAGAAAGTAAAAATAATGCTATACAATAAAGAATGCAAAAAGTATACATTTAGACGAATCCAATAGAATTTCACATGATTGTAACTTTTCTTTTGTATAATTTATGCCTAATACAATGAAAAATATTTACTTCAAAAGTCAAATTGGACTAGTTAACTAAAAAATAAAGTTAGGACAATATGTTAATGTTGTTCTAGATGAAACAACAATATATTTACTCAACGGAGTGCGTGGAAGAATTAGTAGAACGGTTCTCCAAATAGCCTCACTCAAATAAAAACCGCTATTCAGAGTAACCGATGGGCCTACAAGCTATATGGAACAACTTGTGGGCGTAGGGGAAATACCAGCAATAAATACACTTAAAATATGAGTTGGACAATCAGCAATGAACAAATATATCCATTATTAGCTAGCTAGAAGCTTTTCAGTTATACACTTTAAATAAGTAATAATATTTCTAATTACAAACCTAAGATTACACAAATTAAGCAAAAGATGAGTCCTTTTCAACACATATATATCAGGGATCCATATATCAGAGATTAAAATCCTATGAATGAGTATTGCATCTTTTGCCCTCTACGCAGCTTAAAACACGCAGCCAAGGGATGGTAAGTAAAGATAGGCCCTAAAAGACACGTTCCACCCTCTCCCTATTATACTTGCCTTTGAGAAACCACTGAATTGAAAGGGGGAAAAGAGAATTAAGAAAAGAGAATAGTAATGTAACAGTCTTAGCTAACAAACCATACCAACAACATTACTATTAAATTCTAAAAGTTAAAGGGTTATATGACATATTCCAAATTTTTGCTTGTTATGGTAAGTAAATGGTATAGTATTACTTTAGAAATATATGATGGAATAATATCAAGATATATGCCCTCCCTCCTCTAAAACTTTTTCCATTTGATCTTTCTTTTAAATTCACAATCTTCAGGACTAAACTGTAATCGTCTAAGGGCTAATACATATGATATTATTAAAGGATGATATTTTAACATTTTACCTTAAACCAATATCAACAAAATCTCATACGAATTTATTATTTCATATATAGATATGGTCAAAATTGATGATTTTGACTCTGACAAAAACAAACAGGTAAATCTTACCAGATTGAGTGACGGGATATTTATATTTAATTTTCTCTAGTAACGTAACTTAACGATAGTCTCCAACTATGTGACACTGAAATAACACACACAAAAAATCCACTCTCTAACCTAACAACTTGTAATACAGAGTTTATTGGAGTACTTTAATTTTTCTAGTGTTCAAAAGCAGATTCTCTATATCTCAAAATAAATGCAACACTGTCACACTTATTCCCTCCGTTTATAATGTTTACAATTTTGTAACACGCAAGTCAAGAAGATAATAAATAAATCAAATAACATGTGAATTTAGAATTAAAAAAGCTTGATTACAAGTATTGCGAAACGAGTGTGTCTACAACATGATGAAGGGGTTTAATATATAAGAAATTCACGAGTTGAAGAAGGCACAAGTATAAAGAAAAAGGGAATGAAGTTGAGAGAGACTTCAACTAAGAGAGAGAAAGATCAACGAGGATAGAGAGAGAGTGTAGTGCGGTGCTTTGGGTTAAGCTAAGCTAGGACTTATCTCATGTTTGCTTCACGTAAGCAGCTTAATGTGTCTTTGCTTTTTCGCGTGGCTTTAAAGATTTGTCCTCCTCATCCTTCTTCTTCTTCTTCTTCTTCTTCTTCTTCATCTTCTTCATATATACTTAAGCATTTCATTTCTCACAATCCATAAAAAAAAACATAAAAAAAAAAATCATCAAATCCATCCCTAAAAAACAAACCAACCCAATAAAACACTCACCTACTTTTACCCCTTCCTTTCTTATATCAACCTTCTCATTTGCTCCACCAAAAAAAAAATCACCCCATAAAAAAAAATCATATAACAACCCTAAGAAAATCCCAAAAAAAAAAAAAAAAAAGTTGAGGGTGTTGGTGAAGTGATCATAATGAGTTGTGCAAACCCGGGAAGTAGCGGCAGCGGTGGCGGAGGAGGAGGAGGAAGTGGTGGTGGCGGTAGCGGCGGGCCGTGTGGGGCTTGCAAATTTTTGCGTAGGAAATGTGTTGTTGGATGTATTTTTGCCCCTTATTTTGATTCAGAGCAAGGTGCTGCACATTTTGCAGCGGTGCACAAGGTTTTTGGAGCGAGTAATGTGTCAAAGTTGTTGCTACATATTCCAGTGCATAAAAGACTTGATGCTGTTGTTACTATTTGTTATGAGGCTCAAGCTAGGCTTCGTGACCCCGTTTATGGTTGTGTTGCTCATATCTTTGCGCTTCAACAACAGGTACTACTACTCACTAATTAATTTTTTTTACATCGAGAAATTTTGCATTAATTAAAAGCTGGAGTACAGCCTAATCCTAATACAACCAAACAGAAACAAACTAATAGTAATTATGAAAAAAAACTAACTATTACGTGTCCGGTCCAAAAGAAGTTTGTCTTGAGCAATGGTGGGTGAGATTGGGTTATATATCTTGATGAAATTAATAGGAACAAAAAAAAATTATGCATATCTTTTTTTGGGCCGGGTTTCGTTTTTCACAACTTTATTTAATTGGTTGAAATTGAAGTTTTTCTTGATTTTTTTTTATGAATTATGGTCATGTACATAAGTATGTACTTATGTCTTGATGGCTTAATTCTTAGTTTATATGGATCTTAACTCATTTTTATGAAGCCCCTTCTGAATTGATGTGACTGATTGACCTTGTAATAACCTACAAATATCAATTAGTTTAGACGGTAAAATCTCGTGAGGTGATCCTTATAGGAAATATTCGAATTTGTCCTAATTAGTTCCATTTACAACTTACTATGGAAAAACAATCTTGATTGCATGTAATAATGTTCTGTTATCAAGTGAAAAATGTGGTGTTCTACTTCATCTTGATGCCTTTAAGAAAAAGAAGTTAAAAGCAACAAAATTAAGATGTGCTAATGATTGTTCTTTTTCTTCATTCATTCAAAGTTCAAACAATAGGATTAATATAGAAACAAAAAATTTTAATTTTATCATTTTTTTTCAGTCTATTGTCCTTGTTCTTTCAAGTTGATATATAGACCACATTTTATTTAATCTCATCTAATATCTTCAAATTAAATGCAAATTTAATTCTCTTTTATTGGATATATCTGAATATAGGTATATGTATTGAATTAGGAAAATGCACATAGGAGGAGGCTACTGATATGCTCTTATTTCATCATCATATACATCAAGCAATTAGGTGTTCTACTACATAGTGCCCTTATTAAATGAAGAATAAACTACACTAAGTAACTTCTAAGCAACCTATAGCAAGTTGAAATTATTTCAATGCAACAATATATACAGGTTACTAGTTAACATTGACAATTAATAGAATCATTAACAGAAGAATTAACCTTAGAGGGAAATAATTAGTACTACTACATTGTTCATGTACATCCAAAACTTTTACAATTATGGCGATCCTAATTAATGTTTGTTAAAATGGTTGTCCCACTAAGTTAAACTTTCTATAAAGAGAGAAAGTTTGTATCTTTCAAGAATGTTTCTAGTGGAGAAATTAGACTAGAATTGTCCTAGAGTTTTTTCTTGTTACAATAACTTTGCTTATGTAGTGACAATAAATTACTTGAAAATCAACTTTTTTTTGGTTTCACATTATTTTTCCTTTTTCAAGTACTCCTATTGTAAGTTTTACAAGACGATATATAACAACGTAACACCAACAATGTTAATTATTTACCGGCAATAAAAATTATCGAACACTCTTACCCTATATTCAGTGGCGGATGTATGTTGATGGAAGTGGGGTCACTTGACCTCACTTGGGGAAAAATAATATGAGAAAAAACCTAATTTTTATTATATAAATGTAGATAAAAGTGTTAATTAGTAGTAGAAGAGACCCCACTCAACACTAAAAAAAAAGACCCCAACCTACATTAACAATACCGTTTCGGGTACTTATATGATTGGTGACCCCCGCATATAATTTCGTGATCCGCCACGCCTATATTTAAGGGGAATGTGAGAGGATAACATTATCGGCTATTTAATATTAGTACTCCAACATGCATGAAAAATAAATCTAATTTTCTACTAATGCCTTAGGCCTTGGGGAAGAACTAAGAAGATAGGAAGATAGGGAGAAGGGAATAATAATGATTGTGCAATTGTGCCAAGGGGAAACAAGTCTTCAAATGCGTTACTGAAATTGAGGATACATTTGGATTGCCATAAAACAAAGAAAAATACTTTGGTTGGAGGATCGAAACTGCAGCTAGCATTAGTAATATTTGTCTGGTATTGTGGTGTTAAAGGTTGGTTAGCCAATTTTTTTGTGCTACGTGAATTTAGCAGGTATTATGGAATTGGTCGGTTTCTCCTTTCTTCAATGTTTTTCTCTAACAAAGAAATTCCTCTAATTTTTAGAATTTAATCAATACAATTGGTGTCCTATCAAAATTTGATCTAAATTAGTCGACTATTAGCTTTTTATATGTTTTATATTATATATCATGCTTTTCTTTTAATTAAGATAACTAAGTCACGTAAGGTTTTTATGCATAACTTTATTATAAAATAGTTAATCTATTATTAATGGTATTTTTTTTATGTCACTTAAGGTTTTTATATCACATGGTATTTCTTTTTCCACTATTAATACTAAAAATTACTCTTCACTTTTTAGAGTAATTCTAAAAATCGCTATTCTAATAATTGCTATTCTACTCATTTTTAGTGAAGTAATTTTTAATATAAACTTCATTATTTAGCTAATACTAACTACATTTCTCGAAGTTCTACCCACTTTTAATTTACACAAGATTCAATACATACCTTCGACCATTAATATTATATACACAAATGAAATGAACCTAACAAAATGTCACATGGTAATTCTTTTTCCTTAATTTTTTCACATGGTATAAATTATAAAAGATGTTCAAAATTTATAAAAGATGTAAATTTATAAGTAGTAAATAGGTAGTATTTAGAAAAACAAAGAGATTATCGGTCTAAAAAGGTTAGACGGTCAAATGATCAAACAATCAGACGTTCTCCTACATAAATTTGCGTGATTCACAACTATTATTTGTTTTTTAATATAACTTTTTTGGGTTTGCTGGGAAAAGAGTTAACTTTGCCCTTGTTTATGTATCCCCATTTTCAATTTTTGATGTTTGTTGGTTTACCAATCATCCCCCACATGCTTCATCAATGGTAAGTATGTAGGGACACGTATGTCCTTTTGACTTCTAACTGAAATTTTCATCCCCCATTTTCTTGGTCTTGAGTATGCACTAAGGTAAGTTGTTACCTTGAATCTATAAAAATCTAATTTTGTAATTGTATTTGATTTTATCTGTTATTGGGATATGGTTTCATATGTTGTTCTTTTATATTATGTGCTATACTTTTTTACTGTTTTCAAGAAGAGGTCGATCCAAATGTTTATGGGATCGGAGTACCATGTTGGTGTATCCATGCATCAAGCTTAAGATAAAAATAAATTTTCCGCGAAGTAACTGAGAAAGAGATTGAAAACATAACATCATGTAATCATATGATTAACTTGTAAGCATACTCTTCTTTAGTATTTTTAAGAAGATACAATGAACTTGGAAGCATACTCCGTGTTTTTTTCCTTTAAACTTAGGCTAGGTTTTCTTCACCTGTTTCATAAACTTATTACTTATCCTTTTTTAAATCAGATTACACTAGACCGTACCATAAAAATGTAAAATTCATACCAACTTTTTATTTTTGTTAACTTGCTATCAAATACTCCCTCCATTTTAAATAGATGCTCCATTTTGACTTGCACACTTACTAATGTATAACTTTAACCATTAATATCTCTAATTAACCATTACTAAAACAAAAAAAAGTTGATATTATATATATATATATATATATATATATATATATATATATATATATACTCATATTACCTCCGTATCAAAGGTGTGCATTGAAAAATTGTCCAAAAACAACCTGGGTGTAAAGAATTAGAAAAGATAATGAGGTAATATGAGTCTCACATCATGTGTTCTTATATGTATTTTTTAGCGTACTTATCTCATTTATGAGTGACTCTTATCTCTAGGCGAAGGGAATAAATTGAAAAAATTTCCCGAAAATGTCACATACTTATAGATTGTTTGGTTGACAACGGGGGAATTAAATTTCCATGGGAATTTCTACTTACCTAGGAAGACCTAGGTAAGTAACTTCCTCCATTTTGTGGGAACTCAAAATTCCTAGGAATTTCTAATTCCTTTATTTTGCTATTTTGTTGTCAACCAAACAACTCACCAAATTTTCAAATCCTAGGAAAATCTATTTCCCATGTTTTCTCATATCAACCAAACAACCACTTAGACATTGTTTCAGTTCTCTTTATATATGAAGAATTATGGTTTTACTAAATTTTGTTATATAATTGTTTTCTCAAATCATATTCAAGGTTGTAAATTTACAAGCGGAGCTCACATACTTGCAAGCACATCTAGCAACCCTAGAGGTTCCAACACCGCCGCCTCCACCACCACCACCACAACCGCTAATGCCACCACCACAACTATCGATTGCCGACCTCCCATCGGCATCCACGGTGCCCGCCACCTATGACCTGTCCTCTCTTTTTGACCCAATGGTCCAACCATTATGGGCCATGCATCAACAACAACAACAACAACAACGAGGTCCAATGGACCAACGCGCATTTGGATCAACTGATAGAGGCCCAACCATTGGATCTGGAGGGGGTGATCTACAAGCAGTGGCACGTGAGCTACTCCATAGACATGGATCACCAACTATTGGGCACATGCATGATCCATCACCTTCATCATCCATGTCTAAATGAGACAATTTGACTCCGATTAACAAGTACTTGACCCGAAACATTTTGAGATAATATATGGTCAGATTAGGAAATTTGGGTTTACATCAGTACAATTTGGATAACTGATTTACCCTTTGTCGTAATTATTATTGTTATTATTATTTTTTATCTTAATATTTTCCCTTGTCTAATGGAATTTTATGTTATATATAAACGCTAGAAAAAGTCAGATTTTCGTTAATTACATAAATGTAGGTATAAAATTATAATCTAGTACATCTTAATACTGTGCCTGTCTCCCTTCTCCGAATAAATTGGTTTGCGTAAGTATTGAATTTACTGTTTTGATGTATTTGTATTGCTACGACAATTAGCATGGGGGAATAGTGGTAGCTTGGTAAGGTCTAGTATGACTTATATGAGTATGTATCTTTCTTAAAATTACTTATTAACTATTAAGGTAACTTTTGCTATATTTTTACGTATCAGTGGCCTTTTACATATATCACGATAAGTTTTGTGTGAAACAATCTTATATGATAATTACTTCACTTTGTATCAAAGGTATTGTCCACCTTGTAAAGTACTTGAGGTTGAGAGTCTAAAACTCATCCCTACTAAGTAAGAGTTGATTAAGATACTAATCCTGCTTTATTCCCAAATATTCACATGTAGACCCGTCTAATTAAATTAATCAATTGGACTTGAAAATCAATTTAGATCGACCATGAAAACCCAAGGTTAATCTAGAACTTAAAATGAATTGAATTTAACCTAAATTAACCAAACCTAAAAAAAAAATTATTCTGACTTGGATTAAAAAAATTTGATTGAAATCGAGAATTCAAGTGTTTAGTCAACCTATTACTGATCCAGACCTAAAATTGACATGCCTTGATAAAAAAATAGTATACATCAAAATTGAACCAAAATGAGTAGAACAATCGTGACCCCAAATGATTCGATTTAAACTCGATAACGCAAATAACTTGATTGTCACATCTA
Organism: Beta corolliflora; assembly: GCA_947648045.1. Taxonomy (NCBI): domain Eukaryota; kingdom Viridiplantae; phylum Streptophyta; class Magnoliopsida; order Caryophyllales; family Amaranthaceae; genus Beta; species Beta corolliflora. The sequence goes on from CANSZD010001237.1 coordinate 998,683, forward strand.
TCCATAGATAAGAACTGATCCTGTAATACTTTTTTAAAAGGAGGATTATAGGTGTAGAGTAGATTTAGGCTTGAAAGCTTATAATGTATTGCCTCAGTGATACAAGGTGAAAAGTGATGTCACTACTCCACCACATTAACCTCGATGTATTGCAAATTATAATTGCATGAATTTGGAACACAATTCCAAACATTGTATTATCTCCTTCGGTTTGTGCTGGATATAGTATATGACTGTGTCTTTCACTTTCTAAATTATATTTCGCTTTCTTGGTTTGGTATAAAAAGCCCAACACCGATAACTCTTGTGTACACTTTTCCTATCTCTAAACGAAACGGCCCAGCTAAAATGAGTTTGGTTTTCGCCTACTTTGTCTTGGACACTAACTTTAGGCTCGGAATGACTGAAGTCTCAGTATTAGGTAATAGCCAGGCATCGTTTTGTTCGAAATGTAGCTTTTGCACCTTTATTATGTTGACTTACGATCCATCACGATTAGGGTTTTATTTAGCACTATTCTTATCTTAATATGGTTGTGCAGATAATAAGACGATTGACCTTCATTGCAAGTCCTAACACTCATACTTTATTGTCAGGGGAGAGGATATTAGCAGGCCACGACTCGC